>LR751112.1:0-121209 GCA_902729485.2 Mus minutoides | reverse complement strand
AGTTGCCTTGGTCATGTGTCTTTTCACAGCAACAGAAGAATGACTAGGACAAGGTCCTGCCACAGACAAAGAATTATAGGCAGGTAGTTACAGCAGAAAAAGAAAGAATGAGCCTCTCCCACGGGTGAGCCCTTTTGATGGCTATTCAATATAAATGAGTCAGCTCTGAAATTGAATATACAGACACAAAAAAATAAAATTATATTCAGTTATTTATATATTTATGCATATATCCATATATTTAATAATAAAAATAACAAAAGAAAGAAGGCTACTAATATGAAAATTAAGGTAGTTATAGGAAAGGTTGGGAGTGCTGGCGGGAGAAAAAAGAGTGAAAGAAATAAAGAAATAATGTAATTATATTTTAATTTAAAATGTATTTTGAAAAAAAAAAAAGGTAAGGAAAGAGCCTGAACTAAAATAACCATGGAAAGGATTCTCCTCATGTACCTGAGTTGAAAAGTGGTTCTCTAGATACAACAGACAGAGAGAGGCTGTTTCAACCTCTGTTGAAGCTATGTTAGGCTCTATCTCAAGATGGCAATGGAACTTGGAATGTTGACCATGTGGTAGAAGAGGGAAGAGGGCACTATGGTCCATCAATGCCAGACAAGCAAAACTGTGTATGGCAGAATCTCAATCCTTGCAAGTAGGTTATCATGGTTTGAAGCTGGTAAGGGGGAGCCTAAAATGCTGTGGTAACTACAGGATATTGGTTATGACATGATTGTAACACATCTGTCAAGAGAACTACAGGCATAGAGCTGAGTTGTCTAAAGTAAGTCAAGGGGCAGAGCTGCAGGCCAGGCTACCCGAGCCCTGTGAAGGACATGCTATGATGCCTACCAGCTGGAGCAGGAATTATATGTAGAATTTTACATTTGCTCTGCTTCATTATATACTACTTTCCTATGATCTTCCTTTGCTAACATCCCATCCCTCTCCATTGCAATGCAAAATTTTGATTGCTGTTTTATATTAATTATGCATTTTTATTTTTGTAAGTTCATACAGTGAAAAGACTCAAAAATTGTATTTAAAAAAAGTGTTAGAACTGAAAGGACTTATTGAGACATTTGAAGATGCAGTGAATGTTTTATGAAATGACCATTGCACCTCTAGGGACATGGGGTTGAAGTGTTTGGTTTAAAAGTGATATATTTAGATATCAAGTGTTAGATTGATGATGGTGAATATCGATTGTAAACTAGTCAGGATCTAGAATCCCTGAGGAGACAAACCTGGAGATGTCTGTAAAAGTGTTCATTGAGGTGGGAAAATCCACCCTAAGTGACAATAGCACCTTCTTATTGGCAAAGGAAAATTGAGAATCAGCATTCACCACTGTGTTTTTCTACAGCAAACAGTTTGTAAGCTGATGTCTAATGTGCCCACTGCTAGAATTTTCATGTCATGTTAGCCTGGACCTTCAAACAGCCAAAATAAATCAGTAAATCCTTCCTTCTTTCCTTCTTCCTTCTATATTAGCAAATATGTAGGATTTAAAAATAAAGTATTCATTTGACTCCTTGTTCTTATGGAATGTAAAGTTTAGGAGTGAAGCAACAGTTCCATTTCTTTTTTACTTATGAAGACTTTCTTCATAGGAATTTAAAAATGTATTTTTGTGGAAAATAAAAAGTGATCAATTTTTTTCTTTACTATGAGAATAAATGATGACATGCTGGTTCATACCCGAGAGTGCCAGCCTAAAGTAGGATGAATGTTACTTAGAATATAATTTTCTCCTGGCTTTTATCAGTTTTCTTGGAAATACAAATTCCAGTGGTTGGCTGATCTTCATTCACCATAAATCACTGCTATTTAGCTCTAGTATTTACTGAAAAGGGAGCCTTTTAACCAAGAAAGAGAAATACCTGTAGCTAGTCAGTCCAATGACTTGGCATCTTTTTATGTGTTTTTTTTTTTCTTTTTTAGTTTTGTTTTCAATGGCTTAATGCACATTTAAATGCATTCCAGTCATTGGATCAGTGATTCTTCTGAGAGTAAGAAGAAAATGGAAGACAAGTTAATTAAACTGTTACTTGGTTCTTTGTATAACTTACTTCAAATGACAACAAAGATACCTAAAAATAATATTTGAAAATTGAACACGAATAATTATTGTCAATAACAATACATAGTGACAGTTTTAACTTGTAGGAATCTCATTTATGCTAAGAACTTTGAAGGGTGTCACATAGAGTAACTTATTTTAATCAATATCTGTAAGTCTGAAACCATTATTACCTGTATTTTACAGATAAAAGTCCTAAAGCATGGGAAGGCACTTAACTTTCTACATTGGTGCACATTAGTGACTATATCAGGCAATCTGAACCCGAGGCTCTGTGGTCCAAATCTATCAATAGGCTTAGCACAAGAGAAGAAAGAAAATGGAACATCTTCTTTCAACTATGTAAGCTGTCATTCTCTATCCCATCATGTGGTACCATCTATACTATCCAGCACTAATTATTTATTTCGTTTACAACAATGTTTTGATAATTTATTTGTTTGCATATGATGTTATATGTACAAATATGCATGCACTGGGTTTTGACTGATTGTCAGTCTTGTTTACCCACTTGACATCATACAGAAAAACAGTGAGGAACTGGCTAAATGAATTTGACTCGAAGGCATGCTTGCAAGAGATTTTCTTTGCTTTTTGTTTTTATTTTACTTTTTATTGATTCTTTGTAAGTTTCCCAGCATGCACCCCAGTCCTGCTCATCTCCCTGCCCCGAAGCACAGAAAACATGTCATTGTGGAAGTGGTGTTGTGTCTCTGTGTGTTCTATACTATGCCTGTATCTGTCTAAATATCTTCACTTGCAAATGCTCATTACAAGGGAGTCATTGGTCTGGTTCAAGATCTCTGGCTTCTGTGACTCCATTAATATTGGGTTTCTTCCCAGTTCTCCTGTAGTTGCCTGTGTCATGGAGATCCTGCTGCTTTGAAACAGCAGGACTGGTCCTTCCATGAGTCCTAGTCATTCAAAGATGATATAGATTTGGAGAGTGGTCCAGTTCAGAACCTTGGATCTGGATCTGGGTGGTAGCTGAGATGGTCAGTTCACCAGCTCACAAGGGATGTTCTTAATTGGGTTAATTCAGATGGGAAAATCCAACTCACATGCATTAATGTGTTGCTCTGTGCTTTTCACTGTAGATAGGATTTTTCCTTATCCTCAAGTTCCTGCTGATTTGACCAAGCCCTCTCAGTCAATCAACAGGTTCTCCAGTACTGGAGCGAGGATTAAAAAAAAAAAAAAAAGACAGTTAGATAACATCATAGTGTGACCCCAGTCAATTCTTAGACTGAAGGCAAATTTTTTAGTTTTTAACCCACTTTTTTTTGTTTGTTTTTGTTTGTTTGGTTTTTCGAGACAGGGTTTCTCTGTGTTCCCCTGGCTGTCCTGGAACTCACTCTGTAGACCAGGCTGGCCTCGAACTCAGAAATCCGCCTGCCTCTGCCTCCCGAGTGCTGGGATTAAAGGCGTGCACCACCACGCCTGGCTTTTAACCCACTTTTAAACCAATTTAATTACATGCAAGTATTTTGGGCAAGCAGTACAATAAGGAACTAACAAAGCAGCAAATGGGGTCCTGAAAATTACTCCCATGACAGTTGTTAAAGGAGCTTGTCATAATGACCGAAATACTTGAGCCTGCTTCCTCGTCCAAGCCTAAAATCTTGACTGAAGCCTAGTTCTTCTGTTTCACCCTAAGACTAAAAATTCTTGCCTCACCTTACTTCTACAGCCTAAAGTTAGCTTCTTGCTGAAACTTCCTTATTATGCCCTGATGTCAGATTCCTGCCTGAAGCTTACTTCCAATGTCAGATTCCTGTTTGAGGCCCACTTCTTTGTCCTTGCCAGTGTCAGACTGCTGCCAAGCGTTACCCCAAAAGACTTTCCACACTGCTTCAATGGATGGACTGTAATCTGGAATTGTGATCCAAATCAATATTTTCTCTTTGAGTTGCTTTTATCAGGCTATTTTTTCACAGCAGTAAGAAGGGAAACTAAGACAGTGTACGCTCAAGGCCAGATGTTGGCATCAAATGAATTTCCCTAGTTTCTCTCCACCTTTCTGCTTTTGAGATAGGGTCTGTCAGTGAACATAATGCTCATGGATTCAGCTGGACTGACTAGCAATGAACGTCAGGATGTAACTATCTCCGACACCTCGATCCTCTAGTGCAGATATTCCGGAAGCATGCTGCTCCAGTTTTTCCCATGCGTTCTCAGGCTCTGAACTCAATCTCTGCATGGGTTGCCTGCCTTTACCAATGGAGCTATCTCCTTACCTCTAATCTAAAAGTTTACTGCCCTTGTTCATATTAAAAACTCATGTATTATGTATGACATGTAACATGTTTGAGGATCCATTTATTTAAGAAAAATAAAAGTCTGTGCTGATTGTGATAGCAGCAATTCCAAAGGGTGTGGGAAGAATGAAGGGGCAAGAAGACTACACTGAACAGAATAGACAGTAGAGCAAGTACTCTGAAATGTTGCATAATATTAACACCACATTTTTGCTAGTTCAGGTGGAAGATGAAACAATCGAGGAGCAAAAATTAAAATTAACTAACTTTATCCACATGGGAGAATGTGACTATATGGTACTATTATTCATATATTATTCTACACATTTGAATAGTCGATTTGGTAAAATAGTATTAGATTAAAATTTAATTAAAAATGAGAGTCCACACATTTCAGCTTATTCAAAAATCATAAAAATAATAATTTGCCACACAACCATTTACATATTTATGCATGTATATATGTACATTCGTTCTTCATACATACATACTGAACATGTGACATATTTAATGTTAGTACTCTAAGTGTGAAAATTAAGACAAAGTATAATTTTATTTTATTTAGAAGCATTAAAATAACAAATTTATGGCCTTTGAACATTATGTTAAATTGACAATACAGATATTTATCCTATCATTACAGTATTTTAAAAGATATTTTTAATGATAGAGGCATAAAACCACAGAAATCAAGACAATAAAGCTACTATTAAAGAAAGATATAATTTAACAAAATTTTAGCAACCAAATAGGTTGATATTTAGTTGGGAGAATATTACTTATTTTCTATGAATTAGGAATTTTATAATTTATAATGATTACATGTTGTATGTTTGCTGGTAGTGTAGAATAATGAATATAATAGTTATAAAAATCTACACGAAAAATTATTTGAAATGGTCAAATTTAGACATTTGGGGGCACATAACACTGTTTATAAAAACATAATGACTACCTTGAAAAGGTATTTTTGACAAACTAACAAAAATGTCATAGAAACAGTTACAAAGTATTATTTGATTGGATATCACACGTTGTTTTGAAAAATTACAAATGACTTTATAGTTTGTTTTTATAAAAGCATTGTAAATTGTGGGTCGTGGCAAGAGTTGATGATTTCTTTTTTTTGGGGGGGGGGGGTTCAAGATAGGTTTTCTCTGTATAGCTCTGGCTGTCCTGGAACTCACTTCGTAGACCAGGCTGGCCTCGAACTCAGAAATCTGCCTGTCTCTGCCTCCGGAGTGCTGGGATTAACGGCATGCACCACCATGCCCAGCGCGAGTTGATGATTTCTAGGTACTCAGTGATCAAATATTAATTCAAAACCAAACATTCAATGAATGTTAGGTTTTCCTCACAGAGGTTGTTACATTCTGTATCACACTGCTTCATTCCTGCCCATGGTTCTGAAATCCAGAATGCACACCACACACCACTTTAATACACAACACGGAGTGGTGATTGCTCTCTGAGACACACAAACTCATCACTATACATTGAAAGGAAATGCAGTGTCCTTTCTTGTCCAGGAAAGTTTTTCTTCTATTATAGAAGCAGTGCTTTTATTTGTGGCAAGCTAAAAATTCTGATATTTTTCTTTTATCATTCCCTAGCTGGCATCGCATTGATACAACTTTGGATTGTACAGTACTAGAATACTTTACTTGATTTCTTAAAAAAAAATCCTGTTTGAGTTGCTGAATTCATTGTGAAAAAAAATCACTAAACAAAGTTTATCTTGAGTTTTGTATAGAATTTTGGACTATTTTGAAATAGTGGATGAATTTACTTCAGTCATTGTGTGTTATATGATTTTTGAAGTGGCATTTTCAACATTGATAAATACAGCAGCAAAATATTAGTAAAATCAAAATGATGTCAAAGCTGCAGTTTGTTCTAAAATATGAAATATTCAAACAAGTATCAATTCTTATGTAAAGTTTAATAAATACCTCTAACTTATAAGTATGCAAATTTCCTTTTTCTTTAATAAATTGTAAAATAATGTATATAAAACATTTTAAAATAAATGATTTTAAAATATATGATTTATTTATAAGTAAATAATTTGTATGGGTATTTTTATATCTATATAACTGGGGTCATGTAAAATATATTGTATAAAAGGAAGGTATGAGAGGAAATGTTGAAGAGGCCCTGCTGTAAACACTGTCTATTCAAAATTCATCTTCAGTATCTGTCCCTTAAATATTTTTGTAATAAAAGCATTTAACACATTTAAAACAGTGCAAAATTATAATATCTGCTTTTCAAAATGCAATTGTAAGAGTTTACAAAATAATTCTCAGCAATACCCTGAATAAGTAATATCTCTGTTTCCTTCGATGGTAATTCTTGTTCTTAGACAGAATTTGTGACCTTCTTCATAATTTTTCAAAAAGCCTAATCTCTTTTTTCTTCAAATTAAACTAAAGTGGCATCATTGGTCATATCTTGATTTGAAATATAGTGCTATATAAAGCTTAGCCCCAACTGAAATTGATGTGAAACCTCTCTGTTACAAGAATCAAATTCATGCCAGAATAATGCACATACACACATACACAGGAAGGTATATACACACAATTATAACAATCATCAAGGAAATAATTTAAATCGAATATCCTACTATAAAACAGGATTTTTTGAAATGTAGATAATTTGCTCATTGGCTCTTGATATTGCTCAATAATACAAATTCTCAGAACAAAGTTGTTAACAATCTTCTAAGGCCCAGGAGATTGTGACTCAAAATGTTAATAATTGCAAGGCTTCTGCTTAGTCAAATCAATCACTTTCTCTTTTTAAGTTTATTTTTCTAATAATTATATTCTTTATGGTTAGCCAATAAACATAGTCTGCTTGGTCTATTTTAAGCGTTATAAAATTTTAGTTTTCTGTATCGTTTCAAGCACACATTAGCCAGTATTACACATATTTTTTTTTTATGAAATTCAGTATAATAAGTAAAACTCCATATATTCATAATTTCTAAGAAAACTGACCTTCTCAAAAGTTTAATTAAATATACAGTAAATACTAGCTTGGATCCCTTCCTTCTGAGGAATTCCAGCTCTTAAGAAGCAAGACCTTGAACAAAAGTGCATTAGAAGGGAACTCAAAACACCAAGCTTCCACATCCCAATGGGAGACTAACTGCCATTATGACCTCTAAAAACATGGATTGTCTCGGAGCCAAACTACATGGTTTATAAATTTAAAAAAGATCTGCTATACTTTTAAACTTCAAGTTCCTGACCTAGAATATTAAGTTATTAACTATTGTGCAAGTTCATGCTGCAGCAGAAGCTCTTACGCTCCACTGGGTGAATGTAAATTGCTAACAGGAATGTGAAAATCAATTCATTATCACCTACTAAATCTGAAGAAGCACACATACTGCAACCCAGCAAGTCACCACCTAGGGAACCCTTCTAAATGTGAGTCAGGAGGTTTGCATAATCATGATTATGACCACAGTATGTTATGTCTGTAAACGAGATATAATCTAATTTTCCACCAAAAAGACAACATTAGATGACATGACAAATGAATTACCTAAAATTATAAAAATGAAAGTCCACTTGGATCTTTATTGTGTTTCTATAGAAATATAATAGTAAAGAACTTTACTACACATATGTAGTGAATTATAATCAATACCGAAGAATACTTATTTAGGAGTTCCACAATACTTTGACTTGGAGTAGAGAAAAATCAATGTAATTGTTAGTCTTTAGAGGAGTCCTAGCTTCTATTCTTGGAGCTAAATATTGGGTTCAGATGCTGCCATTCTCCCATTTTTAAGATTACACTATTCTGTTATATGCACGGTATTTTTTCCTACATGATTTTGTGTGAATAATTTAAAAGATTTAAAAACAATTAGGCCTTAAATAATCTCTCATTGTCATCGTTTCTATGGAACAAGTAAGTCTTCCGGCAGCACGTGGTTACTGTGTATTTGCACCCATAATTATCTCCATGAATGGCACACAGGGCCGCCAGGTTCCGTTGGCTCAGTAGCTCCTCGTGGCTTACTATTATTGTTGTTAGAAGACTTTGTGGTGAGCAGCATAATTTTTAAATTTCCCCAGCACTGCTTCCTAGTGCTTCTAAAGCCACATTCATAACAATTAATCACCCTTGATTGTTTAACTAAAGTGCTTATGTGATATCGACAGCAATCATCACCACGAGGATAACTTATATTCCCACTGAAGCAGTTTAACTAGAGAATCTACCCCATCCCACGGCTGCTGTGCTAACAATCCCGTTTCTAAAGGTCACTGAAGTTCTTTTCAGTTCTCAATTCGCATGCTTTGTTAAAAACAAACAAACAAACAAACAAACAAAAAACCAAAGCAAAATAACAACAACAAAAACAGTATTAAAAATAGCGATGGCAACGAAACTTTGTTTCTGATCCTGAAAGAGCATTTATGGTTAATAAATAACGTTTTTCAAAGTTAATTAAGGTATGGAATGAAGTTGGAACGTTAAGGCAAAGCTTTTCTTAGGAACGGCATTAGGAACACTGCTTGTATTTTACAACATTCTCTGCTCTGAGATGATACAAAGTAACAATCAAGACCTCTTCAGAACCTCCAGAGCACATGGAATATATGAGGCAAGTGACAGAAATATCAAATCTTGCAATCAATTATTAATTCCAGAAAACTCACAGGTAAGATACTTGTCTCTTAGATTCTAAATCAGACTTACATGTTGGAAAAATTAAGGTCATTAATGACTGAGCAAATCTTGCTTTTATACATAGGCAGGAACCCACCATAGGCAATATTGTTATTAACAATGCCTCCCCCAAACAACAATAACAACAAGAACGCATATGAAAAATGGCTAGGATCTAAAAGAAAGGAAGAATTATGTCATATTTTCAGACTCTCAAAAAAAAAATCTTAGCTGTAGTATATGTTTTTATTGAATAGGCATTTTTTTTTTTTGCGAAAAAAAAAAACTACTTTCTATGATTGAACACAAACAAGAAGCAAATATTGAAAGCAGTGTGACATAGAAGGTTTGAGTGGGTGTCCTACCTCAGAGAAAGTTGGGACTGGACAAAGATCCTGGGACCAGAAAGAAGAAATGAGAGAACGATCATTGAAAGGGTTGTTTTAGACAAAGACCAAAAATGTGACAATCTGCACACTGATTGATCTTCCGTTCCTACTGACTCAAATCTGTAAAGAAGGACATCAGAAAACTCTTCAGATGGCCTTGAGTTGTTTCAGCCTGGAAAAATGCTTGTTATCAAGACTGACCATCTCAGTTTGATCCCTGGGACCCAGATAACAGAAAAAATTGTCTATGTCTAGACAGTGAAGAGAATGAAACAATGAGTTAAAATGTGAGGTAGTTTTTTTGTTTTTGTTTTTGTTTTGAGACAGGATTTCTCTGTGTAGCCCTGGCACTCACTTTTTAGGCTGGCCTTGAACACAGAAATCCACCTGCCTCTGCCTCCCAAGTGCTGGGATTAAAGGCTTGTGCCACTATGCCATTTCATCAGAATGAGTTGCAGTAGAAAGTGCAACTTGTTTTCAGTAACAAGACAATTTAATCAATATCTAATGATTAAAAATAATATCTTTTATAAGCAAAAAATAATTGGCCAAAAGAATTTCCTTTTAGTAGATGTTCTTTTTCAAATTTATTGTATTATGGCATGTTGAAGAAGGTCTTCAGTTATTACAAGTAATTGTGTGTGAGGCTAGTCAGGTGCATAATAAAAATGAATATATAGATTTAGTAATATATGTTATACATATAAAATATTATACATATATGTATGTACATACATGTATAATTAGTGTATAAACTTTAGTACCTTCAGATTATTCACTTTTTATATTTTATGTTTTTACCTAAAGTGAATATGTTTAGTAAAAGAGTAACAAAATAACACATACCAAATCTCACTTAATTGAATATATATGCATATTGTTTAAAAATCTTAAAACTTCAAGTTGTAAGGGGTCTCATAAGCTGTGGAAGATGGTTGTATAGGGTAGATCTGCCTAATCTAGGTGCACAGCATATAATCATATTAACTGTGTTGTGTTTTCATTGCCAGGGCATATTTGAGTTGGATAGATTTACCACAACAACATTATTGTGTTATTTTTTTTCTCTTTCTTTGTGATGTACAGTCAGTTTTCATCCTTACTGCTATGCTTATTTTAGCAATTAGAGCTATAAATTCCTCTCTATCGTCTATTATAGGGTATATGACATATTTTGTTGAATTTTAGGTATTTCTCCTATCATTTTTCTTATTTAATCCATGGGTCGCAAAAGTGATGATTTGATTATTCAAGCCTCTACCCACTGTACTATGATTTCATTGCCTTTCATTTGGAGATATTGGTTGATATGAAAACTGTAAAATGTGATATGCCTTGATACATCCTCACTTTGCGGTTATGTGATGATTATTCATATATGTGTGCGTATTATACATATATTAGTTTTTATATAAAGACAAAGAAATTAATATATGTATTATATATTTATATTCATATATATATATATTATTATGTCAGTTTCCAAATTTTTAATTTTATTATTTGTATTGTCTACATTACTTAGTTGAATATCTTATTCTTCTCCTTATTCTTCTTTCTCCTTCTCCTCCTTCTTCTTTCTCCTCCTCCTCCTTCGTCTTCTTTCTAGCATGATGTAAATTTTGAAAGAATATATTTTTTAATTTTCCATGAAAATGAGTCATTGCAACTTTTGACAATGATGCATTTTCTCTGTAACTCCTTTAGCATCAATAGTCATTGTATTGATGCTGTGCTCTGATATGTGACAATAGGGTCCTTTGATTATGTTTGCCCTTTTCCTTTATGACTATATCAGGCCTTCAATATCGAAATATTTTACTTTCTTTATGATATTTGTTCCAAAATATTTTTATCTATGTAGTGATTATGATGGGACAGGTCTCTTGATTTCTTTCTATATAAGTTCATACTTTTGTGCATAGAAAGATGAAAACTGGGGGAAAGAGGGTCTTAGGGAAAAGACTATGAATGTGAATGACATCACACAAAGATGTGATGTGTACATCAATGGAAAATCAGTAGAGAGCACCGATGAACTCCATAGCCAATATGTTTTAATTTCTAAAAAGAAAAAAAAAAGTAACAAAATTAAAGAGGAAGGATTGATTGAAGGCTTAATTAAGGATGTTCATCATCCTTAGCTATCAGGGATAAATAAACCAAAACTACTTTGCGATTCTAGCTTATGCCTATCAGAATACTAAGACCAATAATGCAATTGACATCTCATGTTGGAAAGGATGTGGAGTAAGGGGAACACACATCCACTGCTGTGGTGACAGCACACCCATTACAGGCAGAATGGGAATCAGTGTCACTGTCCTCTGGAAGATAGACACCCATCTAGTTCAGACACAACTATACCACTCTTGACCATATACGCAAAGGATTTTTTCTTACTACAGAGACACATTCTCAAACATGTTCTTTGCTGCTCTATTTGTAATAACCATAATTGGAAACAATCTATGTGTCCCTCAACAGAAGGATGGATAAAGAAAATGTGATCCATTTACCCAATGGAATATTACTCAGCCCTTAAAATGACATCATGAAATTTACAAGCACATGGATGAAACTAGAAAAAAAAAATCACCCTGAATAAGGTATCCTAGACTCAGAAAGAGAAATATGGTATGTATTTACTTATATGTGATCATTACCTATTAAAGAAATGATAACCAAGTTGCATTCATAGAGCCACAGAAGGTAGGTAGAGAGTAAGGGATTATGCAGTTTTTCTCAACTTGTGGATCATGAGAAGGACCCTTTCAAAGGGGTTATATATCACATATCCTGTATATCAGATATTTATAATACAGTTCATAATAGTAGCAAAATTACATATATCAAGTATCAATGAAAGTAATTTTATGGTTGGGGAGGTGTCACCAGAACATGAGGAACTGTTCTAAAGGGTCACATCATTAAGAAGGCTGAGAACCACTGGACCAGAGGGTAATATCTCATTAAGAAAAATAATAGAATAGATAATTATAATAGATTGGGGGATGTTGGCAGTCTTATGTAGTAAAGGAAGAAAATGTTAAGCAGAAATATGGGGAGACATACCTAAAATTAAGGGACACTTGAGAGGTATGAGAGGTAGCACAGTGCTATAATATGGTGGAACCCTCTCTCTCTCTCTCTCTCTCTCTCTCTCTCTCTCTCTCTCTTTCTCTCTGTCTTACACACACACACACACACACACACACACACACACACACACGCACACATTATACATATATATGTTCTAAGTAGAATTACCAAATATTGGCAGAGACAGAGTCCTATCTGGCCATCTTTAGTCAACAAAGCTTCTAGTGCCAGAATTGATTTGTTGGCAAAATGGGCTTCATGGGATTATTCAATATTCCTCATATCTCATTGTCAGTACCTCGGTTTAGTTGTGAGGCAAGAAAACAAAACAAAACAAAACAAAAAATTATTTTATCAGATGGTACTAAATAACATTACATAATTATTTCACTGAATATATTATGATGTTTCCCACTATATACGTGTTCATTTCTTATTTATTTTACTTAAGAAAAAATAAGTATTGTTATAGAAAAGAATGTTTGCTTTATATACTTTAATCTCCCAATGTATTAATGAATATAATATAAGGCACTCTGCATATCAATGATTCCAATTTAAAGAACTTTCTAAAGACCTATGTGGTTTCAAGGTCTGCAGCCTTTGTTCGCTATTAAACACTAACAACCATGAATAAGGTGATTTTATCTGTTTAATACATATAGTTTCCTAGCTGAATTGGCATTGTTCTGTGTTATTAGAAAACACACAACCTAGTTTCTTTCAACAGACTTTAATGTTGTGGTAATACGAAAGGAGTGAGCTGTGGCTTAGAAATACATAGAGGAAAACACCAAAGGCTTCAAGGTAGAGAGAAGCTTTGAGAAAATTAAATCACGAACAAAATTGTTCTGTCGATTCAGTTTACTTGCACATTAGCTACTGATGGCTTCTCAGTTTTATTAATGAGGAAAATGTTTGACAGTATCTAAAAGAAGTGTTCCAAATTATATATCATTTGATGTGTGTTAGGAAATACACTTAAAATAGGAAACACAGTAGCAGGCTGACTGTGCTGGGAGCATGGGCAAGCATTTTCATTCTCTCATGTCTGGGAGGGGAGAAATTAGTTATGTTTGTTTAGCCTTGAAGTGCATTCATTTCCATACAAAGTAGATATCTTATGTGAATACCTTGTATTTTCAAGGCCATAGATTTTTATGCATTTAGAAGTTTGCACCCATCTAATCACTACATTAAACAGCTAATGCCTTTGATATAATCAGTTGCAGTCAACTTAAAACCCTAAATTAATTTAAGAAACACCTAAGAAGAGAATAAATTCATCATATCGCTCTTTCTGGAGGTAGTAAATCAGTGTCTACTCTATAATTTGCAAAAATCTTACAAAAATTAATGTAGACTAAGTAAAGATTTTGTGAAAGGCCATTCACTGTATCTCTTAAATAGTCTGAAATAAAATTATGTTAATAATCTTACTATCTTAACCATTATACAATATATTGCTCTAATATAGCACTATATTGTTGCATATTATATATTTATACCTATATAGTTGGTGATTAGATAATTTTTCAAAATTAGAAAGGTCTTCTTTAATTTACATTAAAGAAGTTCATCCTTGGTAATGAGAACAGTACATAGACTTCTTCAGATAAGCATCAATTCTGGAAAAGAAGCCTTTACTGCAGGAAAGCTAGGATTACCAGCAGAGATTTCTTGCTTCTGATTCCTTATTTTTGTAAGTGATCACTGTTACTGAGAGGCTACATTTAAGGATCTGATCCAAGCTAAGAAGCACCTGGACACCTAATAGTTCAACCTCATGGGTTGGATTAACCAGGGCAGACCCCTCCCTCATACCTTATCAGGGTTTCTTTGTAAGTCCTTTAGAGTGATAATGTTAATAGTATTTAGATGTTATTCTACGTTCTGGGACCTCTCCTGGTATATAGACCCCCCTCCTCTTTTCCTCTCTTCCTTCTCTCCCTCTTTCATTCTTTTTCTTTCTCTCTCATTCTCTTTCTCCCTTCCTCCTTTCCTCCCTTCTTCCTACCTTCCCTCTTAATTTTCCATCTATGAATATGTGTTAATCTTGTCTTTAAAACTCGCCCTCTATGCTTTCTGAATTTTGTTCTTCAATTTCCCCAGATAAGCCACTGGCATATGGTTATTTTTGTTGTCCTTGAAGTTCGGGGGGGTGGGGTTCTAATTCCCGAAAACTATACTAATGAAGAACTTTGAAAGTCTCTGTCATTCTCAAGAACAGCCTCAGTGTTTCCAGTATTCTCTCTCTTCATTTTATTCTCTTCTCTAACACTAGTCCTGCATCTGTCTCATTCCCTTGAAACAATGTTAGTTAAGATGCACATTGATGCCTCTGTTACTCTGTGTTTATTCAGAGTAACATCAGTAATTTCAAAGCCTCACAGCACTCAGGGTCTAAACGTACTCATACTATTTTTCTAAAGTAAATTAAATTGTACTCAAGCATACACTAACATCAAGATGGTAGGCTAGGATGCTGCAATCCCTGCTACTATAATATTCTTCTTTCATGATTTTATTACCTCTATGTAGGCCATACATTATGTGTTATATATTTATACCTAGATGGTAGATGATACAATAAATTACAATCTGTAATCCTCGACACACAGAAATTGAACATTAAAGACCACCATCCTCCCTCACAAAAGAGAAACATGCTCTTGTCCACTATCCTTTATACTTGAAAATTTTTATCAGAGTATAGTGTCATGATATTGACCCTGAATTGCTTTAATTTTCTACCTACATCAATATTGAAGTTTGTCACTGATGTCAAATTGCAAGAGCAATATTTGCACCAAGCATTTGTGCCCTATGATGCTCATCACAGGGCACATTTAAAAGAAATTTTAAAAAAATCTAAAAAGAAATCTAATCATTTGATTTCAAATCTACATATGATCAAGAACATGTAGTGATTGTCTTTCTGGGTCTACATTACTTGACCCAATATAATGTGTTTCACCTTCCTCCATTTACATAGAATTTTCAGAATTTCATTTTTCCTTACAGATGGATAAACTTGTATCTAAGTTCCATATTTATTATCTATTTTTCCTGTCATGGACATTTCCAATGTTAGAATATACTAAATCAGTTAAAAAGAGCATTTAAGAAAATTAATTAGCCTGTGTCTTGGTAGTAGGTAACAGTCTTTTGTATATATGCCTGTAGTAGTATAGTTGTATCATATGGCAGAGGTATTTCTAAGCTTTTCTGGGGTGGGTGGGGGATGGTCAATAGAACATGTGTTGCATATAACATGAACAAAGAAATCTGGCAACTTAAGGTAAACCAATCTGAGGAAATTAGTTAATTGAAACTTTCCCTTAAAGTTAATAAGCAATTGCAGAGAAGCCTTTGTAAATATACCAGAATTTTGATGGATAATGTCATTGTCACAGTGCTATCTTAAACTGATCAGGAATTAATTCTTGGTTCATCATATAAATAGAGTTGCCATGTTTATTTTCAAATTTAACAATAATGAACTCAACATGCAGTTATTTTAATACTTCCCATTCATATTCCACTATCACATAGAATTAATTAATTTTCTTACTGTAAGGGTAGTATAATGTATAGAATTCTGAAATATGTTGGAAAAAATTGATTAATTAAGCAAGTAAAATGCTTTGCAAAAGCAAGTCATCGAAATTGAAATTAAATTGAATGTTTGATGAATGATAGGTAAGCATAAATTTTATATTTATTAATAAAATTATTATTAAAATATAAATGAAGAATTCACTAGATTGGTTAGTTGGTTTTATTGGTATTAGCAGTAGCATAATGATAGTAGCATCTCCAAGATGAGGGAGAAGTTGTCATGGGCAATGAATCAAAGTAATGATGGGATCCCAGAATATGAGATGTCAAGGCACCTTGAGTTTAAGAATTGTGTGAGTTACATGGTAGAAGTCTGTTTCAAAATAAAAGAAAGGGAAAATAAATGTTAACATAATATACTAAAGGATGTACAAAACCAAAATCATGTTTATTGTTCCTACCTTTTAATCAAATAATAAACAATGAAGTCGTGTTCTATTTTCTTGAAAATTATATACTATATAGGTTAGGTATATTAAATTTTATCCCTAATGACATAAATTAAAGTTACTTCTCACTCAGTTTCAAATTTATAATTCATAGTCTTTACACATTCAGGAGAAATGACCTCACATGTTTTGAGGATGGTAATATTATAAAACCATAAAAGGAAGGACTGTACTTTCAAATGGTTTTGTATTAATTTTTAAAAGTTTGCCCTGTTCCAATAAACTCAGATACAAAAATTTAGACTATTAAAATTTAAATTTAAAACTCTTTTAAAAGAAAGGATGTTCAAGCAGGGGATCCAGACTACATTATAAGACAAGGATAAATACTATTAGATACATATGCATTCATTTTATGATCCTTTATTAGCAGGAAATGAACTTTCTACACTAACAAGTCTTTGAAGAGATGGGAGAACTTATAACAAGTGAAAAAATTTAGTCTTTTAATTTTTAATTCTCTTGTCCATTTTAACAGTTGCACCACTTTGGTAAGACAGCAGGAATTCTGAACTTACCATAACCAACAGACGCTGTGTGACTTATTAAGTGATTTGATTTGAACAGGGTTATTAAGACTCTTGCAACCTTGTGTTTCCTGATGTTCTCACACTCTTGTAGACAGTGAATAGAGCTTTTAAGCTTGTATTCGACAGGACTCAGCTTTGGTGGCAAACAGAGCAGGTTCCCCTTTCATTAGTAATTCTTTCTTTTCTTGACCCGATTATAACATTCAGTCTCAGGTGTCACAGCTGCAGATTTCTTCCATGTGAAATAAAATACTAATTGCATGAACTACTGGCAGGGCTTGAAAATTATGAAATGTTTCTGGAATAAATGGAAAGTTGAGAAGTTGTTGTTTAATTACTCCAGTGATGATATTAATCAACAAAATAGGAAAATTAATTTTTTTCTCTTTTTTTTCTTTTCTCTATTGGATATTTTCTTTATTTACATTTCAAGAGATTTCCCCTTTCCAGGTCTCCCCTTCAGAAACTCCCTATCCCATCCTTCCTCCTCCTGCCTCCATGAAGGTGCTCCTCCACCCACCCACCCACCCACCCACTTTGTTCTTCCTGCCCTGGCATCCCCCTACACTGGGGATTTGAAGCCCCTCAGACCCAAGGGCCTCTCCTCCCACTGATTTTCAACAAGACCATCATCCTCTGCCACATGTGCAGCCATAGCCATGGGTCCCTCCATGTGTATTCTGTGGTTGGTGGTCCAGTCCCCAGAAGTTCACGCTGTCTGGCCAATTGACACTGTTGCTCCTTTTATGGGGCTGCAAACTCCCTCAGCTCTTCCAGTCCCTTCTCCAACTCTGTCATTAGGGGGCCCCACAATAAGTCCAACGGTTGGCTGTGAGCATCTGCCTCTATATTTGTCAGTCTGTTGCAGAGCCTCTCAGGAGAAAGCCATATCAGGCCTCTCGTGGAGACAGGGGGTGGGGAAGAGGTATGGGATTTGGAACAGTCTGGAGGTTGGTGTTAATAAAATCTGTAGTATAAATAAATAATGACAAAGAGGTTTACTTTTTTTTTTTTTACATTTAGGGAGCAAATGCTAGCATTTAAACTGAGAACAGAAAAGAAGAATTCTAAAGGGGAGGAAACTTGGACCTTCTGTTGAGTTTATTACTGTTGTACTAGGAGAAAATCCTACTTAGACTTCTTTACTGCAGCACTGCCTATACAGCTATCAGTGGGAATTGACAAGTGTTAGAAGAGGGGCAGTGAAGTTTACCCAATAGATAATTAAATTTATTTTATTGTTTTTGATTCTATTTATTTATTTAATGTGTATGAGTGTATGAATATTTTGCCTCCCTATAAGTATGTGTAAGCACCACATGCTTGTCTGCTGCCTAATAAGTCAGAAGAGGGTTTTGAATCTTTTTGAATTGGAGTAATGGATGCTTCTGAGACATGGTAGAAATACTTCTAGAAATTGTGATATTTAATGAAAAACTCTAATTTTAAGTAAATTCGTTATGGATAGTTAAAGACCTCTGCAATAACGTCCTTTAACAAGGATAGTAGAGGAAGAAAGATTTTGCTTCAGCCTATAATTATGTTACTGTATATTCTATTTTGTAGACTAGCATTTCTACAAAGTAATATTTACATATGCCCCTAAAGGTTAATATGGAAATTAGCAATTTTTAACATATATAATTCTGTACAGTCCATTATTAATGATATGTATGCAAAATATTTAATATAAGTCAATATTTCTTCAGATGTCACTTTGACTGATACTGGTATTCAGAAGACTAAAATGTAATATAAAAATTTTCTTAAATAATTAAAATATACACTGGAGAAATGATGTCTATAAATAAGTTATTTACACTAAGTGGAAAGTTTTGTTTCAGGGAAATCTCTTGCCAATTTAAGCTGATAATTAGGAATTAAAATAAAATGAAAAAAATTTAGATCGGAAAAAAATGTGTCATTAAATCATCTCATAATTCCACTAGAGGTACACAAAAATTAATATTAGGTTGTACATGAATAAAATGAGATGGTTACATGTACAGAAATGTAATAGTAACATGAAATTCACATTTTCATTAAGGATTAGATAATGAATTTAGGGACCTGTGAGACAGCTCAGTAGGAAGATTTCTTCCAGGAAGTTAATAAAGAAGAGAAAGTTGTCTCCATAACGTTTTCCTTTGACCTACACATATGTAGCATGGTATGTTTGTGTGTGTGTGTGTGTGTGTGTGTGTGTGTGCACACACACACACATGCACACAATACACTAAAAAAAATTAAAAGTAGTCAAGCTCAAAGTTCTTTTAAATTTTATAGCCAAAGTGTCTACTATTTGGAATTTAAGTATTATAATTCTAATACAAGCAAAACAAATTTAATACAAATTAAATTCAAAATTAACTATTTATTTGTTAGAAATGGGAATATGGGAGACATAATTAATTTTTGAAATCTGATTTAGTACACCTTAAGATAGCATTTAGTATAAATAACTTTGGAAGATGTTTGCTACAGAGAAGAAATGTGTTTCTTTCCCTGTTTCTCACTCCATCCCAGGTACAATTCAAACATCAGAAAATGTCAGTCATCACTAATTGAAATGAGGATTTGTTACCATGCTTTAATTAATATTATTTCCACTTCAAACCTCAATCACCTTCTTTACAGTTCAGGAACTGCCAATAAATGGAGCCCATAATATTACTTCATGTGCAATATCTATTAAAATATAAGACCATGCAGCTTTTTTATAGCACACACCTCTACAATCAACTTTAGTTTATAGTGAAGTTAGTTATGATTTAGGAAGGATTTGAGAGATTTTAATTACTGCTTCTGTTTCACTGATAGTTGTTGGATAGTTGTTGGTCTACTTAAATTGGTCTACTTATTTACTTCTTCTTGCTTTGATTCTGGTAGGTCATATATATGTAAATATTCACCTGTTGCCTTTAGATTTTCCAGTTTAGTAGAGTATATATTCTAAGGTATTTCTTTGTGAGACTCTTAAGTTTCTTACTATTTGTTTGTATTAATTTGGGCTCTCTCTTTCTTTTGGTTAATGTGGCTAAATTTTCCTCATTATTTGTATTCCCTACAAAAGTTCAACTCTTTGTTTCATTAATTATTTGTATTGTTGTTGTTGTTTTTCTCTTTCATTAATTATAGGTCTGGCTTTTATTTTCCCTTCCCATATTCTGTTTTCTGTGTTTCCCCCCTTGATTTTCCAAGGCTTTTAGGCAAAACTTTAAGTTATTATCAGGAGATCTTCATCTTGCTCATGTAAGTGCAGTGCTGTAAACATCATGCCTTCATTGAGATATTTTGGTAAATAGTATTTTTGCTTCCATTCAATTCCTTTCTTGATATTTCCCTTCATCCTGTTTTCCTTCAACAGTGTGTTCCTAGCTTTGTATGAGTTGTTATACCTTCTGACATTATGTCTGTTGTTGACATCAAGCCTTACTCCTTGTGGTCAGATACACTGGATGTTGTATTAGTAACCTTGATAGGTACTTCTTTCTTTTCATTTGGGAACTTGTTTTCTATAATTTTTGTTAAGATACTTTTTGTTGGTTTCACCTGTTTTTTTCTTCTCCTTCTATATTAATGATGTATATATAGGATTGGCCTTTTTATAGTGTCTAAAAGTTTTTAAATGTTCCATACCATTTTTAAATTAAATGTATATAGGGATCTGCTAGTATATGTAGTTTCATTAATCCAAAAATGAATACTTACAAAGATCATCATTTTGGAAGCTAAAAGGGCAAGAGAGTAGGAAGTATTACGGTGGCAAGGTAGCATGAGGAAAGTAAAAAATGGGAAATGCTTAGGAACAATAAAGGAAAAGAGGAAGAGCCATCTGGAGACAACCTAGCACAGAGGACATGTATGCAAAGAGAGTCAGCCCCTGTGAAGTTTTTACCATGGATTCCCTTCTCCCAAGCTTTGAAGCTAGTGACTCTGCCTTTCATGCTACTCAGTGACAAATATGTCTTACACATAATCCATCATTGTCTCTATTTTTTTCTAACATGATTTTGTCCTTAAGCAGCAATCATGTCCTAACTGTTCTCAGATTTATTTCTGTGTTTTGTTTGATTTTGTTTGTTTGCGTGTTTGTTTGTTTTATCCCAAAGCTATTAAATCAAACAATTCTCTGAGAAGACACTTAGGGTCAAATGTAGTCTGCACAAGAACTTCTCTGTGTTTTAATAATAACATTTTTCATTTCATACCATTTTATTAAACTTACCTGCCAGGTCTCCTATCTATACATTGCTATTACACAGAAATCATTGAACGTCAAGAATTTTTTATTTTATTTTATTTTATTTTATTTTATTTACTGAGCTTGGGACAATGCACAATATCATCGAAGCTATCAAACAGCTCAATGAATATAAATATGTAAATTGTTGTCTCTCTTTCTCTTCTATCTCCCTCCTTTGTTTAGAACTGATTTAAAATTGAAGTAAATCTTAATAGTTAAATGCAAAGGATCTTTCTCCAGAGTGGATAACTATGAATTAAAAGCATGTGGTTATAAATGAGATAATCAAATGATTCTCAAACAACTGTGTCACATTTTGAAAATGCCAGTGCTTTTTAGTTAGAACTTACATAAAAGCTGAGCCTAGTGCTGTGTTGATTTCCCTGCCATCCCCATCATAAAAAGAGCTGTTAAGTTCTTAATTGCAAGGGTTTATATCCTGAATGTCAGCAGAAAAATCAAAGATATTCTCATCCTGAATAGTATAAACTTAAACTAAGCAATTATGTGTGTGCACAAGCATTAATGTGAGCCTGTTTTTATGATGCCCTGCTTTCTGGAATGGTTTTTTTTCCAGACACTTCTATCTCAATGAACCCTACTGATAATTTATACTTCAGCCTAGAGATTTAAACTTGTATCTCCTCCCGACTTTCACTTGAATTTATTGTTAAATCACATTTTCTATTTTTTAAGTTTTCACTTTGAAAATAAAATACTAATGTCAAATTTTTACTTTAAAGTTTAATGAATATGTTTATTGAGTTAAATAGTAAATCCTCATTACACCTGCACAAGTTTCACATTTTAACTCAGAGATACTTATTATTCATATTTTGGCAAGCTTTCTTTAAGTCTATGTGTCTGTCTAACTGTAACTATACTCACATATGCATAATTCAAATGTGCACTAGCTGGATACATTTTCTCTCAAAGATACTATTATGCTGTTTTGTTCTACCATGTGTTTCTCTAATAACACTTAAAGACTTTTCTCCATCAGTTCATAAAGATTAACAAGAATTGGTTAAATATTCTGTGATATAGATAGGCCATTCTTGTTGTAAAAGATCTTTACAAATAGAAATGAGAGTTTTAAAATATTTGCCTATTATCAAAAGTTCTAGAATATATGTGGAACCTGGCTTACAGAAAGGGCCATTGTATGTTAGCTTGTGGAGGTAAATTGTTAGTCATGTTCATTTTTATTCTCATTTCTACTTGGAAAATTAAATAACACAGGAGACACTTTAAAACACACTGTGTGCAGATGTAAAGACTCATTTGTCATGCCAGGTTATCCAAAGTGAATGCATTTATGGGCTGATAAGAAGAATGATAATTTTCAGAGCCCAGTGTCTTGTCAATCTTTATGCTATCACAGTATCTAACTGGTAATAATATATGAGTTAATATAATAATACCAACACCTTTCACTGTATGTTAGACAGGATAATTATTGTCCTCATTAAAAAAACATTTGTTTTACATCTTATTTACACCTTCACTGAAGAAATGATGAAACTCCCACAGGGAGTGGCCACTTCCTTATCATGGATTCTAAAGCTAACAACAATGAGCTTTGGTGTCTGAACACATAAAGAATGGCCTCTCAAAGCCTGAATTCTTTCTACTAGTGGTCCCTGTTTTGCTGGATTTCAAACATGTTTTTTCAGTGATCTAAACTTTTCTGAATGTGAAAATGAAATTTTGTTAGTCTCCATGATAGGCATGATAACAGGCTACAACAAATTCTCAAATTCAGGAAATACCCATCACTGGAAACTGTGCATAGGAAATATCATAGAACTTTGCAACTATATTATCCTGAGTGAGGTAACTCAGAACCAAAAGGACATGCATGGTATATACTCACTAATTAGTAGATATTAGCAAAAAACAAAACAAAACAAAACCAAAAGAACAAAACAAACAAACAAACAAATAAACAAATAACCCAAAACCAAACAAACAAACAAACAAACAAACAAACACAACAACAACAATAAAAACCCCATACAGAATACCCAAGATATATCAACAAGCTGGAGTGCCCAAGTGAGGACACCTCAGTTCCACTTGGGAAAGAGAAGAAAGCAATCACAAGTGGGGAGGAAGGGGGGGGGGACTTGGGAGGGAAAGTTGAAAGGATGGTGGGGAGTGGGAGGGATAGGGGAACCTAATATGGTATGGGTGAGGGCAAAGGAATGAAACCCTGAGGGCTAGCAGAAAGAATGCAAACTGGCAACCTCAGGAAAAAGGAGGTTGAGGGGGATCCCCCAGAATACACCAGAGACCTGGGAGGTCAGAGACCCCCAGGACTCAAAGGGAAGGGACCTTAGATGAAACACCCAACAGTAGGGAGAGGGAGCCTATAGAGCCCACCTCCAGCAGGAAGACAGGACATCAAGTGAGGGATAGGGCTCCCATCCCACAGTCACATCTCTGACCCACAATTGTTCCTGTCTGAAAGAATTATAGGGATGGAAATGGAGAGGAGACTGAGGAAAAGAAGATCCAGCAAGATGGAGTTCTTACACCAGCATGCCCATGTTCAGATAATGTTTTTAAAGGAAAACAGGGGAGTTGGGGGTAATTGGAGAATAGCATACAGTGTAAACATCATATGTCAACTCCCAGAACTTAAAATAATAAATCTGTGTGGCTTAAAGCTCTGTGTTTATGACTCTTAATGCCAGCAGTAACAACCATACATAGACCATTAAGGATGGAGTGAAAAAAAAATCTTAGAGTGGAGTTTTGTTTCAATATGAAGCTGGTTGTACCTTTTACTGCATCCTTATATGGCTAAAATTTTGTGTTGTGTTACCTGTAGAACCAGTCCTAGGTCTCAGTATAACTTGGAACAGTTTCAAATATTCAGAGCCCCTTTTGCTGGATCATAATTTTTAAAATGTGATTACCTTGGGGACAGTGCTTCTAGTAGTTTCCAAAATTTATGATGACCCTAGGGAGTCAAACCATAGACATGGAAATGAAAGGCTGTAGATCTTAAACTTCTTGATGATTTTATCCATAAAATGGTGTATATTTTTAAAATACAATATAAAAGTAAATGCCATGATGTCTGGTATGCTATCAAAAGAAAACTTAATTATGGTTTTAAATGGCAGCATGCCTTTTTACTGTGTGCCCTTTCCCTGCTTTCAAATATTATTTAAATTTAAATTGATGTTACTTGAACTAAATTTGAAGACAAGATTCTTCTTTTAATTTCTTCCATTTTAATATGTATTCATTATTGCATTTTGTAAGAAAGAGAACCAAACTTTAAATTAATTTAAGTAAAAAATAGTACTGTCATTGAAGAATAAATTTCAAAATTATGTATCATTTCATAATTGTGCTATAAATTTATGATGTTTTTTTTTTTAAATTTTTGGGATCTATGATTACTTTTTGTTTTTTGTTTGTAATTGTATGCTAAGAGAAATCATGAATATAGAAGACAATAGAGTATTTTTGTTTTTCAGAACAAAACTCATTAGATATAAAGCTGTTCTTTGCCCATAAAAGTAGTCAACTTAGATTTAACTATTTGTACTCAGTCTTGATTAGCAGAATCTTTAGATATTTATCTACAATCTAAATTTACAGTGTGAAAAACTCAAGATGGTTGAGTAATTTATCCTATATAATATATAGTAAAGCAAAGCCTGATATACAAATTTAGAATCCCTCATTTCCCAGTATGTGCTGACTCATATTTTTGTATGTGTGTACATTCATATAAATGTTAACTATATGTATATGTGTAAACAGACACAGATATCATATGATATCTTTATTGAGATATTTTGAGAATCATTTTGAGGATCATTGTTTGTGATATAGAACTACAGAGAACCCCATGCAAGTCGCATACCTCAACCCATCACTTTTGGTTTCATATTCTGCTAATAAGACCATAGGTGCTTTCTGCTTACTCATTAAAGCAGAGCATGTGCAAATTACTCCATTTGTTTTCAGTTATGAAAAAGACAATGCATTTGACTACTAGAAAATCATGATAACTCCTCCTCCTCTTTTTCCTTCTCTTCCTCGTCCTCCTCCTTTTTCCTTTTCTTGCAGATATATCACTGAGATCAAGTTCCTGATGCTTAAAATAGCTAAAACAGTCACATGATGCAGTATGCATGCATAGAGTTGGACAGCTTGCTTATGAAGTATGTATATACCACTTTTATTACTATTATTATGCATTATATTTGTTTTATTTGCATTTGATTTTATTTGAATTTTTGTTTTGATTTAAAACAGGTTCTCAAGTAACCTAGGTGTTGTCAAATTTGCTACTGAGATCAGTCTGACTTTGCTTGCTGATCCTTCTGCCTGCATATTCCAAGTGTCAACTGTAGATGTCCAGCATCATTCCTGGCTTGAGTCTGGATTCAATATATTGATATTTTCTTAAACTGGCTTAATCTTATATGATACATAATTATAATATATTTAGATAAACAATATGGCGTTTCAATACATGTATGCATCATATAATTCTCAAGTCAGAATAATTAACATACAAATCACTTCAAATACTTAAAGTTTTCTGTGGAAATACTCAATATATACCTTTTGGGTATTTTGAGATACAAACTATTGCGTGAGCTATGTATAGACCACTGTGCAGAAAAACTTGGGAACTTCCTTCTCCTTTCCAAATTTAACCTAATGCCTTGGTTCAATCTCTTCCTCTCATCATCTCTTCTTCCTTTTATCTCCTCACTCCACGATAACCATTATTTTATTAGCCACCTCTTTAAAATCAGTCTCTTAAGATTTAGTTTACATTAATGGACTCATGTGTCACTTTTCTTTTCCATGTGTGCATAATCTTACTGATTATAATATTCTCCAAGTTTCTAAATGTTTACCGTTTAAGAGGACTGCTTTGTTTATATTAACCAAACTATAATATTAATAAGTATATTTTACTGTCTAACTCAAATGATTTGGTAAACTAAGACTTAACTGTGTTGTATGTTTTATTTTTATTTAAAGTCAAGTGATAGTTTAAACATTTTTTGACAAAGAACTGGGTAAATGTACTAATTCTTAAAATCCATTCATTTAAAGAAATAAATTAAGCCAAAACTGAAGATGAACAATGTGGTCTTTTCTCTCTCTCTCTCTCTCTCTCTCTCTCTCTCTCTCTCTCACACACACACACACACACACACACACACACACACACACACTGGGGTGGGGTAGGGGAGACAGAGAGACAAAGAGACAGAGAGACAGAAATCCAGACAGAGAAATAAAGCTCGAAGTTGGTTGGGTATGGAGGATCTGGGAGGTGTTAGAAGAGGGGAAGAATATGATTAAAAAATAGTGTATGGAAATTTTAAAATAAAAACTAAATAAAAGTTATTATTTTAACAATGATACAATGGAATTATTTTTTTACAAAAATGGTAATATCCTACGACCTTAGTACTCATTTTGCTTTAACTCAGAGTAACTGTGTCTTTTGAGAACCTGATATAGAAACAGGTTCAGCCAGTCTATAATAATGAAAAAGTACAGTTACCTCCCTGAGGACACATAAACAGCAGACTCAAATCTGAATACCATATACATTCAGTGATGTTTTCTACAGTCAATCAGCATAACACCAGGAATTTGGGAAACATAAGTGATTGAAAACAGGAATAATTCCTACAATCCAAAACCACTTAACAGCTGATAGACCGAAGATATTCTAAGGTTATGATGATAAAGAGATATGTAAAAATACAAGAATAAAGATTTTAGGTTTGAAATTATAAGTATACTGTGAGACTTTACAGTGTAGAATGGATTGAAACAGATTTATAGTCAAAAAGCTAAGGAAACTCCTCCATAGATTTGAAGATTAAAGTTAAGCAATTAACTTGGAAGGAAAAACAGTCCTGGCTAGAGATAATTGCATGTGATATTTTATGGGTTTGTTGAAGGTTTTTGGTCCAATATGAAGAGCACTAACAAAAGGTTCATATATTAATGGTTTGACCCCATTTGGTGTTGGTATTTACATGGGTGGTGTTTCTTTGAGCTAGGGCCTAGGCATATGTGGTAGGTCACAAATACTTCACTTTAAAAGCTATACCTGATTTCTGTTATTTCTATTCTGGCTCTGCTTCCTGTATACTATGGCATACATAGTGTCTGTTACATGATCCTGCCACCATGATGGTCCTACTCACAATTCACAGAGCCAAAATCTACAGTATAAAGTAATAACTTTAAACCTGTAAGCCAAAATGCATGTTTCCCCTTTTAGGTTTTGTTACATGATGGAAAGTTCCGCAACTCATCAAGGAATCTGAAGTGGTTATTCTGATGGGTACAGAATCATTGGGGAAATGAGGCAAAACTTAGGAGGCATTTCACCACAATCTGGATGGCATGGACATTATCATTGACCTAACATAGGAGGCATTTCACCACAACCTAGATGGCATTGAAAATTAACATTTGACCTAACTTAGGAGGCATTTCACCACAACCTGGATGGCATGGACATTAACATTGACCTAACTTGGATGAAAGGAAATAATAAAAATGGCAGATCTGAGATCTAGTGAGAAGAGCATTCTGATGGAAACACACCAGTAGCCTAGAAAACAGTGTGCTTTTCATACCCAGCAAAAGGATTAGCTCATCTCTGTAGGAGGGCTCTGTAGAGGAATAACTTCAAATTACAGTCATCCAAGAGGAAATGGGTTGTAGTTGATAGTTTCTGCAAACAATACCAACTTCAGGAAGGAAGAAGCTACAGATGATATTTTCTAAAAAATGTTAGCCAAAATGTTCAATAATTTCTCAACATCAGAATAGGAAAACCCTCTCCATTTTTCTGAGCCTGCCTCAAGGAAAGACTTACTGTTCTCATGGATTTCTGGCATGGGGGTCCTGATATGATACCTGTCACCCCATGTTTCATTCATGCACATGCTCTCGGGACATCATCTGCTCCTCGCTAAGCTAACTGGAAGAAGTTAGCAAATTGTGAGAACATCAAACAAATATGTCCTCAAAAGCAGTTCCAATAAACTCTGAAGAAAATAAAACCTAGCATTTTAATCCAATACAGTTAAGAAATAACACAAAATGAAGACTAGTAGTTGAAGAATAAAGAGTTTGCACAAAACTTTCACTCATGCTTCTATTTTATGAGGAAAATTGTTGCTGGTACACTTGTAGCATGCAAGACAAATAATTAATCAAGGAAGGCAGTTACAAGGATGGTATCAATAAGATAATCTGCCTGCCATAAAAGAATGGACAGAGACTATTTTATATGAACATTATCATCTAGATAAATATGCAATTTGGGTTTATCTTTTTTTGTCGGGAAAGTAATGTTCCATGTGTGTCCTGTCTAGTTTGTTTTTGAAGTAATTGGGTTAGGTTGGAAGCTGAATCAAGGTTCTGGGAAGTAGGAAAGCTAAGGGAAATGAGAATGAGGTCAAGAAGAAACATTCATTCAAACATAAAAACTGAGTTGATCAGTCAGTAGTGATAGAAAAGTCCTGAAAATTGTGGGGACCAATTCAAAGATGGTTTCCAGGAATTAACAATGTATACAATTTGTATGGCTGTCTATGACCCAGATCTTGAATCTTTGGCTTCAGATAAAGTCTGTTTCAAAATATAATAATAATAATAATAATAATAATAATAATAATAATAATAATAATAACACATTAAGCCATGTCCAATAAACCAAACAGATGCAAGAACCTTTCGAAAGTTTGAATTCATAAGACGGAATGACTGCTTAGGTGTAATGTATGAAAGACAAGTAACCTGCGGTAAATGTCTTCCTCACAGCTGTGAGACTGAATAGTGTCACACTGGAAGAGAAAAATCAAAAGTGCATTTTCAATTTTTTATTAATAACTAAGTTATTTATGTGACAGCTCCATCAGTCCCTTCTTTAACTCCTCTATTGGGGAACCCCTGAGTTTTTATTAGACTATTGTGTAACTTCATTATACTTTTCTGTGTATGTATAATTTTAGATAAAGCAAAGAGATATGATTCCCTACATCTTTTTTTAACATTTTTTTTGTATTAAAATACAGAGTGAGGTGAGAGAGGTGGCTCAGTGGTTAATAATTGTTCTTTCAGAGCAGACCAGAGTTTAGTTCCCAGGACCTACATTGAATGGCCTACAGTTAAATATGAAGCCCTTTTCTGGCTTGACCATTGTATTCACATCTAGCATATATATATATATATATATATATAATGAATAAAAATATTTTAAAACATGAAAATATACATTAAAGTATTACAGCAGTTACTATCAATAATCCATTATCAAAGTGAACTGTTACAGTTTTCTTGATGGTTGCTCTAACAGCATATTTAGTTTGAAGAGTAAATATACAAAATAGGGAGGTTTTTTTTTTTTAAATATAATTTCCAATAGAGACTATTGAGACTAGTTTTCATTACACAAAATGGTACACACACACACACACACACACACACACACACACACACACACTCAAATACACTCAAACACACCCCAGAGGCTTCATTGGGTGATTATAGCCTGGTTTTCAAAAGTTTCTTTGACAAAAGGAAGTTTCAAGTATTTATGTTTTAAAATAATATATCATTAGTGTGTACAGTTTGCTATTTTGCAGCATAAAAATCAAATATGGGTGCAATATACACATATTTACAACTCAGAAATCCCAATACTTTGCCCCATGCAAGCCATTTTCTTTAATATGTTACAACTTTCAAAATCATAGAGTAAGACTCTCTTGTCTGAATTTACAATTCCAACTGCTTTGTTCAGATAATTAATAATAGTATGCCACATCTGAAAAATCTGTTATCCTGCCAAATATCTCCTTAGAGGAGCACTTATGCTGAAAGCCTCCAGCTTCCTGTTGGCAACTGCAGGGATGCTTAAATGAGAAAGAATCCAGATTTTAACAGTTTGAAGGAGTTCATTTTAGCGTTTTTGTCTACAACTTGCTGTTAGGGTTGGGACCTAAATAATGGGGAATGTTCTGTGCCTTCTACCAAACCTAAACGTGCACATGAGTTAGTCTCTCCATGGGAAAAGTCTAGAGGGCTTGCTGAATGCTTGGCCCAAAAATAAGCCCATAATGTGGAAGAACAGTGCTTTTCTGTTCAGAGGGACCATGCAGTTCTCATTTAAGTATGAAAATCTGTTGTTTTTCTCACTTTATATAAAGTTTTAGTTTGAAAGTTCTGAGCAAGTTTTCTGGGGGAAAAATGAGTCAAGGGCTTTTAGTGATTAGACTTATTTTAACTTTCTGGATTTTTGAATACATGATCCAGGTACAAATGCATTCCCTTTGTGGCTGGAGTCTGAACTGTAGCATATGTGTTAATGTGTTATATGTTCGAGAAATTTTCTTAGGTTGGCTTCTTGTGATATACCTTGTAACTCGNCTTGGACATGCAGGCTTCTACTGGAGTGTGGTTGATTTTTCAGAGAGCACACTGTTAAAGGAAACCAACTCTCCCTCTCCCATTAGCTACAATTGCTGTCTATTAACAGGAAAACCTCACAAAAGCACCTTAAAAGGCAGCATAAAATGTACACCCGAGGATGTTTGAGGGAGCTACATATTTAGTGGCTTTAGCATCCAAAAGAAACAACATGATATTTCAGGGATGATTTCCTCTTTGTCTTGACAGAACTGTATTTCTGATGCTTTGTGACTTGGAAATAATAGCAGTGAGGACACTGACTACCTTTGAGACAGCAATTCATCACAATGATTTGAAGATGTCTCCATATTTAGCAGTTTGTGATCAATAATGTCTCAGGACTTATCTTCATTTTTTTAACCTTTCTTTTGAAAATATTTCTTTGAGAATTTCACATATGTGTGCAATGTATTGCTGTCATGCAAACCCAACATTTTCCCATTTAAGTTTCTCTGGGCCACTCAGACATCCTCTCGATTTCATATGCTCTTTTCAATTACTTGGCTTAATTAGCGCTGTGTACATCCATTAGTATGGGCTCATTCTTTGGCAACCTACTAGTGTCTAGCTTGCCCCCTCATCCCCGAAAAACAAAACAAAACAAAACAAAACAAAACAAAACAAAACAAAACATTGTTTCTCTTTCCATCTCCATCAGTTGCCAGAAGCTTCATAGCTATAGGTGGGCTTCACAAGTTCTTCCTCCATTCGTGCTAGAGTTGTGATTCCTCTGCAGGTAACCACAGCTGTTGTCAACTCATAATTCTGATGGCTTATCGTGTCTAGAACACAGTATTTTATTGGTTCTTACAATAATTTTGCCTTCTCTACTGAGTTGTTCTCTAACCCTCCCTTTTGGGGTCAGGGAGAGGAGTTGATAAAGGCATATCATTTAGAGCTAAACATTTAGTCAATTCTCAGCAATTTGATAAATTCTCCATATTAATACAAATTGTAAACAAGTCTATGGGTAACATAAACATTTAGAAGACAGTTAGACAAAATGATCTTTTATCAAAATAAAAGTGTAGATTCCACCCTACAGTCTATGACTTTCCCAGATATTGATTTTTGTTCAGATTTATAGAACCAGGCATAAATTCTCTCCTGTGAAGCAGACCTCAAACCCAAGTGGAAAGTGGTTATTTATGCAAATAACCTACAAACCCTTATTATATCAATGGGGACATTTTGTATTGTAGCATTTTGGGTATAGTGCTGGTAAGGTCAACAGTGTCTTTTCTCTCCCACGTACCTGCATAGCACCTTCTAGCACTATTAAAGCTAGGTACCAGGAAAGAAGTTTCCAGAAAAATTTAATATTTATTTATGTTCTGCAAGCAAGATAGATAGCATCTTTTGCAGTAAGGTGATCCCTCTTAATTACGGCAGATAACTAAGAACACAACAATAGTATACAATGGTTTGGGAACCTCTGGCATCAATATGACTGAGAGAAATATAACATACTGCTCTTAACATTGGCCAAAGAGGCCTCTTTATGTAGTGGGCACACAGAGTGGGCACATGTACATCCCAAACTGTTCAGGGTGCTGAGAATAATTAACTGTTAAGTGTTCCATCTTGATTAGGATATGTACATCCACCATTCTAAAGTACAGGTGACACTGTGGAAGATAGGACAGTAATAATGTAAGAGTCACATGATAAGGAAAAATGTGGTGATACAGTTTTCTGAACATTATGACCCAGCTGTATTAATGAAATCATGGCAAATAAGGTTGACTGAACAAGAGCTACACATGTTTTTGCTGATGTAGCAATATGAGGTCTCACCCCTAAGTGAGGATCTATTTGCAGGTAATGGCTTCTAGGAAATTGGTAGTCATCTTTCTTCAAAGATATAGCCACTGTCAAGTTGTCTATGAGCAAATTAAATACTCCATACTAAACACACATGTGAACAACATGAATTTTAAAAGGAAAATAAGCAGGGTAGAGAGAAAGAAGGCAGAGTTGGAGAAGTAAGAAGAAACAGAGGTGGAGGAAGAGGAAGAAAGGGGAAAAGAACACAAGGAAATAGGAGTGTAACTGGTTGGAGAAGCAGAAAGCTCTGGGGGAAATGGAAGGAGATGAGTGCTAAATATGAGGGGAGGGGTGCATATAACTACAATATATTAATTTCATTTAAGAAATAAAAACAAAGGAATCAACTGGGGAAATGAGTAATAATAAAATCAGTTGAATCGTGTAATTGTTTTATAGAAGGACAAAAAGAAATAAATTAAAAATATCTTTCAAAAGATGTACTTTGAATGTTATCCTAAGATATATTCGTTTGGTAATTAAAATTAACTTTGAAAATGTTCATTATTCTCTCCTTTTCAATGAAAAAGATATATATATATATATATATATATATATGGCAAATTAAGTTACAGAAAAATCTCACTGAAGATTTGAGTAACAAAAAAAATAATTAAGAAAAAATATATCATCTTTTCAGATGATCATGAAAATCAGCATAAAGAGATCTAACTTCAGAAATGAACAGATCTACATTGTTCAGTGTGAGATATTCTGTGAGATATTCTGCTTCTGAAAAGAACACACACATCATACAAATACACATGCATGTGTGAACATGTGTTTTTACATGTGTATTGCTGGGTGACAAATATGTATAGAAATTGTATTGCATTTAAATACAGAAGTTATGTCTACATAACTACTGTATTAATATAAACTTCAATTACTTTCAACATCATTACCTTTCTTGCTTGTTGAAGATTGATTGGCAGCTTATGACATTGTTTCTGGGTCCTCCACTCTTTTACATTCTTCTGTAGTTCTATTCTATTGCCAGCTGGACAGAGATTACTTCCTGTGTGTTTGATATGTTTGATGTCAGATAGTTTTCTGCCTTTGTTCTTCACCTTCTGTAGTTACTCTAGGAAGAATAAACAACCTGGAAAGTGTTTTAAACAGACTCTATAGACTTCTTTATTATGATCATGGAGCATGGAGCCATTTATTCAAATTTTACTTTTCTCTATGGGAATATATATATATATATATATATATATATATATATATATATATATATATATATATAAAATTCATGTGGGAGTGTATGCTTCTGTATGATTTACTAGATTTTTTTTAAGGATGTAGTATAGAGGTAGTCAACAATAGCTGTCTCAAACCAGAGACAAGTCTACTTGTTATTGATTCCAACAAGCTGGATATCTCAGCAGTCCTGATCTGGTGGTGACTAGTAAAGTCACAGAAAACTCCAGGAGAACTGCTGCTCTTTGTTGTACATTAGAAGCCGAGTAACATTGATTCTAATATCAGTGAATGAATTCCTCAGGAAAGGATTGATAAACTCGCCATCAAGAATGAGGGGAAGCAGGGGGAAAAAAACAAATTTGTTTCCTTTTTCCATGTTTTATCTGGCTAGCAACAGAAGGCATCTTGCACATTTTATGTGGACTGTTAGGATTTAAATAATCAAAAAAAGCCCTCAAAGGAATCTCAGCAGATTGAATTTCAACAGACTCTATATGCAGTTCAGTTGACAACCACCTCCAAGTATTAGCTTTCTGGGTTGTAGAGATATAAATAACATTGTTTTCCTATTTGAAATTTCTCTGTTCATTATTGATAAACTAAAAACCAACTTACATATTTGAAAGTTGCACCCTGCAAGCCTGTGACAATCAGTTAGCTGTAGGTTTTCTCTAAATGATTCCTTTGAATGTTCTATATAGAGGATTATACCAATTGTGAAGAAAGGTGACCACATTTTATTTCCTATAGTCTGTATATATCTTTCATTCTCATGTTATCATATTAGCAAGCTATGCCTTTGGATGACAAAAATATTTTAAAAGATATTGATAAACTTGTATTATTTTAAAATAGGAAGTGAGAATTTTAAAATCATATAGCATTTTTTGTATTAAAAGTGCCATGTATGCAAAATAAAATTTAAAAAATCCATAAAACCATAATAACAGAATTCATTGGTAATCACTATTCATCTTTTCTACCTTTATTCTCATTTTCTATTGGTCTCCACACTTTTTACCTATAGAAAACATGCATTCTTAGACATCTTAGACAGAGGGAAAGGTGTTGGGAGGCATCTTTCATTAGCTCCTATTTTGTAGGGGCAACTAGCTGCCACTGAAATTCCCCAATGCTGTGCATATAGCAGACATTTCTTCTGAGTGCTGCTTCAGGCCCATGAAGAGGAAGGAGGCTTCACTGAAGTGAGTCCTTGTCTACTCTTCCCACCTGAATTGTATGTCAAAAACTGACACACAAAATTGTCCCTTACAATTTGTCCCTTTAGAAAGCATGTTTTTTTTTTTTTTTTTTTTTTTTCCTGTTGGGAAACAGCAGTGTAGCAGATAAGATCTCTAGGTCTTAAAAGATGAAGTAGGGGGCACTGGATTGAACATAGATAGAGGCGGCAGGGGCAGGGGTTGGGATGTATTTTATGAAAAAGGAATAAAGAAACACAAAATAGGGGGAAAAAGTGAAAGTAGAAAGTTCAATTCACCTTAGGGTAATGTGCTATTTCCTTATGGAAGCAAGAATGGTTGTGAAAGAAAATATGGTTATAGTAGTTGTAGCAAGTACTGCTTTCAATACTAATTTGCAATACTATTAGAAGTAAAATTTGTATCCAGTATAGTATAAAAGCAGCAGTATTCCTCCTTATTCCATTTCATTAAATGCTAAGCAAAACCAAAGGAAGTTTATCTCAAAAAGAAACAAAGAAAGAAGGATGGAAAGAAAGAAAGAAGGAAAGAAGGAAGGAAGGAAGGAAGGAAGGAAGGAAGGAAGGAAGGAAGGAAGGAAGGAAGGAAATTAAGAATATACTGTAAACTTCGGTTAGTCTTTACCATAGGCCAAAGAGTGACACTTATCATATAGTCTATCTGTACCCCATTAGTTGCCACAGGATTTTAGGGGCTTTTTCAACATGACACAAGTAGAGGAAAGCCAGAGAGACTGTCTTTCTCACAATTCTGAGTGACTGTATCTGGAGAACCAGAAGCATAGGTAAGACATTTGTACATTATAAAATTAAAACATATTTTCTCCTTATCTAGCTATATGAGCTGAGGAGAAGAAAAGTTACAAAGACAAAGTAAAGAATGAAAAAAAAAACAGGACATCTGATCACTGTGAATGTCCCCATTGAATCCCTCTCACTGCATCACATAATAAATGTTTAAAATCCCAGTAGGTTTTACTTCACTAGTATGAACTGTATGAAGCCCACTATTTTTGTCCCTTGTTTGAGTGTTTCTGTAGGCTGTTTTCTTTTTTCCTATTCTAGACAGGAACAGCACTCTGAGGAAGGATGCAATAATTAACTTAAATGGAGGATAATGTGACATTTATAGGGGAAAGGGGGCTGCCAAAGTATTAAAGGAACTCAGGTATTCTTCTTTGGTTTCCATAAATATAGAATGGGCTACCAGATGTCTATTCTGCAAGTCAGAGTTAAAAACAGAGGTCCAATGTTATTTAATCTGTACCATATGTGAAGAGCAAGAAGCAGGGGAGAAGGAAAGAGTCTTGGTGTCTTTTGCATACCTATAAAGAAAATGAAATGGAAACATATTATTTTATTCTAGTACAAATGGAAGGCAATGTGCACTTGAAGTCCATTTAAGAACAATCTTACTTTAACATAAAACTTACAGTATGAAGATAATAATTTTCCAGTGAAAGAAAACAAAAACCTCTTAAACAAATGCTTTTGTCCAGTTCTGTTTCAAGATGAATTCATGGTTTCAGATCTGCTCTCAGGCCCAGCATCACCATTAAATCTGTCTCAATGTTGAAATGGATTTTTCTGTTTCTTGTTTTCTCTTGCTTTTGTTTTCCTTACGATTGTTTTACACAGAAGAAAATTAGAAACCTGAAGAAATAATTTTCTATAGAGTCATATGATCCATTATTTAATTGTTTTTAAAATTATCAATGATCATGCCCAATGTTTGTTTATCTAAGTGTCCATGAGCTGATGTCTAGAGACTCCTCAACAGGCCAATGTACCGTTGTTTGTAAAGTTTCTTCCTGGCTTTCACCTTGACATTGAGCAACTTCATTAGCCTTTAGTGTCCCACAAGTTTATTTTGAGCTCATTCCTCTTAAAACTTAAAATTAATTAATACCTGAGGGGGGAAATGCTTAAACAAGAAAAATAACAGAAATTTAACTCCTCCTGTGTGAGGATATTTCTTTCTTTCTTTCTTTCTTTCTTTCTTTCTTTCTTTCTTTCTTTCTTTCTTCCTTCCTTCCTTCCTTTCTTTCTTTCTTTCTTTCTTTCTTTCTTTCTTTCTTTCTTTCTTTCTTTCTTTCTTCCTATTATTCTATTTATCTACATTTCAAAGATTATCACCCTTCCCAGTTTCCCTTCTGCAAAACCCACTTCCCACCCCCTCTCTCTGTTTCTATGAGGGTACCCTCCTATTCACCCACCCACTCACCACTCTAGCATTCCCCTGTGCTGGGGCATCGAGTCTCCACAGGAACAAGGGCCTCCCCTCCCATCAATGCCAGATGTGGCAGTCCTCTGCTATATGTACATTTAGAGCCATGGGTCCCTCCATGTGTATTCTTTGGTTAGTAGGTTAGTCCCTGGGAACTCTGCGATGTCTGGTTGGTTGATATTGTTGTTCTTTCTGTGGGGTTGCAAGCCCATTCAGTTCCTTCAGTCTTTCCCCTAACTTCTCCATTGGAGACTCCATTCTCCATCTGATGGTTGCCTATGAGCATCTGCATCTGTATTGGTCAAGCTTTAGCAGAGCCTCTCACAGGAAAGCTATACCAGGCTCCTGTCAGCAAACATCTTGGCATCAGCAATAGTATCTGTGTTTGGTATCTGAGATGGGATGGATCCATAGGTGGGGCAGTTGCTGGATGGCCTTTCCTTCAGTCTCTACTACACTATCTGTCCCTACATTTCCTTTAGACAGGAACAATTCTGGATTGATCCTTTGGAGATGGGTTTGTGGCTTCATCCCTCAACCAGGTGCTGTGCCTAACCCTTGATATAGTCTCTACAGGTTCACTCTCCTCTTTGTTGGGTATTTCAGCTAATGACATCCCTGTTGAGTCCTGGGAGCCTCTTGCTTTCCTGGCATCTGGGACTTCTAGTGGATACCTCCTGTTTCTCTTCCCCCACTGCTGTACACCTCCTTACAATTTCCTGAACCTCTGTACTGCTCCCTGTCTCCTTCCATATCTGATCCTGCCCCCTTTTTATTTTCCCCTCCTCTCTTCCACCCTCCTTCTATCTCCCATGAGTATCTCCCTTTCTAAGTAGGTCTGAAGTATCCTGGGTATATACCCAAAAGATGCTCCAAAGATACATATATAACAAAGACATGTGTATAGTGGCCACTATATTCATAGCAGCCTTATTTATAATAGCTATAATCTGTAACCCAGATGTTTCTCAACAGAGGAATGGATACATTTACACAGTGGAGTACTACTCAGCTATTAAACACAATGACTTCATGTAATTTGAAGGCAAAGCAATGAAACTAGAAAATATCATCCTGATTGAGGATGAAACAATACACCTCCTTATATTTCAAGTTCTCATTCCAGACTACTTATATATATTTAGCTACAGATGTTCAAGTGTTAACCTTTTGTATCTTATTTAAGATTGTGATGTATATTTCTGTCATTAAGTTTATTCTCCTTTTCTTCTGTGTCTCATATTATCTTAATCTTTTACCTTGTTTTTAATGTTCTATAGAAGCACAATATTTGCTTTTAAAAACTCTTGATTGTTTCCACAAAACATAGTCAATATTTCACTCAGTTTCTTGGACACATGGAATATGTCAAGGTTTAGGTAAAAAACAAAACAAACAAAAAAAACCTAAATATGGTTATTGACTCTCATAGGTGTGAAGACTTAAGTGGTCAGACAAGATAATCTAGGGTTTGGAATGCATGCCATTGGTAAAAGAGAGCTACAAACAAAGAGAACTCTGGAGACTCCAGATTAACTTGAATACTGTGTAATAACATATAGGATAACATTAATCAAAGAAAGGATACCCTGGAAGCACAGAGGAGCAAAGTTTCTGAACCAAAAATGCTATGAAAAGTGCTTGATTGCCTTAAGAGAAAACTCGGGACACTAAATATTAATTGGAGTATAAAAAACATTTTTCATAAAAGTGGGAAGGGAAAATGTAACAGCTATTATTCTAGAACTGCTGAAGCATTGTTCCCACTTCATACATTCAAAGCCCAAACCAAAAGAATGAAAAGAAATGCCTTGATCATATACCAGGAGTAAAGAAAAAGCCTATCTTGTGTATATTCATAAAAAAATCAAGTATCCAATAATATAAAATGAGAAATGCTTAATATAGAAGAAAGAAGTGGTAGCACACAGGGATAGAAAATTTATAACCTATATTATCTAAGATAGCTCCAGGAATAAACTACACCAATAACAGGATTGTAGACAAGGTTATTAAAATATTCATCATACTTATATTCCATGTGTCCAAGAAACTGAGTGAAATATTGACTATGTTTTGTGGAAACAAACAAGAGTTTTTAAAAGCAAATATTGTGCTTCTATAGAACATTAAAAAGTAAAAGATTAAGATAATATGAGACACAGAAGAAAAGGAGAATAAACTTAATGACAGAAATATACATCACAATCTTAAATAAGATACAAAAAGGTTAACACTTGAACATCTGTAGCTAAATATATATAAGTAGTCTGGAATGAGAACTTGAAATATAAGGAGGTGTATTGTGTCAGAAATAAAACATTCCTAAAAGACAAAGGATTAAAAAAAATTGTTACCCAACTATTGATGCTTTGGACTGGAGATGTGACCTTGAGGATACTAAGCTCATAGGTGGATAAAAATATTCATGCTTCTAACCCTTCCTAGTTAAATATCTCCTAAGAAGGAAAGCCTATGAGGGGCATGTAGGTCACTAGAAAGAATGACTGTGTAGAGAACATCTCACCTCCAGACCTTTCATCTACTCTGTGTTATAAATGATCTTATTGATAAAGTTCTTTTTTTTTCTTTACTGATTGGCTTTTTTTTTAATTTAAAAACGTTATAATTTATTGACTGCAAAGTAACTATGGTATAATTATTATTGTAACTTACTTTTTTTCTTTTTTTATTAGATATTTTCTTAATTTACATTTCAAATGCATTTCAAATTTCTGAAAGTCCACTCCCCCCTCCCCCCTCCCTGCTCCCTTGCCCACCCACTTCCACTTCTTGGCCCTGGTGTTCCGTTCCCCTGTATTGGGGCATATAAAGATTGCAGTACCAAGGGGCCTCTCCTCCAAATGATGGCTGACCAGGCCATCTTCTGTTACATATGAAGCTAGAGACACAAGTTCTGAGGGGTTTGTTTAGTTCATATTGTTGTTCCTCTTCTAGGGTTGCAGACCCCTTCAGCCCCTGGTGTTCTTGATTGGCTTATTTTAAAGGTCTTAAAATATAATAAACATTACCTCAAATTTACTGTTTACATTTTGTATATTTTCTCCAGAATTTTGAAAATTAAAGATACATTTATTCTAAAAAAAAAAAAAAAAAAAAAAAAAAAAAGTCCCATCCACTTTATCCTCTTTCTTGAATGACACTGTATTTGCTTCATATTTCAGGAACCTGTTGGCCTGGTATAAAAACCCACCCTCTCTCAGGTTGACTGATCTTAGGAATTTTGATGAAATGATGAAAAATTTTCCAAAATTCAATATTGGCAACAGATTTGAGTCAATGTAATATAGGATGTTAATGTGGTATAGAACCTTTGAAAATGGTTCATAGCATCAGTTTGGAAACATTTATAGAAGCAGACCAAAAGAAAATCTGAAATAGTAAAAGTCAAGCCAGATGAGAATTTTGTGGAAGTTTAAACAACTAGGATGCTCAAAGGAGTGCAGTCTAAGAGAGAAACCATGAAGGCTTCCGCCATTAAGATAGGAGAGGCAGTTGTAGAGTGCAGTCCAAGAGAGACTGCATGGCTTCTGCCATTAAGATCATAGAGGGAGAAGTGTCCAATGAGTGTGGAGCTGTAACACCCACGGTGTATGATTTGTTGTTATCCACTCTGCCAGTGTGAAGGGGAAAAACCGTGAACCTGAACACAAGACTCTGGAGTGCGAAGAGAAGCAAAGCGCAGTAAGTTATTTATCTGATTTAATTAAACATGACTTCCAGAAGATCCACCTGTCTGCAGTTGGAACCAAAGTATTACCGAGAAGCTTCCATGGAGGAAAACTAGTTAAGAGTCAGAAACAAACACTTCCCTTATGAGTTGATTTTCCTTTAAAAAAACAAAACATTTTCATAAAACATCAAAATTTACATTGTAATCGAATTGACCATTTGCTGTGGTTGGAGAAGGAGAAAACTTTATAAGAAAAAAAATATTTTCTTTGTCACAATAATGAAATATTGTCCTGATGTTCAATCAAAACTCACGTATCTCTTTAGAGAAAATTGCCTTGCTGCCCAATATGAACATTTAGAAAGTAAGAAATATAAATTAGATAATTAAACCATCCATTGAGACCATACTTTTAAACATTTGTGCCACTATGGCAAAGGGAGGCAGGTCTTGGGAAGGAGAGAAGAGGGGTAGGCAGGATCAAGTATGGGAGGAGACAAGGGAGATGCACAAAGGGTCAAGAAATTGAACAGAGGTGTGTAGCAGTGGGAGATGGGGAACTGGGGGTAGCCACTAGAAAGTACCAGATGCCAGGAAATCAAGAGGTTCCCAGGACCCAACTGGGATGATATTTGCTGAAATATCCAACAAATGGGAGAGAGCACCTATAGAGACCATATCCAGAAATTAGACATGGTCTCTGATTGAGGGATGGGGCCACTCATCTCAAAAATATTAACACAGAATTGATCCTGTCTAAAAGAAATACAGAGACAAAGAGTAGAGCAGAGACTGAAGGAAAGGCCAACCAGAGACTGCCCAACCTGGGGATCCATCTAATATGTAGTCACCAAAACCAGACACTATTGCTGATGCCAAGAAGAACTTGCTGATAGGAGCCTGATACAGCTGTCTCCCGAGAGGCTCTGTCAGGGCCTGACTAATATAGATGGGGATGCTTTCAGCCAACCATTGTACTGAGCATGGGGACCCCAGTGGAGGAGTTAGGTGAAGGAATGAAGGAGCTGAAGAGTTTTATATCCACATAGGAAGAACAATATCAACCAACCAGAGTCCCCAGATCTCCCAGCGACTAAACTACCAACCAAAGAATACACATGGAGGGACCCATGGCTCCAGCTTCATATGAAGCCGAAGATGGCCTTGTCTGGCATCAGTGGAAGGGGAGGCCCTTGGTCCTGTGAATGCTGGATGCCCCAGCATAGGGGAATGCTAGGGAGATGAGGCAGGTGTAGGTGGGTGGGGGAGCACTCTCACAGAAGCAGGGGTGAGGGGGGAAGGGATAGGAGGTTCTGGAGGGGAAACCAGGAATGAGGATAACATTTGAAATGTAAATAAATAAAACAACCAATTAAAAGTAGATAGATGATAGATAGATAGATAGATAGATAGATAGATAGATAGATAGATAGAAAGAAGGTAGGTAGATAAAATAAGAATTCATGTAGCATCAAAAAAGACAAGTATATTAAAATTACAGTCATTTAATAGTAATAGAGGAAGCTGGGAACATGGCTCTGTGGATAAAGTATTTGGCAAGCAAGCATGAAGTCCTGAGTCCAGATCCATTTAAGAAGTGGAAACACATGTGTATTCCTAGTTGGTGACACTATTTGGAAAGGATGTTGACCCTGTAAGAGGTAGAGCCTTGTTGCAGAAAGTATCTTATAGGGGTGGATATTGAAAGTTTATTATCTCATCTACTTGCAGTTCTCTAACTGTCTGCTTCCTGTTTGAGGTTGAGTTTAGCTCTCTCAGCACCCTGCTCTGGCCACCACAGCTGCCTAGTGCCCTGCTTCCCTGCCACTACAGAGTTTCCATCTGGGACGATAAATCAAAATATACTCTTGCTTACATAAGTTGCTTTTGGTCATGGTACTTTTCCACAGCAACCAAAAAAATTAATACAGAAATAATAACAAGCTCTGTATATCTGAAACATTTCTGTTAAGAACAAAATAACAATGATCAAAGTCAATAAACATAGAAACTATTTGGTTAATAACCAGGAAAAAATGTTCAAGATGATATGAATAGTCATAAAAGATCAAATACAAATGGCTATAAATGACAAGGTAGCAAGGTAGTTTATTATACTAATATCACAAGAAATTGAACCCAAACATGTCATTCTCTCCTAAGCAGTTATGAAAATGCAAAAATAGTATAACACTAAATTGTTTTGGTGACTGAATAAGAGGTCCTTCAGATATTAATAGAAAAGTTCACTGGTAGAAATTCTGAAGATGATAAAATTAGTCTTGTCTAATAAAATTAGAGATAAACTAATGTGTTTGATCTTCTAGGTCAGTAATCTGAAACTATAACTCACAAACATGTGATTACATATGTACGCATTTGTTGAAACTTGTGAAATATTAGAGCATTAATTATGCTATCATTAAATAACTAAACCACCATTAAAATTGGCCTATATACTTCTTGGCCAAATTTAAGACTCCACATATTCTACAGATTAGAGCACAGAACTAACTGGAATCTAGGGAGAATTTAAGTCCCTACATGTAAACACCAGCCACAGGTTTATGTATCCACATATGAAGGAATCCACATATTGTATATTACTGGTTATATCCATCAACTGGTGAACAATTAAGTGACAGATGTTTATCCTTCCAAATGAAAACTCGAGGGATACAGGAGTATCTATAATTCAATATATGAATAGTTTATCTTCCTGACATACCATTTTCTATTCCTTCATTCCACCAGTTACCGTACTGAATAACTCTGCCTCCTGTTTTATGATAGGAGTACTCTGTAGACTGCATTTTCTGTCTGACTTCGGTGGTCTTCAGTGTCTTTTTCCACAAATGACATGGCTGCTGCTCTGGAGAGAGGTCAAGTTGTACTATTTGTGTTTAAATTTTTACTTTCATCATGCTCACTTTGAGAAACGTTGTATTATTAATAGTACAGCTAACATCAAGAGGGAAGAGAACACTGTTTTTTACTTAGCATAAGAATGGCAGTGCTAACAAGATTCAGGCAGGTACCAGGTTAGGAGCTATTGTTATCTTCCCCATCCTCCTCTCAGGATGAGTAATCAATCCTTGATTGCTAAGGTAATGGTCTATGACTTGTAAGTACTAGGAAAGTTACCATGGTAACTCCCTGCTCGAGAACAATGGAGCTGCTTCTGTTCTGAAAAACTTTCCTATAAATGTGGAGGAGGTTATTGCTTGCACTTTCATCTGAATATCAGTCTTTATTTGTGACTCTGGCTTTGAAATGTATAATGTATCAAACTCAATGTGTACATTAAACAAAGAATATTCTGTGATTATGGCCATCATTGTAACAGAAAAAAAGCTGCATATTTTCATAAGCAGATATTAACATGATTTGTTAGAGTAGATAGAATATAATATATTATTTGTGTGTATTTGTTCTTCGGATGTTTCAGAAAAGACTTAGCAAATGTTGAAAGCTTCATGAACGGATGGCCTTGTTCCTGGTGTGAACCTGTGAGGGACTGTTCTTCATGATCCTGACTGCTTGTGCAACACACTATTTGTTATGGTAAAAGTTAATATCTATAATTCAGGGTGATGTTTTTCTTAACACTTACTTTCTTAGTATAAAAATGTGTATTTATTGTTTAGGGTAATTTGGGTCCTAGTTTCTTTTCTAATGATAAGATTAAACATTCTGAGCAAAGGGACTTAAGCAAGGAAGATTTTATTTGCCTTATACTTTCAGGTCACCATCACTGAGGAAAGGCAAGAACTTGTGGTGGAAACCTAACATAGAAACCCTGAAGGAATCTTGCTTATTGGCTTCCTTGCATGTTCATGCTTAGCTAATTTTCTTATACAAGCCATCCACAGTGGACTAGGATCTTTTATATTGATTAGCTAACAAGACAAGCCCTACCTCGACTCCACACATGTAAATGGACCAATCTGATCTGGAAAAACCCTGAAACTGAGATTCCTACTTCAGATGACTCCAGATGCTCAATTAGACAAATCTAACCTCATCAATGTGACACCTAATCACATAAAAGAGTTTCCTTAAAAACTGTTACACCTAATCACATAAAGGAACATTTCCTTTTAAAATAATGGACTTGATAACAGCTTTATAGATGTACATAATGAATATTGAACACTCCTATTTTGCTGATGGGATTGCAAGCTTGTACAACCACCCTGGAAGTCAGTCTGGCGATTCCTCAGAAAATTGGACATAGTAGTAACGGAGGATCCAGCAATACCTCTCCTGGGCATATACCCAGAAGATGTTCCAACTGGCAATAAGAACACATGCTCCACTATATTCATAGCAGCCTTCTTTATAATAGCCAGAAACTGGAAAGAACCCAGATGTCCCTCAACAAAGGAATGGATACAGAAAATGTGGTACATTTACACAATGGAGTACTACTCAACTATTAAATACAATGAATTTATGAAATTCTAGGGCAAATGGATGTACCTGGAGGATATAATCCTTAGTGAGATAACCCAATTACAAAAGAGGTCACTTGATATGCACTCACTGATAAGTGGATATTAGCGCAGAAATTTAGAATATCCAAGATAAAATTTGTAAAACACAAGAAAATCAAGAAGAATGAAAACCAAAGTATGGATACTTCATTTCTTCTTAGAATAGAGAACAAAACACCCATGAAAGGAGTTACAGATACAAAGATTGGAGCTAAGACAAAAGAATGGACCATCCAGAGACTACACCACCTGGGAATCCATCCCATAATCAGCCACCAAACCCAGACACTATTGCATATGCCAGCAAGATTTTGCTGAAAGTACCCTGATATAACTATCTCTAGTGAGGCTATGCCAGTGCCTGGCAAATACAGAAGGGGATGCTCATAGCCATCTATAGGATGGAACACAGGGCTCCCAATGGAGAAGCTAGAGAAATTACCCAAAGAGCAGAAGGGGTCTACAACTCTTTAGGTGGAACAACAATATAAACTAACCAGTACCCCCAGAGCTTGTGTCTCTAGATGCATATGTAGCAGAAGATGGCCTAGTCGGCCATCATTGGGAAGAGAAGCCCCTTGGTCATGCAAACTTTATGTGTCCCAGTACAGGGGAATGCCAGGGCCAAGAAGAGGGAGTGGGCAGGTAGGGGAGCAGGACGGGGTGGGGGGGGGGGCGGTATAGGAAACTTTTGGGATAGCATTTGAAATATAAATAAAGAAAATATAAACAAAAAACAAAAAACAAAAAACAAAAAACAAAAACAAAACAAAACTCTCTCCAGGACTCAGGGAACCCTGGGTAAGTGGAGACTGAAGAACTGTAAGAGTCAAAGTGGATAGAGTATGCTAAGAAAATAAAGCCTTCTCAATTAAGGGGATCACCACCCAGGTGGGCTACTACACAGTAAGGCATAAGGCTAGGATACTGGACTTGAAGAAATGGAGAGATAGGTGAAATCCACATTTAGCTTGCCTGATTCCGTGGCAGGGTGGCCTTTGGTTCACAGAAGACCTGTTGAATTGGGAGGCTGGGATAAATCAGTGAATTGGTGGAAGGAAGATCTCTGTCATCCACTGAGATAGGAGTGAAGGTAGTAAACTGCAGTGGGTGGCCTGTTTCAGAGCTAGGTATAAAACTTGGGGATGGGCCTTGTAGGAGTTGAGGAATCAGGCAAGTTCTGTACTTAGCTTCCTTATCTGAAGTTTTCTGTGGGTTTAGCAGAAGTTCCTGCTGGACTTGGGTGCTAGGTTTTAAGCAATGAGTGAAAGAAGGTGAAGTTAGGAGGGGACGATCTCTGTGATCCACTGGAGACAGAAGAAGGGATGATGAAAGGCTGTAACATCCCATCAGTAGAGCTAGAGATGTGCCTGGGCATTAGAGTCTGGGGTGAGGAGGAATCTATAGTTTGCCCACCTACTGCAAATGTTTATATTTTAAGTAGTACACAATAAAATTAACTCCTCTCAAAGTAGAAATGTATTAGACTAGGTCTATATCAAAGAGAAGATTTTGCTCTTCCTGTGTTAGTTGCCTGAGCTCCTATAAAAAAAAAAGTGCCAACATTTGCACTTTTATCTTACTTATCTTTTATATGTAGTGTGTTTAAAAAGCATCCCTGTAGCAATGTCTGTTGGCCTGTCTTGACTGGGTTCTCACTGGCCTCTGATTCATATGCTTGTAGAAGTCTCTCCATAAGACCATTTTGAGTATATCAACCATACTTCCTCAAAATATTATTCCCACTCAAAATCTTTGACTGAATCCTTTCTATCTATAAGGACTGTTGGAGATGAAAAATAACTTACAGAAATCAGTAGGACTATATGTATACACACTCATGCACACACACACACACACACACACACACACACACACACACATGTACCTAAGGCACATTTTCAACTCTGGTTTGAGAGAAGATGAAATAGAAGAGTACACAAAACAAATACTGTACTAAAATGCATGAAATGAGAATAAAATATAAAATTGAGCAAAATCCAGAGAAGGAATAAATGATATAACAACTGTGTGAAAACATAGTGAACAAAAAGGAATGAAATAAAGAAATAAAAGCTTCAGTTTGAAACTGAACATTAACTAGAGAACAGAAGGACAATTTCATAAAAATGTTTCACTTGGTAAAATCTAGGTGACTATACTTAGAAAGTGAGAACTCCAAACCAGATGACAAGCTAATGCATATAAATACAATATAGATTAGAGTTATGAAATTGGATATGCTAACCAAGTTCATATAGAATAAACAAATGAGAAAAAAATAAAGCTTACAACTTGGCAATAGGTATGTAAAAATTAGTTCAATTGTGCCAAAGATATAAGTTAAAAACTGATGGATTTTTTTAGAAAGAAAATTCAATGATGTAACAAAGATATAATGACTTTCCTGAAGTAAAAGGGTAACAACAGAGAGCCTGACAAGACATAGTAAAGTAAGCAAGCATGGAAGGATTGATATCATAGGTGGAAACAGGACAGGATCATTTAAGAGAAACTGATGAAGAGCAATTTATAAACATTGTAACCCTCAGCTACTGCCTTAGATTTCAAAAGATAATCTGAAATTCTTTAGGCACAAAGAGATAGCAAGAAATTTACACATACTAAAGACAAAGCTGTGCTGATGCTATCTATATACAAGCATCATTTATTGCTGAAAATTTACAAAATTCTACCGCAGGTGATGCAATTGTATTAGGAGCCGAGCCCTTACTCAAGTTAAAAGCAACTGGAAGACACTTTCAAATGTGTCATATAATTTTGTTATATCTTTTTGTCATATATACTTACACACACACACACACACACACACACACACACACACACACACACATATATATATATATATATATATATATATATATATATATATATTCCCTTCTTGATTAAAGCCAATTAACTGTAATTCAGTTATCTCAATGTGAGCGAGAATGTCATATGGAAAGATCAGCGAATCTTCAGTGTCTGAAGACAGCTGACAATTAACAGCAAATATGGGGCAGGGGTTGTGCTGAGGTGGCCAGTGGCTGATCCTATAGTGCCTAGGAATAACTCTAGGAATACAATTCCGCCTACAGGGCTTTTAGGCTTCACCTAGGAGTGTGGTAGCCCAGACCTTCTTTCATCTTCCATCTCTCTAGGGATGCACTGAATCTGACTTCTCATTCCTACCACGACACTTATCACTTATGAGCTTCGGCCCTTTTTCTTTGGCACATTCTTAAAATACAACTAACTTCCTGGACTCAGTTATTCTTGTATTTAATACCACCTGTAATTGGTTATGTAACATAAAGTTTTCTAGGTCAGAGATTTTGAAATGTATGTCTCATTTTACTGATCTAAGTATAATATTAAATACTCAGTCTTCTCTTTTAAACAAATGGACCATACATGGATAACCAGAAAAAATGGAAAAGCAAACAGAATCCTCCATATTACAGTAACAATGAACTTATTTAACAATATCCTCTAAATAGTTGTCTGTAGTCAACCAAGCAATGATTTTCAAAAGTCCTTAATGCCACAAACCTGTAATCTATGAAGTTAGGAAATGAAAGTCAGATGATTCCTCAGCCCACTTAGAAACTGAGCAACATTGTAGTTCAAAATAGTAAATAATTGCGTGCACCTGAATGGTGAAAGAAACGAGGAGGACTGCTAAAATGATGAATTAGACAAGCACATGTGGGAATTGTGTTTAGGGAGAATAGCTGATTTTAATTCAGTTTATTATAAGTGTACAATGTATGGTTTGTACATACACATGTACATACATAAGTAATGATTTATGCTATTTTAATGCCTATTGTATCATCATACTTTGCTCATATCTGTCCCTCATGACTCTCCTTTGTCCTTCCTCATATTTGTCCTCCTCTATGCTTGTTGGCTTCTACTGTGAGATAAAACATCAGAACCAAAAGCATCGTGGGTTGCTGGCTCACATGTCTTGACCACAGTCCATGACTTGGTCAAGTCAGGCAGGAACCCTAGAGGCATGCTGGCTTGCTCCTCTGCTACCTCAGCCTGCTTTCTATACCACCCACGACCACCTGCCCAGGGATAGCACCAACTTTGATCCATCAGTTAGGCCATCCTGCATGAATCATTTATCAAGAAAATGCCTCCACAAACTTGCCTACCTGCTATCTAATGTAAGCATTGTCTTAATTGAGCCTCTGATTCCCAGACAACCCTTGCTTATACCAAATTGACAAAAAGCTTACCAGGGTACATTCTTTCTTCCAATAGTCCCTAATTTTCCTTCATATCACACACACACACACACACATACACACGTGTGCACATGGCAGATTCTACATATGTGATTAAGCATAGAATATTTATATACTTATATCTGGCTCATTTCGTTTATTGTGGTGTTTGACCATTTTCATTCAAATGACTTACTTTCATATTCCTTCACAGGTGATCAAATCCTAGTGTGTGCACTCATGTTCATATGTGTGTATGACAGAAAAATGCAACTTTTAAAACTTTTGTTGAAGTAGAAATAGCTCCAGAAAGCAGGAATTGATAAAGAAACGATGCATAAAATATATTAGCTTCTTCACCCTTAATTACAGAATATAAATGTAACTACTTAAAAAGGAAACTCAAAATTATACTAATCTCAATATGATCAATCATTCTTCTTCTTCTTTTTTTTTTTTTTTTCCTTTGGTCTTTCGAGACAGGGTTTCTCAGCAAAGCTCTGGCTGTCCTGAAACTTACTTTGTAGACCAGGCTGGCATCAAACTCAGAAATCTGCCTGCCTCTGCCTCCTGAGTACTAGGATTAAAGGCGTGTGCCACCATGCCCAGCTCAATCATTATTCTTTGTTTGTTTTGATATTCATGTATTTTAATTGTCCTCTTTTTCTTTTTCTTTTTTTATTAGATATTTTCTTCATTTACATTTCAAATGCTATCCCGAAAGTCCCCTATACCCTCCCCCATACCCCGCTCTGCTCTCCTACCCACCCATTCCCACATCTTGGCCCTGGTGTCCCCCTGTACTGGGGCATATAAAGTTTGCATGACCAAGGGGCCTCTCTTCCCAATGATGACCCACTAGGCCATCTTCTGCTACATATGGAGCTAGAGACACAAGCTCTGGGGGTACTGGTTAGTTCATATTGTTCTTCCACCTATAGGGTTGGAGACCCCTTCAGCTCCTGGGGTACTTTCTCTAGGTCCTCCATTGGGAACCCTGTATTCCATCTAATAGCTGACTGTGAACATCCACTTCTGTGATTGCTAGGCACTGGCATAGCCTCACATGAGACAGCTAGATCAGGGCCCTTTCAGCAATATATTGCTGGCTTATGCTATAGTGTCTGCATTTGGTGGCCGATTATGGGATGGATCCCGGGCTGCAGCAGTCACTGGTTGGACCATCCTTTTGTCTGAGCTCCACATGTGATCTCTGTATCTCCTTCAACGTATGCTTTGTTCCTAATTCTAAGAAGGGGCGAAGTGTCCACACTTTGATCTTCATTCTTCTTGAGTTTCATGTGTTTTTCAATGATAGCATTTCAAGTATTAATAAACTTGCCTTTATGAAATTCTTCAAGCTCAATAGATCTATTAGATTCATTCCAATTTCATTTTTTTCTGAAAAGTTGGATCTTAATGACATTTTATTCACTGAAAAATTATAATATGGTATTATTTATCCAATAACCTTGTTTCTTACTCCATAATACATTCTTCATATGTATGTGTGTTGACTCCTGTAGCAAAGTTTAGCTTACATGAGTAAATACTATATTTTATGTGTTATTATAGTTGTTATTATTTGATTAATATGACTTAGACAGCCATTTATTCTTCAGTTTATTTGTGGTATATTTGTTTGTGAGGCTATACAGCTCGTGTTGAAAATGTCTATATTTGAGTAGTAAACTTTAAAACATTTATTATACTTACCTCTTTTTAGATATTAAATTCCAACTTTAACTGTCAGAATTTATGCAAGCACTGTAATTCATATTCAGGGTAAAAGAGAATTATATATTCTGCCTCATGTATTTTTGAAGCTTTTGTGTAGTTAGTTTAGTATTTCTTTAGGACTTCTTTTCTGAAGTATCTTTGTTTGATGACAAGCTGTTATATCTCACAAAGTTTCTGATTTCTTAAAAAGAATCATTCCTATGAATGTGTTTATGTTACTTTCTTATTAACCTATGATAGATTAATTAATTTATAGTTATGTTAATATCAAAAAGCTGGAAGTCCAGTTCCAAATGATCAAAACCTTCTCTGCTTTTGTGTACATTGCCACCATATACAACATATTCAGACACGATTACAAGACAGACATATACATGAAAAAAAATATATATATTTAAAAAGAAACAGAAATTTCAGTAGCCTAAAGCATTCAGAGATTTTCCTCTGCTTTTATTGTATTATAGTTTTATTATATATTTAACTTTTATTTGTTAACTATTATATATTTAACAATTCACTGCTCACCTAGCACATCTTAGTTTAAATTTATATATTCTGCTTCATTTCTTTTCACAATAAACACTAGTCATAACTCATAAGGAAGAAGGGTTAAGGAAAGCCTCAGACTGTTGAACAATATTCCTAGTCATGTGACTAGTGAGTATAGACCAAGTCTTCCTACTGGATTACCTGGCATGAAATTGAGGTGATTTTGTCTTGAGCTAAGAGAAGTGTGCTTCTGTTTAGTGAATGCGTCCCTAGAGCTCAGTGTGTGAGCTTACTAGAATCAACACTTAGTAGCTTACTGTATTGGTGAAAATTCTGACTTAATTAAGGAGCTCTTGGATTATTAATACTGTTTATCCTTTTAACATTCCAAACAGCTGAATACATTGTAGTCAACAGCACTGACCAGGAGAGCTCTTGCTTGGTGCCAGCTCTCAACAGGAGCTTAAATGAAAGACTTCAACCCCACAGTAACCTGCAGTCTGTACTAATTCTGTCTGGTCAAGTGAAATGGCCCAGACCTCATGTCAGGTAAGAACAGGAAATAAAACAGAAAGTCAAAGACATCTGTGAACTTTCCTTCCTCCATATTGTCTCCCTTGCTTTCACCTATGAAAACGGTGAAAGGATAGGATAAAGTCAGAAGATGGTATAAGCCAGCACAATATGTAAAGCACCAATTCCCCAAACTTGTCCTCTAGGCCATTTTCAATGTCCTTCCCTGAATGGATTAGATGTGCTTGAAGGAATGAGACAAGGGAAATCACTTCCTTTATGTTTTGGCTTGGACCACATTTACAAATATAAATCAAAGGGATTTGAAATTCTTGACTTAGAAGAGAAACTTGATACTTAACTGGAGGATGGCAAAGGTTGAACTGTTTACCAAGTTCTTCTTCATATTTAAGTCTTTAGGTGGATGAACTAACTAGTACCCCCTGAGCTCATGTCTCTAGCTGCATATATAGAAGAGGATGGCCTAGTTGGCCATCAGTGGGAAGAGAGGCCCGTTGGTCATGCAGACTTTATATACCCCAGTACAGGGGAATGCCAGGGCCAAGATGTGGGAGCGGGTGGGTAGGGGAGCAGGGCCGGGAGGGGGGAGAGTATAGGGAACTTTCTGGATAACACTTGAAATGTAAATGAAGAAAATATCTAATAAAAGTTGAAAACAAACAAACAAACAAACAAAAAAGAACAAAAAAAAAGTCTCTAGGTGGTAGCAGTCTTATGGAGTTGTTGATTAAAATTATACATACAAATATATATATATATATATATATATATATATATATATGAAGTTCAGTTAAATGTGATTTAACAGAAAACTCTGGTGACTTGTTCATATGAAAGATGAGCATGAAACTTACAAACCCAATTTAAATTAAAATGTCAGGGTTTAGTACTGACAATTCCATAAAACCAAATTTACCACATTTGAAATAACTCATTTAGTTTTAACCTTTAATCTATTGTATTTTCCCCATTCTAACTAACTTTAATGTTGAAAGTAATTTTATTGGATTTTCTCTATATGCTTTGATTAGTTCCAAATTGCAACTCTTGTTTGCCTTTTTCAATCTTATGAAAAAGAAAATCACTTATTTACAGCATCTTAAGAACTGATATGATGCTAGAAAGAACTTGGAAATGGGTGCACTCAGAAATTAAAAACATGGAGATATTCCTGTTCTATGGCAGTGATTGTTTTCTTCTCTGTGCCATGATAAATAAACATTACCTCACCCTATAGTCATGAGTGGGTATTGAACATTTCATTGTGTCAGATTACATAAATTTATGTGCACTTTATGGGAGTTCACATAATGAAAGACATACATTTCTCTATTTAACAAATAAACCAGTTTAATAATAATAGTAGGAAACAATTCCTAGTATTATAACACCCAGGCTAAACTTAAAAATGATCCACATGCCTGTGTTACCCCAGTACAAGGATCAGAGGGGCCACCACGGAGCCTTTTGCAAATGCAGGTCTTTATGAGAAACATCAGTGAAAGCTGCTTGGTTTCAATTTTCAGATTTTACAATATGCAACTTTATAATTTTCTAAAATTATTTTAAAATTAAGCATATATTTATAAAATCTAATCTATACACATCACTTATAAAGTAAATATCTTTTATAGTTTTGGCTTTTCAAGATAAAGTAATTATCTTAGTGTGTTAATAAAAATAAGGTGGCCTGACTACATCAGTTAATACATTTGTTTCAATTGACTTGACACTATATAATTGCTTGGAAAGAGTGTCTCAGTGACATTAGATCAAGTTTGACTGTGAACTTGTCAGTTGGGGATTATCTTTATTAAGTTGAGATGGGAAGAAATTTTTATTGCAGGTATTATCTTTCTCTAGGCAGGAGACTCTGAGTTGTATATTTTCCTAATTTAATGCTCTTTTTAAAAAACTTTTTCCACAGAAGAAATAATTATCTCCTCATTGGAATATGAAATATTTCTTCTTTGCTTCACAAAAACATTCAAATACTCCACTACTTCATGGCTATGTTTCTGCTGGGATGGACCACCACCTAACTTTAAAATCTGATAGCTTTATTACTGGGATATATGTTTATATTGCAGTCATTGAATACTTTGGTATAAAGTTGAGAACATCCTGTGCTTTAAATCCCTATTCTATCTTGGTCTTTTTCATTTATGTTTTCTCTTTTTTGAAACCTTGATAGAGAAGTATTTTATTAGTAAGCATATCACATCTTCAAAAACATGTTTGAGGATATTTGTTAAAACTAATTTACTTTTTTGAAAGAAGACCTTCAATCTAAACATAAGAAACTGATTTAAAAATGTTGTATAAACATTTTACTCATACATATATGACAGTCTGTGAGGAACTTAAATCCACTAAATTAACAAAATTAACAGTTCATCTTTGAAGCAAAAATCTTTTTATCATAGTCTAAATATACATCTACAAATGCTTAACTGCTGTATTCATAGACAACATACATTGAATCTTTAACCTTCATGATGAGGAGCTAGCTTATAAAACACAAAGTCTCTGACACTGGTAATGGGTCATCTTTTGTATGCTAATCTTGATTTCTTGGTGTTGTCTTTTCCACCTGTGTTACCAAATAGATCACTCCATATTTATATTTATATTTATATTTATATTTATATTTATATATTTATATTTATATCATTTATATTTATATTTGTGTGTGTTTACATATATGCATATATGTACATATATGTATCTTATGTTTGTATATGCATATTTACAGAGTAAAAGTTAATTTCATATACATATCAATGAATAATGATAAAACCAAAATAATTAGTACTTCTAGGTAGAAGTATATGTACAAGAAAGATTCTCAGTATATGAAAATAATAAATGATGGTGGTGTTAGAAGCTATAAAGTGATTGAGGACACCAGATGATGTTCCTAGCATTAACATTTAAACATCCATATCCCATTTGACAGGCAATACCTGGGATATATGTAGTTTAATAAATTTAATAAGTTCAATGAAGTTTAATGACTTATTAAAAGAAAACTTCCATCAGAACCACCCATATCCATTAAGAACTGGAACTAAGACATTTCTGAAACAGATGATCCAAAAGCTACTTTCCCCCAAACTTGAAGTATATGATATTAGTTTAGACTGCCACTCTTGCATCCTCTCAAAGTCTCTAATAGGGACACTGTCAACCACAGTAGAATAGCATCCTTTTCCAATGCCACCACTTCTACTTTCATAAGTAATCTGCCCTTCATGAAATACTGCGAATCTGTCACTATTGAAAAATTCCTATTTGACTAAGAATTCTCTCCTTTTTTTTTTCACCTTACCCATGAGGGAATGTTCAACTCCATTTAATATACAAATCTACAATATTTAATAATTGTCTGTATAGCTGGGCTTGGTGACACACACCTTTATTCCCAGCACTTGGGAGGTATAGGCAGGCAGGTTTTAGAGTTCGAGGCCAGCATGGTCTACAATGTGAGTTTCAGGACAGCCAGGGATACACAGAGAAAACCTGTCTCGACCCTCCCCCCAATGTCTTTATTTAATATACAAATCTACATCACAGCCCTGAGCTCTGTTGTTATTTAAGGAGAGTCTTATCAATTTCTATTATCTTCTTTCCAGTTAGAGATTTACTTTGTAATTAGACTAGTAGACAACACAATGGCAACTTGCTTTTCTATGGAATAAAGGTTGACCTCAGCTGGGACCATATGGTAAATGATGGTGAGTATCCATTCCCTCAGACTCTAAATATTGGTTTCTGGGTCCTTCTATACCTCCGTGAAGGAATATAAGATTGTTTGCCTTGAGTAGGACCCCTAACATAGAGCACATAATAATGTTCAGTGCAAGTAGAGAAAGACTTAAAATAAAACCATTTGTGGGTTCGTGTATAGTTGGCATTCTACAGTGAATATTTAATGTGCTTGTTCCTCTGGATCTGTGTTATATTCTCATCGATATTGTTTGCACTGGCATTTATTAGTAGTACACAATGTAGTCACTGGGAGAGATTTGAAAAATACTTGTGTAACTTCACAGTCCACTGCACTACTCCTTCCATCACCACTGCCAAGATTACTTCAAAATTGATCTGGCATGTGGCCTGAGACCAACAACACTTACAAGCCTTTCAAGTGGTTGTAAACCATGTTAGGAGTTCTCTGGTGGAGTTTTTAGGGTCACTTATATATACTATCATATCATCTGTAAAGAGTGATATTTTGACTTCTTCCTTTCCAATTTGTATCCCCTTGACATCCTTTTGTTGTCGAATTGTTCTGGCTAGGAATTCAAATACTATATTGAATAGGTAGGGAGAAAGTGGGCAGCCTTGTCTAGTCCCTGATTTTAGTGGGATGGCTTCTAGCTTCTCTCCATTTAGTTTGATGTTGGCTGCTGGTTTGCTGTAGATAGCTTTTATTATGTTTAGGGAAGGGAATTGAATTCCTGATCTTTCCAAGACTTGTATCATGAATGGGTGTTGGATTTTGTCAAATGCTTTCTCGGCATCTAGCAAGATGACCATGTGGTTTTTATCTTTGAGTTTGTTTATATAGTGGATTACATTGATGGATTTCCGTATATTAAACCATCCCTTCATTCCTGGGATGAAGCCTACTTGGTCATGATGGATGATAGTTTTGATATGTTCTTGGATTTGGATAACGAGAAGTTTATTGAGTATTTTTGCATTGATATTCATAAGGGAAATTGGTCTGCAGTTCTCTATCTTTGTTGTGACTTTATGTGGTTTAGGTATCAGAGTAATTGTGGCTTCATAGAATGAATTTGGTAGCATGCCTTCAGTTTCTATTTTGTTGAATAGTTTGAGAAGAACTGTACTTAGGTCTTCTTTGAAGGTCTGATATAACTTTGCACTAAACCCATCTGGTCCTGGGCTTTTTTTGGTTGGAAGACTATTAATTACTGCTTCTGTTTATATAGGAGATATAGGACTGTTTAGGTCATTAATCTGATCCTGATTTAACTTTGGTACTGACATCGTACTACTGGAGGATCCTGCAATACCTCTCCTAGGCATATATCCAGAAGATGTTCCAACTGGTAATAAGGACACATGCTCCACTATGTTCATAGCAACCTTATTTATAATAGCCAGAAGCTGGAAAGAACCCAGATGTCTCTCAACAGAGGAATTGATATAGAAAATGTGGTACATTTACACAGTGGAGTACTACACAGCTATTCAAAACAATGTATTTATGAAACTCTTAGGCAAAAGGATGGATCTGGAGGGTATCATCCTGCGTGAGGTAACCCAATCACAAAAGAACTCACATAACATGTACGTACTGATAAGTGGATATTAGCCCAGAAACCTAGATTACCCAAGATACAATTTGCAAAACACATGAAACTCAAGAAGAATGAAGACCAAAGTGTGGACACTTAGCCCCTTCTTAGAAATAGGTACAAAGCACACATTGAAGGAGTTACAGAGATCAAGTGTGGAGCTGAGACAAAAGGATGGACCAACCAGCGACTGCTGCAGCCGGGGAGCCATCCCATAATCAGCCACCAAATGCAGACACTATTGCATACACCAGCAAGATATTGCTAAAAGGGCCCTTATATAGCTGTCTCGTGTGAGGCTATGCTAGTGCATGGCAAACACAGAAGTAGATGCTCACAGTCAGCTATTAGATGCAACATAGGGTTCCCAATTGAGGACCTAGAGAAAGTACCCAAGGAGCTTAAGGGGTCTTCAACCCTATAGGTGGAAGAATAATATGAACTAACCAGTACCACCAGAGCTCATGTCTCTAGCTGCATATGTAGCAGAAGATGGCCTAGTTGGCCCTCATTGGGAAGAGAGGCCCCTTGGTCATGCAAACTTTATATGCTCCAGTACAGGGGAATGCCAGGGTCAAGATGTGGGAGTGGGTGGTTAGGGGAGCCGGGCGGGGGATGGGGAGGGTAGAGGGGACTTTTGGGATAGCATTTGAAACGTAAATGAGGAAAATATCTAATAAAAATTGGAGAAAAAACATGTTAGGGGTTACCTGTGTGTCACTTACTATTTTTTTTTTTCTTCTAATCTAGTAAAACCAACTATGAAGACCTTCTCAGAATCACTTGAATAGTTTTGGGTACAAAGTAAAAAATGAAAAATGAAGAAATACTCCAACACAGAGGCAGAATGGCTGAGTCTGATGATAGTGCACTACAATTATGGAAACTTTGTAAACAGGGGGTGTTTTGCACAGATGCCAAAACAGGGAGCTAGCCTGGGACCGAGTAGAACTCTTTAATTCTTTCACCTTCTATGGGTTATTTCCTTTTGTATAATTTTCTATCTTTACACTCGGTGTAATAGCCAACACTTAAGATATCGTTTTCCTGCCTGTTTCACGTTTATTTGTGTAGGACGGTTGTGTAAGGCCATCTTTAATTATGATAGAATAGCACTTGGGCTAGCTTTCTTATTTTTAAAAATAACATTCTCTTCTTTTTTTTTTTTTTTGATGAGAATTCTTTGATTAGTATATTTTATATTATGTATGGATATCTTTCAAAGAATTGACTTTTAGACTTAGCTTTACTACAACACTTTTAACAGAATATATCTCAAGAGTTGAATTTTCTATATTTTAGTGTAACCTTTATATATTAAAAAAAACCAACTATTTAACAAAACAAATGTAAAGTAAAAATGAACCACAATAAAAAGGCATAGAGAATATCCTAAAGCCATTGTTTAAAAAGAGATAGAGAATATACTAAAGCCATTGTATAAAAAGGGATGTTATTCTTAAAGCAAATACAACCTTAGAATAAGTAAAACTGGAATAAACATACATGCATACACATTCACACGCACGCGCGCGCGCACACACACACACACACACACACTTCTCTGTGACTTTCTGAACTTAATTTTCCCTGATACTTATGTTCATTGCAATGATAGATCCTTCTCCCACCTACAACTACAGAAACTTTAAAACACGACCACACATACCACACGATTCATCTCTGGAAATACAATTTAGACTTATAGAAACATAGTCCACTATCATCATCATACACTTAAAGATGAAAGCTCAGTTGATACTTAGACCAAGATTGCAAGTGAATTGCAGGACCAAGCCTTCCAGTTGCCTCAGAAAAGATGGAGCTGTCAGCACCCAGGGCAGCCCCTGTGTCTCATCTGCAGTTGACCTTGTGGAACGCTGAGGATTTATGACACGGGGAGTCAGGAAGGAGCCAGAATGGCTGTGATGGAGTGCTGTGTCAAACGAAGCGGGAGAAACTCTGCTGGCAGCATCTCCGAGAGACTTTCATCCTCACTAGACTGAAGCTGAAGTTCATATGACAAGAGAAAGGGAAATCTCCTGTGAGCACTCACAATTTCAAAATATAAACAAGTATAAAGGAAGAACCAAAGAGAATTTAGGAACACAGAAAATGTGTCAATTTGGAGGCAAGCAGAAATCAAGAGCATATGTTCCAAATCACAAAGACTATTTTTCCTTCTAATGTAGTAGACACATGATTTTAAGAGCTGTACAAACACATAGCCCCAGAAAACATGATTCTTGTTAACAGTAGAGAGATATTAGAGTTGGAACTTGATCTACCAGTCAGTTCAATAAAATAATGCTTTCATCCACCCCCAAAATGACCTTGCTTTAAAATTTATTCCCCACAATAAAAGTCAAAGAATGAAGTTAATCCAATTTTTCCTTATATTTGCTGTATTGAATTAAGTAAGTCCTATATTTTTAAAAAGGAAAATATACCATTTCCAGATATTTAGGGAAAAAACAACATTCTTGCTGTTTTGGTTGTGTCTTTCTTTCTTTCTTTCTTTCTTTCTTTCTTTCTTTCTTTCTTTCTTTCTTTCTTTCAAATTTGTGTTGTTGTTGTTGTTGTTGAAAAAGAGTCTTGGTATATGGTCATTAATCTCTAAATCCTTTTGCTTGCTTCTGATTTTAGAGTGTTATGATTTAAAACATATCCCACAATGGCAGGTTCTCCTTTTTTCAGTTCTGTGTATAAGATGTACTTAAACATAGTATGAAGAAATCCATGCAATTTTTCTTACATTTAGGTTTGTGATAATTCCTCTAATCTATTCTGAAATGGGTTTCTCTGGCTTACCCTGAGATTCATGTTTGCTAGTCTGCAATTTTCTTACTCGGGTGAGTAGTTTACTTCTTCCTTTATATTTCCTTTTTAACTAACATTTCAGACACAACATAAGAAAGCCATTTTTCTCATACATCAGCCCCACAAGGTAGAAAAACAATTAACTAATTAACTTGTCTATGATTTTCTCTACTTTACTCACATTTTGCTATTAACTTATAATTCAAGCTTATCTGTGGAACGTTATAAAACCTTCATGTTTTAACTGTCTTTGAGCATTCCCACAGCAACACTTGGTTTTAGCTTCCTGACAATTCCATGGGACAGGTATGGAACATCAAGAGCAAATGCTTGACAGAATGTTGCAAAGTAAAATACATAAATAAATATAGGATTGTGTGGCTCTGTGATTGAATTAATTTCATATCGAATTACATTCATATCTTGGGGATATACAACAGCTATCTTTTTACTCAACAGGAAGGAAATTATGCCTGGTGATAGAAACTTAGCTAAGTTTTTAAGGTTGGTGAAGTCATGGAACTTGGAAGAAAACCTACTCCTGTCACTTTATTAACCCAACATAATTCCTTACTACATTGTAAAATGTGTCCTTATACTCACAGATAATGTAGTTCTCAGTGCTCATCTAAGAAGATTCTCATTACAGCAAACAGACTGTTACAAACAACCACAACTGTTCATAATGTAGAAATCAACAGATGATGGGAAGCCAACCTCAACATATAACACGTGGACAATTTAATGCCTGCATCCAAGTTTCTGCAGGCAAAACAATACTAAGAGCAAGAAGACCAAAAGTGTTAATTTGAGATTGTGTCTCCTTGAAGTAATTTGGGAGCTGCACACATGATAACTTAATAATATGGCTGCTTAAATAGAACCTGGATGATGAAAATATCAATAGATCTTAATTTGGAAAGTAGAACTCCTATAGGGTTCCACACCTAAAAGCAAGTGATGACTTCTGAGAGAAAGAATTAGTCTCTCCTAACACATGATCCTCAGTAGGCTTTCCAATATAGAGTGATCAGCCCTGAAATCACAGACACATGAAGTACATATAAACAGACTCAGCAAAAAATTAATATTTATACAAATGCTTGTGGGAATGTGTTTGCATATATGGGAAGAAGAAGGAGAAGGAGAAGGAGAAGGAGAAGGAGAAGGAGAAGGAGAAGGAGAAGGAGAAGGAGAAGGAGAAGGAGAAGAAAAAGAAGAAAGAAAGAAAGAAAGAGAGAAAAGAGAGAGGAAGTGAGTGATAAGTGATATTTGGGGTAAATGGGAGGGCTTAGAAAAAGGAAAGAGAGAAGTACCTTAAAAATTAAAATGTCTTACATCTGTCCTTTTCAAAGTTAATTTTCTTATTTGTTTTTACTGAAAGTATGCTCGTGACATTCTCTTTGCACTTTTCACTAGGTTTTAAGGTTATCTATGACAGAAGGAAATAATAATAATAATAATAATAATAATAATAATAAAAATTGTTTACAACACATGTTTCAATACAAAAGCTCTGTGGCCTTGAAGCATTGCTCATGGCAAAACAACCATCCAGTGTTTATTGGTTAAAGAGAGCCTGCATTGCTACCCTGTAAATCCATGCTGTATGCTTCCTGAGTCGTTTTCAGTGACCCATCCTCCAATGTCTCATGTTATCTGGAGCGCACAGCATTATTCTAGAGGTGTTAGGTCAGTCTATCACCTCATTCTCTGTTCAGCGAGAGTTATTGCCTCTTGTATGATGTTCAGTGTTACTTTAAAATATGTGCAGTTCAGAATCTAGTGAAGTCCTAACACAAAAATACAGGAATAACCTCTGTGGAAGACACAAATAAATATAGCAGAGAGATGGAGTCACCTAGCTGATAAGTGGGGTTTTGAAAAGAACTAAGTATATTGGGATTTTATTCAAAGTTAAAAATGAAGGCGATTCTGAAACATGCGTGCTATCATGTCTGAACTTTGATAAGGTATTCAGTGGACATTTGCCTTGTACAAACCATATTTACTGAAGCGAACTACCATGGCTGAAGCAGACTGCATTTGAGCTGTCTGTACTTTATCTGTCCTAATAGCAAACACAGCAACTGAGTGATGAGTATGTAAATAGTAACTCTAAAACAAGGTCCATATATCAGTTGAACTAAACTAGATAAGCTCAAGCTAGATTTGCTGATATTAGGATACACACACATCTATATGAACATAAATATCCAAACAATTTGTCTTTAAAACTTGTGCAAGACATGTAAATAAAGCTTGTGTTACAGTGAGCATAAGGACTATGCTTCTTAAGAAAAAATGATAAAATATAGAATCTTAGAAATATAATAAACCAGGAAATATGGTGCATACCTGTAACTCCAGCTCCTAAAAGGCTGATGAGGAATAGTAAGGTTGGGTTAAGAGTAGTTTGGGCTACACGGTGAGGCCTGGTCTCAAACCTAACAAATTAACAGAAAGAAGAAATATAAGAAATACACTATTAGGTTTGTTAGTCAATTAATAGTAACAAGCAGGTATCTTAGAATATAAAAAGTTTAAGCAAGTGGTTCTTATTTTACCATATTTTTTGATATATACTTTATACAAAAATATGTATTATATATCATATATTGTATATGTACTGTGTGTTCTGTATGTGTATAGCATTTAAATAGAATAAAATTCAGAAAAGTAAATAAGAAGAAGTGTTTCGAAGGGTTATTTGAATACAAATGATAAACAATAAATAACAAATACAATGCCTGGCTAAAGCCCTGTTATTAAACTCAGAAGGTCAGGATATTTCTCATATGGTGAGGTCTTCCTGAAGAAGCCAAGGAGTCTCAGGTAACCTTTGAAACATTGCCAGAGAAATGTTACCAAATAATGAAGCACATACTATGTTTATATTTAGTAAATTCTCACAGAAATCGGGCACTTAAATCTGAGATATTCTGATGAAAACATAATTGATGCTATCTAATATTATTGCAGCATTGCATCTCTGATGCTAAATTGCCTTAAAGTCATAAAGATACTTTAGAGACACCTATCTTCTCAAATATTCTGTCAGGCAAGAAATCAATGCAAAACTGCGAGGCCTCAGAAGTGATGGACGGAGACCACAGCACCACAGAATTCAGGGAGGCAAATTTCCTTGCTGTCAAATGCAAGCCTCCATGACCTGTGCATCTGAAGCATGCCACTCTAATGTTACCCTAGCTGTAACAGAGAAGTATGCTGAAAAATCCTGGCTCCAGGGGAAGTAAAGTTAACAAAAAGTATCAACTTCTGTATTTGGCAGGCACTGACAAAGCCTCACAGGAGACAGTTATATCAGAGTCCTTTCAACAAAATCTTGCTAGCATATGCAGTAGTGGCTGATTATGGGATGGACTCCCGGGTGGGACAGTCTCTGGATGGTCCATCCTTTTGGTGGATGCTCACAGTCATCTATAGGATGGAACACAGGGCCCCCAATGTAGGAGCTAGAGAAAGTACCCAAGAGCCAAAGGGCTGCAACCCAATAGGTGGAACAACAATATGAACTAATCAGTACCCCCAGAGCTAGTGTCTCTAGCTGCATATGTAGCAGAAGATGGCCTAGTCAGCTATTATTGGGAAGAGAGGCCCCTTGGTCTAGCAAACTTTATATGCCCCAGTAGAGGGGAATGCCAGGGCCAAGATGTCGGAGTGGGTGGGTAGGGGAGCAGGGCCAGGGGAGGGTATAGGGGACTTTTGGGATAGCGTTTGAAATGTAAATGAAGAAAATATCTAATAAAGTATCAAAATATAAGACAAATCACATCACCTTCTTTAAATCAGTGCACTTACATTAGCAGACAATTTTAAAATATCTTTTCTACCTTTCACGAAATGCTTACATGGTTTCTGAGTATGTAGCTGAGCTGCCTTGAATTGCTTACTCTACATATTTTTGCATAGCTGGGCCAGTGACTTAGAAAAAAATAGCACCAAGTATATCAAACTTTAAGTGGGAACACAAACTATCTAATCTCGTTAACATAGTTATAGGAAAAACACTCATTAACTCTATTCATGGCCCCATCATTTACCCCCAGATTGTAATTTTTTTCTCTCTTTATTAGATATTTTCTTCATTTACATTTCACATGTTATCCAGANACCTTGGGAGTCCTGTGTTCCAACTAATAGCTGACTGTGAGCATCCACTTCTGTGTTTACCAGGCACTGGTATAGCCTCCCACAAGACAGCTATATCAGGTCCCTTTCAGCATTATCTTGCTGGCATATGCTATAGTGTTTATTTTGGTGGCTGATTATGGGAGGGATCCCTGGGAGCCGCCGTCACTGGTTGGTCCATTCTTTCTTTTTTTTTTTTTTTTTTGGTTTTTCGAGACAGGGTTTCTCCGTGTAGCCCTGGCTGTCCTGGAACTCACTTTGTAGACCAGGCTGGCCTCGAACTCAGAAATCCGCCTGCCTCTGCCTCCCAAGTGCTGGGATTAAAGGCGTGCGCCACCATTCTTTTGATTCAGCTTCACACATGATCTCTGTAACTCCTTCAGTAATTTTTTATATGCCTGCATGGACTCAACCATATGAGTTTCTATGGGTGTGGCAGAATGTAGAAGAAAACTCACTTTCAAACAACAAAACCCAGAGATGTATCAACATTGTGACAGTGGATCTGACAATAAATTCATCCTGTGTAAAATTGGCAAAATCTCTTAAATCTCTGAACCTCTCTCTCTTCTTGTCTGATTGAAGATATGAAGACTCTGTGTTTTATTTTACATTGAAAATTCTATGATACTTTGGCGACTTCTGTTGGTCTGAGTCATATGACAGGTTTTGTTTTTTCCTCAGTCTCTCAGGGGGTCAGGGGGAACAGTTCCCTACCTACTGTTTCACAGATACAACTGTGTGCCACCTTCTTGCATGGCTTCCAGGACTTGACATGACTGGGGTGGTTGAGGAATGGAGAAAGGAAAGACAGGAAAGTTGTGATGTATGTGTTTGGCAATCCTTTAGCTAGACCACATGTGGGGAGCAGAGGAGGCCCTGAGTGTCATTAAGTCTCAAGTGAGCTCATGTTGTTGATAAGAACTGGTGATATCGCCCAGCATAGTGGCACACGCCTTTAATCCCAGCACTCGGGAGGCAGAGGCAGGCGGATTTCTGAGTTCGAGGCCAGCCTGGTCTGCAAAGTGAGCTCCAGGACAGCCAGGGCTATACAGAGAAACCCTGTCTCGAAAAACCAAAAAAAAAAAAAAAAAGAACTGGTGATATCAAGGGCCACCATCTCAGATCCCTGGGAAAACAGCAAAGTCTTCCCTGAGGTTGAGGCTCAGATAGCAAATCCTCCAAACAGTGTGTAGCTGTTGATAGTTGTGATGGTTCGGTAGGCTGAGTTCTCTGATGGAGATGCCTTAGCACCTTTCAAGCTCAGTGATTTATTATAGAATTGACCAGAGAGGTAAAGTTATTATATACAGATGACACAGAGGCAAGGTTACTATATACAGGCAAACATAGAGTCAGGGTTTATCATAACTATCTGAACATTGAGGTAGAATTTATAGCACACATCTAGACCTAGAAGATATAGCTAGTCTTTGTAGGAGCAATTACTGTAGAGGTACAGTTTTCAGACTGTAAACAGACTAATGAAGAAAGCTATAGTAAATATTTTCTGCACACACTATCAACAGCTACACACTGATTGGAGGCTTTGCTATCTGAGCCTCAACCTCAGGGAAGACTTTGCTGTTTTCCCAGGGATCTGAGACAGTGGCCCTTTTTTTTGTTTGTTTGTTTTTTTGTTTTTTTGTTTTTTGTTTTTCGAGACAGGGTTTCTCTGTATAGCCCTGGCTGTCCTGGAGCTCACTTTGTAGACCAGGCTGGCCTCGAACTCAGAAATCCGCCTGCCTCTGCCTCCCGAGTGCTGGGATTAAAGGCGTGCACCACCACGCCGGGCGATATCACCAGTTCTTATCAACAACAAGAGCTCACTTGAGACTTAATGACACTCAGGGCTTCCTCTGCTCCCCACACGTGTGGTCTAGCTAAAGGATTGCCAAACACATACCTATGCTAATAAATCACAACCATAGTAACTGTCAGAAGAATGGTATTCATGTGTGCTTCAATCTACAGCAATTTTCAAAAGGCAAACCGTGGACAACCTAAGGTTGGTCTTGCTGCTTTGTTCATCATTAGCTCAGTGTTGGGACTACTAAACAAAAGACAGTTTGCATATGCATTGATTTTTAAATCACAGCACATTTGATTTGCCATGAACAAGATTCAAATGGCCATGAACTGGAACAAAATAGCAAAGAAATATCTATGCTTGTTAAAAAAAAAAAAAAAAAAAAAAGTAACTTACCACTCTTTCCAGATTTATTTTTTTCCAGAACATATAACTCCTTTAAAAATTGTGTGGTTCAAGGGCATTTAACTTCTGTTCCTAGAATAACAGTAAATTCCTCTTAAACCAAAGCAAACTGTAGTCAGTCAACTTTCCATGTCAGGCCCTGGCAATTTTGTGGCTTTAGCTGAGTCACTGACCCATTAAGAAGCTTTCATTATGACTGTGAAAACCATGTTATCTCATGGCAAAATCACCAAAAAGCTCCATGGATTTCATCAGTGATGAATTTCCAGACTTTTTAAGAGTCTAAGAAGCTTGAATGTGCTACTTCATAGTAAGTTGAATGTAGGTGAGGATAATGTAAGGGGCATTTCAAAGGGACAAAATAAAGGAAAATTAAATGTTTTATCATGAAGAAAACATTGGTTGAAGACAGATTTAATATCCACAGCTGATTTTAGCATCACACAATGAATATACTTTCTGTGGTACTCAAGAAAATTATACAACTATTTGTACATAGACAATCACCAACCCTTGCTACAGAATTTAAATCAATCTGTTGCTTGCTGTTTTTGTCCTATTGACAGTGTCCTTTGCCTTACAGAAGCTTTGTAATTTTATGAGGTCCCATTTCTCAATTCTTGATCTTAGAGCATAAGCTATTGGTGTTCTAATCAGGAAATTATCTCCTGTGCCCATATGTGCCAGGCTCTTCCCCACTTTCTTTTCTATTAGTTTCAGTGTATCTGGTTTATGTGGACGTCCTTCAACCACTTGGACTTGATCTTTGTACAAGGAGATAAGAATGGATCATTTTGCATTCTTCTGCATGATAACCATCAGTTGAACCAACACCATTTGTTGAAAATGCTGTCTTTATTCCACTGGATGGTTTTAGATCTTTTGTCAAAGATCAAGTGACCATAGGTGTGTGGGTTCATTTCTGAGTCTTCAATTCTATTCCATTGATCTACCTGCCTGTCACTGTACCAATACCATTCAGCTTTTATCACTATTGCTCTGTAGTATAGCTTGTGGTCCGGGATGTTGATTCCTCCAGAACTTCTTTTATTGTTGAGACTAGTTTTTGCTATCCTAGGTTTTTTGTTATTCCAGATGAATTTGAGAATTGCTCTTTCTAACTCTTTTTGCTATATACTATTAAATACTACAGTTCTTTAAAAAATTAAACCAATAGTTTTCTGAACATTTGATAATTATGATACATTGCATATTTCAGGACCAAAACTTTTGCAAACGATTTATGGAAAATGCAACTCAAAATCAAGGCAAAATCAGAATATAGAACTATATTAGACCAAAATGAGCTAAAATAATTATCCTGATTGGGTCCATTTTCATTCTCAATGTCCCATAACATTTTGGTTCCAGATGTATCTTTCACTTCATTCTTCTCTTGGCTCTTTATTTGTCAATTCAACTGGTGAATAAATGGAAAATTCTACTTTTATGTAGCTGAGTCTCAGAGTAAGAGCCATTTAGAAGCCAACAGCAGCTACTGTTGATGCTCATAGTGTCAACCCAAGGGATCATATGCTCCTGCTTTGTACTGCAGTTCTGTATCCTTTCTCTCCTTCCTTTGCATTTCCTTGACATTGCTTTCATCAAGAAGAAACTTGGTCTCTCTCATAGACCTGAATAATTGGTCTTGTGCTTCAGGCTACCAGCTCTCTCTCTCAAATAAATACACTGACGTCTCAATGACCAAAGAATCTACATATAATGTACCCTGTTTCTTCATCACTTACTTAATGAGCAGATGAAGAACTTAGAAACAGTAATTTTAACATGACTACATAATGTACTATGTTCCAAGGCCTCTGAGCTACTGTTCAACTATACATAGAGGACCATAGTCAGGTCATGTCCATCTGAGTAAATGGCATTGAGCGTATTCAATATTTTCTCTTCATAGTTACTCAAGTGCTTCTGAGCCACATGATAGCCTTAAACTTCTGTTTTCTTGATCAAACACTTGTCAGATATTTTTTTAAAGCTATAAAAACTAACTTTCTTCTGAATATTTACTTTTTAAAAAAATGAAGTTCTGAACTGAGCCCAGGGTTCCTTGCATTCTAAGAAACAGTTCTACCATTAAGGCAGATAGCAGCCATTTTTGCTCTGGTTGATTGTTTATTGGCCAATTGTATTTTGAGACAGATCTTGATAAGCCTTCTAGGTTGGGATCCAATTTGCAATCTTACCTAATCTAGTTCAGAAAACTTTCTTTTGTAAACTATTTTTCTTCCTCACTCAGATGGAAATTATAGTTTGTTTTCAGACTTACAAACCAGTGATTTTCTTCTCAAGAAACTGGCAGACATCGGTTTCATGTGTAATTATAACATTTTTCTCAGCTATTGACCAGACTGTGTTCTTTCTGGGGCTCAAGTGGATCTGCTGGTATGAGGGCCTGAAGTAGCTGACATGAGATATAAGGTGAGCACAATCGAACTTGAGTCCCATGAGAGAAGAAACAGCAGCAATCTCTCCCATCTTTGCAATTTGAAACTGTGGTAAGAAACAACAATCTATATATATATATATATTCCAGGAGAAAATGCTTTATAGAAACTGACTCCTCTGGCAACTTTGTCTTTGCCTTTTTAGTTTATAAAATGGTGAGAATGTAAATTTTTGTTGCTGAAGATGACTAGTGTATGGCATAATGTTATGGCCACCAGTTCAGGTAGAAATTGTTGTCCTGCTAGGGGAGGGAGAGAAGGCAGAGATGTTTCTCTTGATAAAAAATCCATGTGGACAACTTCTTCCAGGTCTTTCTGCTGGGGCAGACTGCTAGCTGGTCTGCTCCTATGAAGACACCATATCCTGACCCATCCTAGAGGATCTGCTCCCCTGAAAGCAGTTGGTAAGTACCTCCACCCCATATCCCAGAGTGCCTGCTGGGAGCCCAGTGGACTTGGGACCCATCACCCACCAACACCCCTGCCCCCCCCCAATCCCACTCCCCTCTGTTTCTTCCACCCAGTTCTTTCTCCTAGCTGCTCTACTCCTATGAAGAGACTAGATCCTGAGCCATATTAGAGGATCCAGTGCACTCAGAGAAGTTGACACCATATCCTGAGCCATCCCAGAGGATGCTATGTACTCAGAGCAGTTGGACAACTAACACCACAGCCTGAGGCATCTCAGGAGATCTGTTTCACACAAGGCAACTGAGAAACTGATTGCTAGCCTGTCTGCTTCCCAGGGCACGTGGTCAACAGACATCATAGTCTAAAGATCTCCAGGGGCTTGGTGACATGCAGAGCAACTTACCCAACAGAATGAAATCCTCTTGGGAGTTCAGTTGCACATAGGCAAAAAAACCACCACAGTCTATAACACGCCCCCCCCCCCCCGAATATCTTTACACAGGACAACAGCTTGACTTCTTCTCTGATGATGCAACAGTCTGAAGGCCTCTCAGGAGATCTACTTCAGCCAGGGCAACAGATCAGCAGCTTCTCTGCCCCTTGAAGAACTACCAGTTGGAAGGCCCCCTACTAGGAAGTGCAAGACCATAAGAAACAGAAGCCAGCATACATGGGTATCATCAGAAGCCAGTTCTCCCACCACAGCAAGCCCTGAATGCAGCAACACACATGAAAATCAGGAAGCTGACCTAAGATTCTATCTCATGAAGATAAGAAAGTCCTTTAAGGAGGATATAAATTACTCAATGAAAGAAATACAGGAAAATACAGGTAAATAGGTAAAAGCCCATAAAGAGGAAACAAATCAATCCCTTGCAGAAATACAGGAAAACAGAATTTCAAAGATGAAGGATTTGAATCAAGCAGTCCAAGACCTAAAAGAAGAAACAGTAAAGAAAACACACATGGAGGCAAACCTGGAAATGGAAAACCTAGGAAAGATGTCAGGAATTAGAGATGTAAGTATCACCAACAAAATACAAGAGATAGAAAAGAGAATCTCAGGTATAGAAGATACTATAGAAGAAACTGACAGAACTGTCAAAGAAAGTTCAAAACATAAAAACTTCTAACACAAAGCATCCAGGAAATTCAGGACACAATGAAAAGACCAAATCTAGGAATAACTGGAATAGAGGAGAATGAAGATTCTGAGCTCAAAGGACATGAAAATGTCTCAAACAAAATCATAGAAGAAAACTTCCCCAACCTAAAGAAAGAGATGGACATAAAGGTACAAGAAGCCTATAGAACAACAACAAAAATACGGGACCAGAAAAGAAAATCCTCTTGTCACATCTAACCAAAACAGTAAGCACACAGAGCAAAGAAAATTTTAAGAGCTGCAAGGGAAAGGGGTCAAGTAATATGAAAAGGTAGACCTATCAGAATCACACAAGACTTCTCAAAAGAGACTGAAAGCGAGAATAGTCTAGTCAGAGGTCATGCAGACTCTGAGAAAACACAAATGCCAGCGCAGCATACTATACCCAGAAAAATATCTCAATTAACATAGATGGAGAAACAAAATATTCCAGGACAAAATCAAATTCAAACAGTATCTATCTACCAATCCAGCCCTACAGAGAATCCTAGAAGAAAAACTGCAACACAGGGAAGATACTACATGAAAGAAAAGATAGGATACTAAGCATCTCACAACAAAGCCAAAAGGAGAGAACCATAAGCACACAAAGCCACCTACAAAAACAAACATATCAGGAACCAATAGTCATCTGTCTTTAATATCTCTTCATATCAATTAATTCAGCTCACCTATAAAAAGACATAAGCTAGTAGACTGTATATGCAAAAAGGATCCAGCATTTTGGTACATATAAGAAACACACCTCAATAACAAAGATAGGAACTATCTCAGAGTAAAAGGATGGAAAAGGGTATTCCAAGCAAATGGTTCCAGGAAACAAGCTGGAGTTGCCATCCTAATATCCAATAAAATAGACTTTCAACCAAAAGTTATCAAGCATGATGAGGAAGGACACTTCATATTCATCAACAGGAAAATTCACCAAAAGAAAGTCTCAATTCTGATCATCTATGCCCCAAAGTAAGGGCATCCACATTTATAAAAGAAACTTAACTAAAGCTCAAAACACACATCAAATAGCACACAATAATAGTGGGAGACTTCAACACCCCACTCTTACCAATGGACAGGTCATTGAAATAGTAACTAAACAGAGACACAGTGAAACTAATAGAAGTTATGAACCAAATGGATTTAACAGGTATCTACAGAACATTTCACCATAAAAAAAAGAATACATCTTCTTTTCCTCATGGTACCTTCTCCAAAACTGACCATATAACTGATCACAAAACAACCCTCAACAGATACAAGAATATTGAAATAATCCTATGCATAGAATCAGATCATCATGGCCTAAGGCCAGTCTTCAATAACAGCAAAAACAACAAAAAGCCCACATACACATTGAAACTGAAAAACTCTCTACTCAATGATAACTTGGTAATGGAAGTAATAAAGAAAGAAATTAAAGACTTCCTGTAATTTAATATAAATGCGACCCATCATACCCAAACTTATGGGACACAATAAGAGCAGTGCTAAGAGAAAAATGCAGAGCACTAAGAGCTCTGGTAAAGAAACTGGAGAGACCTTACACTAACAACTTAATAGCACATGGGAAAGCTCTAGAACAAAAAGAAACCAACTCACCCAAGAGGAGTAGACTGTGGGAAATAGTCAAACTCAGGGCTGAAATCAACCAAATAGAAACAAAGAGAACAATACTAAGAATCAAAACAACCAGAAGCTGTTTCTTTGAAAGAATCAACAAGATAGATAAACCCTTAGCCTAACTAACCCAGAGACAGTATCCAAATCAACAAAATCAGAAAAGTGAGACATAACAACAGAAAGGGAGGAAGTTAAAAAAATTTTTTCAAATGCTAGTATAGAAGCCTAAACTCAACAAAACAGAAAAATCTAAATGAAATGGATAGTTTTCTAGATAGATACCACATACATATCAAAGTTAAAACAAGAACAGGTAAACTATGTAAACAGGCCCATACCACATAAAGAAATAAAAGTCATTAAAAACTTCCCAATTAAAAAAACAGCCTGGGTTCCGATGGATTTAGTGCAGAATTCTACCAGACTTTCAAAGAAGACATGATACCAATTTTCCTCAAACAATTCCATAAAATAGAAACAGAAGGAACACTACTTAACTCATTCTATGAACTCACAATTCTCTGATAACAAAACCACACAAGGACCCACCAAAAAAGAGAACTTCAGACCAATCTCACTTATGAATATTGATGCAAAAATACTCAATAAAAATCTTGCAAACCGAATTCAAGAACATATCAAAACCACCATTCACTACAATCAAGTAGGCTTCATCCCAGGGATGCAAGGTTGGTTTAATATATGAGAGTCCATTAATGTAATCTACTATATAAACAAACTCAAAGAAAAAATATCACATGTTCTTCTCCTTAAATGCAGTAAAAGCATTTGACAAATACAACACTTCTTCATGGTAGAAGTATTGGAGAGATCAGAAATTCAAGGCCCATACCTAAACATAATAAAAGCAATTTACTGCAAACCAACAGCCAATATCAAATTAAATGGAGCCATACTGAAAGCAATCCCACTGAAATCAGGGACAAGACAAAGATGCCCACTGTCCCTATAACTATTCAATATAGTACTCCAAGTGTTAGCTAGAACAATAAGACAACAAAAAGAGATCAAGGGGACACAAATTGGCAAAGAAGAAATAAAAGGTATCACTATTTGCAAATGATATGATAGTATACATAAGTGACCCAAAAACTTCTAGCAGAAAACTCCAGCTGATAAACAACTTCAGCAAAGTGGCCGGTTATAAAATTAACTCAAATCTGTAGCCTTCCTTTATACAAAAAGATAAACAGGCTGAGAAAGAAATTATGGAAACAGGGGGCTGGTGAGATGGCTCAGCGGCTAAGAGCACCCTACTGCTCTTCCGAAGGTGATAAGTTCAAATCCCAGCAACCACATGGTGGCTCACAACCATCCATAACAAGATCTGGCTCCCTCTTCTGGAGTGTCTGAAGACAGCTACAGTGTACTTACATATAATAAATAAAATAAATCTTAAAAAAAAAAGAAATTATGGAAACAATTCCCTTCACAATGCCACAAATAACAAAAATATCTTGGAGTAACTCTAACCAAACAAGTGAAAAACGCTATGACAATAACATAAATTCAAGAAAGAAATTGAAGAAGATTTCAGAAAATGGAGAGATCTCCAATGCTCATGGATTGGCAGAATTAACATAGTAAAAATGGCCATCCTATCAAAGGCAGTCTGTAGATTCAGCACAATCCCCATCAAAATCCCAACACAATTATTCAAAGACATAGAAAGAACAATTCTCAAATTTATCTGGAAAGGCAAAAAAAATAGCAAAAACAATTTTTAACAATAAAAGAACAGCTAGGGAAATCACCATCCCTGACCTCAAGCTTTACTAAAGAGCAATAGTGATAAAAACTGCATGGTATTGGTACAGAGACAGACAATTGAATAGAATTGAAGACCCAGAAATAAAATCACACACTTATGGACACTTGATCATTGACAAAGAAGCCAAAAATATACAATGGAATAAAGAAAGCATCTTCAATAAATGGTGCTGGTCTAACTAGCTGTCTGTATATAGAAAATGACTATAGATCCATATTTGTCACCTTGTACAAAGCTTAAGTCCAAGTGGATCAAGAACCTCAACATAAAACCAGATACACTGAACCTAACAGAAGAAAAAGTGAGAAAGAGCCTTGAACTAATTGACATGAGAGAAATTTCTTAAACAGAGCTCCAATGGCTCATGCTCTAAGATCAAGAATTGATAAATAGGACCTCATGAAACTGGAAAGCTTCTGTAAGGCAAAGGACATAGTCAATAAGAAAAATTAGCAACCTAGAGATTGAGAAAAAAAAAAAAACTTCACTAACTCCACATCCAGTAGATGATAAATACAAAATATATAAAGAACTCAAGAACCTAACCACCAAAAAACCAAACAACCTAATCAAAAAATGAGCTATAGAACTAAACCAAGAATTCACAACAGAGAAATCTCAAATGGTTGATAATCACCTAAAGAAATGTTCAAAGTCCTTAATGATCAGAGAAATGCAAATCAAAACGACCCTGAGATTCCACCTTACACCAGTCAGAATGGCTAAGATCAAGTCCTCAGGTGACAACCCATGTTGGAGAGAATGTGGAAAAAGAGGAACACTCCTCCATTGCTGGTGGGATTGCAAACTGGTACAACCTCTCTGGAAATCAGTTTGGAGGTTCCTAAGAAAATTAGAAATAGATCTACCTGAAGACCCAGCAATACCACTCTTAGGCATATACCCTCCAAAGATGCCCCACTATGCCATGGGGTCACATGTTCCACTATGTTCATAGTGGCCTTATTTGTGATAGCCAGAAACTGGAAACAATCCAGATATTGTATGACCGAAGAATGGATACAAAAAATGTGTTTCATTTACATAATGGAATACTACTTAGCTATTAAGAGCAAAGACATCCTGAGTTTTGCAGGCAAATGGATGGAACTAGAAAATATCATACTGAGTGAGGTAACTCAGACCTAAAAGGACATGCATGGTATGTACTCAATAATAAGTGGCTATTAAGAAAAAATAAAAATAAAAAAGAACAGAATACCCAACATATAGTTCAACGAATTCAAAGGCTCAACAAGCTGAAGTGCCCAAGTGAGGATGCCTCAGTCAAACTTGGAAAGTAGAAGAAAGCAATCACAAGTGGGGAGGGAGGCAGAGACCTTGGAGGGAAAGTGAACTGGTTATGGAAATTGGGGGGCAGAGAGAAAACCTTATCTGGTATTGGGTGAAGGAATAGTACTGAAGCCCTAAGGGCCAGCAGAAAGAATGGGAACAGGCAGTGTTGGGAGGTAGGATATTGGGGGCCCTCCAAAATGCACCAGAGATCTGGGAGGTGAGAGATTCTCAGAACTCAAAGGAAGGGACCTTAGATAAAATGCCTGACAGTAGGGAGAGGGAACTTATAGAGCCCACCTCCAGTAGGAAGACAGGGTATCAAATGAGGGAGGAAGTTGCCATCCCACAGTCACAACTCTGACCCATCATTGTCTGAAAAAACAGCAGGGATGGAAATGGAGAGGAGCCTGAGGATACGAAGGTCTAATGACAGGACAAGCAGCTGAAAGAGTCAGATGCAGATATTTGCACCCAACCAATGGACAGAAGCTACTGGGCCCTGTGGTTCAATTAGGGAAAGTCCCAAGCTTCTGGCATTCTGGCTAGACTCCACCCACACAGTTACCTGACTATAGCCAGGTATGCTCCTCCCCACAGTTACCTGATAGCGCAGCCCACTATAAAAGGGGCTGCTTGGCCCCTCCTCACTGTCTTTAAGCTTTCACCTTTCTTACTTTCTTCTCTAGCCCTTCTTCTCTCCCTGCCTTCCCCAACTACTAGCTGTTGGCATCTTTATTTTACAATCAGAATTTATTGGGGACAGGTTTCCAGAAGCTATGTGCAGTTTTTGGGTGGGTGGGTGGGGTGGGGGTTGGGGGACACAATTACCTTTAGAATAGAAGCAGCTACATTTTAGTTCTCTGGTTAATTTTCTATGAGATAATTATATGTAATTATTTTCACTTAAGGATTCATAAAGTGCTGAGCTTTCTCTTTTGAAAAAAAATTCTGCCTAATAATAGTATTTTTTTTCCAAATAACTGCCCAACAAAGTGACCAAGAGTCCCAGTGAATGATGTATGCTCAGAAATAAAACAATTAGGCAAATGTTTTTTAACTAATTTCCCTTTGTCTTTGGAAATGCTCTCTAGACTGGCTATCCACAAATCTCATTGACACAACTGTCTTCAAGTATATTTTCTACAGAGCAGACAAAACTGGGGGTGGGGGGAGAGGGACCAGTGAAAATTTAAATTCCCAAGAGACAAAGTACCTACAGCCTACATAGGGAAAAGTATGATCCTGAGAATAGATATTTACCATTGTTAAGTCAATTTACATACCGATTGTTTGCTGTTATATATAGAAAATGACTGTGTTTAAATCATTTTCTAAGTTTCCTTATCTTTGCTGAATACAAAAATACAATGTGTTTGAGAATAGACAGATGCTTCACTTCCAAAGCAACTCTGTATGTTCACACCACACAAAAGAAAAATGAATGACAAGTTTAATAGTGATACCAATCACCCGAAAATGATGTAAATGAGAAAAGTGTTTGAGTTATTGCTTCTGTGAATAGCCCTAACAGTTTTATTAACTTCCACATGCATAATAATGACATTTCAGGAAAATTACCATACTTAGAGATAGATTTTAAGATGGAAGTTACTTCCTAAGCCCAGGTCTACAGCTATCACTATAATAAAATCACCCAGCTTGTGTTAGCACTGAGCTGGCCCACGCATCTCACACCGTCAATGTCACAAAGCCAAAGACACTATTGAATATGAAATTCTGGTGTGCAGGGACTTTCTTCTCTATATAAAATAAATAAATGTATGGAATGTTTGTATTCATTTATCAGTTTTCTGCTTTTCAGTTCCATTTATTTTGTTCTATTCTCTGGGTAAATGCTTTATTAACTCATGCATGAGTTTAAAAAATGAGTACCCCCTTTTGTTTAAATATAGGGTTTTTATTAGGCAATATCATGTTTGCTTATTCATATCTAGGCTGCTCAGTTATAGCACACCGAACACTGACAATAGAGTCTCTCTTTAATAAGCTTTCTTTCGGAAGAGATATTGGAAGCAATGAATAACGCTACCAAGAATCACAGATAATACAGGTTTTTCTTTATTTATTATGCTCAAAGCACTTAGTTTCCTGAACACCGTCTTTGGTCAGTAGGCACCTTGGATAGGAGAAGTAGGGACATCATATTCATAGTCTGAATATATTTTTATAGCTTCCTGCTCCCTGGAATTAATAGTAACCTGTCATTTCTTTGTGACTTTTTGTCACCAACAGTAAATTTTTATTTCTCAGCATCTTATTCTATTTCCCATCCCCTTGGGTGGGCCTTTCTGAATCTTCCATAGCACAAAATGCAGAGATCAAGGCACATATTCCTTTCTTTTAAAAATGTATTTTTATTGGAGATTTTCTTTATTTACATTTCAAATGTTATCCTCTTTCCAGGTTTACCCCACAGAAACTCCCTTTCTGATCCTCCTCCCCTGCTTCTACACTGCTGTTCCTTCATCCACCCAAGGCACATACTCTTATTCCTGTCAATCAGCAATTATAGGAACTGAGAGAACTAGTTGCAATTATAGGAGTCCACTTTGTCCTGTGAAATTTCCTTGGTTGTCTTTGTTGTTGTTGTTTCATTTTGTTTTTGTGTTTGTTTGTTTTTAAATCTCTGACTGATAAAGAAAAAGAACTAATCTGCTATCTAATACCACCAGTTATTCAATGGTTTCTTTACTAGGTGTCTGGGCCCGGACTGGTGATTATGACCTAACAATATAAGGTATTGATGTTAACTATAAAAATGTCACATAAGTTAATAACTGGTCCTCAGTTGCTCTAGATTATTTTATGGTTAATGGCAAATAATGTTTAATTATAGTTAGAAGACAAAACAAATGCCAGGCAGTAAAACCTCTTAGCTTAAAAAGAAAAATAATTGACAAAAGGCAGATGCTGACCACCCGCTTTTTTGTATCAGCTCAGGATGCATCTCAGTATTTTCTGGAATCTTCTAGTCTAGAGACTTGTTAATGAGTATTTAACTCTGCTTAAAGAACTAGGCAGTGACTCAGTCTTCTTATGTAGTAACATTTAAATGGTGCTACATAACACATAAATAATATATCAACAAATAGGAGCTGCTGGGCAGAACTGGCTTCCTGTCCCATGATGAGCATGGAGGAAAAAGTAGATTATATCACCTTTATCTACACATAATCTGAAGTCCAAAGAATTCTTATAAGACCTATGTTTGCACACATCACTGGGATTATGTACTTTTTACAAAGTGTCCTCCTGTCAAAGCTGTCTTCGATATGCCTATGGCATTACTTTCCTGTATTTTATACTGTCTTTTATTGGGTGGAAACATGGGGCATTCATACAAGGTAATGATTTTTTTGACAATCCATTCCCCTACTCGATCAGTATGACTGTAAACCTATCTATATTGTCATAGAGAAGAGACTGCTCACATGCCAGTCATTACTATACAGAGTAAGATACTACTTTTAATTGTAGAAGAATTATCTGTAGTTTCAGAAAGGTGTGATTTTGTTAAGTTTGTGTGTTTGTGTGTGTGTGTGTGTGTGTGTGTGTGTGTGTGTTTATTATACACATGTGAGTTTATAGATTCTTTCCAGCCTGCTACATACAGAGGCCAGAGCATGACATCACTTAGACAGGTTCTTCACTGAAACCAGCCTTTTATAAGGATGTTACAGATTCTCAATTGGGACACTGAGTTGCCTTGCTGGGAAGGCAGTTCTCTGACCACTGAGAAATATCTCTAGTACTTCTCAGTTTTAAAAACAACAGTGGCAACTAGAGATGTTTTTATTTTAGTATTAGAAAATTCCCAGAAACTAAAACCCTACTGAACAGCATATAGGAGTGTTCTTACATGGAGCAGGACTATGTGCAGACACTCATGTCTGTCTGTCTGTCTGTCTGTCTGTCTGTCTGTCTGTCTGTCTGTTTGTCTGTCTGTCTGTCTGTCTGCACGACTGTGATCTTTTTCCTTTCACCTTTTTTTTCTGTTCCCCTGCATGGTTAGCTTTGAAATGTTGACAGGGACTCTTCTAAAAATGAGAGCAAAGAGAAAATTTGCTGTCTTACAGTAATGAAAACTAAGAAATAAATAGCTATTGTAGTGCTAAATGGAGCAACACAGAAAGATAAACTAACAAAGCCAAATTGGACTTATTCAATATGCATTTTTAGAACCATGTTCTAGAAGCCATCAGTGAGTAAAATCCTATAATCTCTGTGTGTACAGTATGACTTCTAGTTAATTGAGATTAATTTTAAGCTCAAGTATGAAAAATCATTCTATAGTTACTCGTGTTTTGAAATTTAGTGAAAAGGTGTTTTTTTTGTGTGTGTAAAAATTAAAAAGAACATTCAGCTTATCAAAAGAAAAATAAGGAATTAAATCCTTTGCATTTCTTTTAGAGGACATGTGAATTTTTTTTCTAACTGGCAAAATAAAATACAGCATAAGGGAACTGTAGTCATTAACAAAATGTGTAAATGCTTGATTCAAAAATATAAGGCTTTCCTAATTGTCCATGTATTTTATTTAAGATGCAGAATCTAATTGGGCATTTTATATTCATTTAATGAATATCAATCACTTTATATTCACTTTTATCTAAATTTTTTAGTGCAGCTCCTGATAAAATACATGACATACAAAACATGTCAGAAACCTCTCAAAACCTAGTTACTGATGGCAGACATCCCATGAATGACATCATAAAGCATATATATAAATTGAAATCCACTACTCTGGTTTCACCAGAACTTTAAAAAACCATTCTTTTGAAAGAGATGGTTTATACTCTAAATGAAATGTTTTTTGACATGAAGCTATCATTTTGAAAAATATTCAACTGTCAAATGATAACATTCTGGGAAAACAAATGTTAAAATACTGGTAATTAACGACTGAAATCATATTTGTTAAGCAGGGTGAAATAGATTATACCTTAGTACCCTGGAGAAGATTCAGCATGATATCCTGTGTTTATGTTTCATTTTCCTGCACACTGGGACTGTTTATTAAGAAGTTTTGTTTTATAATTTATTCTTCTCTCATATGCTATATCCTCATCTCCTTGCCATCCTTCCCTCCCAGTCCCTCACCCCTATCAACACCTCCTCTGTTGCTTTTCAGAAAAGACAGGGTTCCCAAGGATATCAACCAAACATGGCCTATCAAGTTACAATAAGACAAGTTACCTTCCCTTGTATGAAGGCTGAGCAAGGCAACCCGGTAGGAGGAAAAGGGTCCTCAACGCAAGAAAGAGTCAGAGACATGCCTCTTAAACTACCACTGTTGGTAGTTCCACAAGAAGACCAAGCTACATAAGTTTGTTGTTGTTGCTGTTTAAATTTTAGAGGAGAACTAGGAATTTTATGTAATGAATTAGCACATAATAATGGAAAAATAAAAGTATCTGGAAGACTGAGTAGTCTGTGTACCCATTGATGGAAATTTCATCCTAATTATCAAGTTAGGAGTGGCACCGACACGAACACCATTATTTCTGTAACTTTTACTGCATGGTATTTTGGAAGAATACACTCTGGGTCTTGACAATTCTATTTAATTAAATCAATGTGATCTCAGTCAATCAGTATGATCATATAGGGCTGCCCACACAAGCAAAAGCCTGTACGAGGACATATAGTTCATAACAAACTCACAACTCACTTGCTGGCTTTGATAATCCATTTTAAAGTTCTCATTTCTCATTAATAAAGAAAGTGGTCAATTAAATGTCCTCAATTTTGTGTCCCAAGTTTCTAAAATGACCTTACTAAGTAAAAGGTCTTCCTAAGATTTCAAATTCAGAAAAACTGCAGAGTTGAAGGTAACCAATATCTCTGAAGCTAGGTACAGATTTTCCCACTCTGTCCTGGATAGCTGAGAGAATAACTGTTCAACGACAAGCAATCAGAAGTATTTGTTCTTTTCTTAGAAAACTGAACTAGAGTGGAATAGAAGTGGGGAACGTGTGGCTGGGAACCATAGCGACAAAGGGATTAGAGAGGAGTCTTCCTATTGATGTCTGAAATGAAACATCTTTACGCTGCTTATTCTGACAACACTGGCACTGAGAGATCTGCTTCTATATCGCTACAGAGGATTAGTGCTCTCAGGAATATCGGACTAGCCCCAGTGGAAAACCCAGAAACACAAATAGGTTTGTCAGTTTAGAGAGACAAAGAGAGAGAGAGAGAGAGAGAGAGAGAGAGAGAGAGAGAGAGAGAGAGAGAGAAGAGAGAGAAGAGAGAAGAGAGAAACAATCCAGTCTAGTCTTCTTCTGTATCCAAACATTAATCCATGAGTTAGCTTAGTGGACAGATCTCCGATCTGTTGTTTTAATTAATGCTCCATGAATTTTCTAATGAGAAAAACAGAGGCATCTGGGGACTGGTACAATGAAAAGCACGGAAGAAAGTGTTAAATGGTTTAATGTTTTATGAAAAATAAGGAAAGGCATGCTAACAGTAAATTTAAGCGACGTGAAGAGCAATAAAGCAGTCTGAGGAAGAAGCCCCATTGACAGAGGTCTTGTCTAGTGTTCACAAAGCACTGAATTCACATAAAAGAATACTCATATGTGATCCTGGGGTAGGGAACATCATAGCACATGAAAGGTGAGACTGGATGGTCAGATATCCAAGGCATACATTGTGCAAAACACAAGTACAATGAAATGATTTAACAGTTAAAATATTGTAACAATAATTATAAATAAAGGAGATATGACATAAAAATTATGATTCCTTTCTCTAGAAAAATAAAATTAACAAAAAAAGTTTTTTTTGTTTTGTTTGTTTTTTTCATATTAAGTAAACAATATACCCTGAAAGACAGGATTAAGGTTACAGGTGACTGAAAGTAATATGCCAAAATATTAAGACTACATTACATAGCTCCTCCTTTCTAACAGGGTATAAGATGATTCTAATGTTGTGTAATGTTGAATAAATTTTAAATCTAAGGTGTGTGAATATGGCTCATAGCAAGATCTTTTATCTACCCCTTCAATTTTCCAAGGGGAATAATGAAACAGGACCTACTATGCTCAATTCATTAGCTATTTCTATGAGTAGAAAAGGAATAAGGCAAAGTTTTCTTAGAGAGTCCCATGGGAGCTGCATGGATGATACAGTCACACAGTTCCATGAATGGTCAGTTTTATATGATTGTTAGTAATAATAGTTTAAGTGGGTCTAGCCCAAGATTGAATGGGATGTGTTAAAGGTATGCAGCCAAACCTTTAAGAGAAGAACTGGTCTCCCTCCCCCTAGCCACGTGAACACCAAGATTGAATAGACCTCAGCCTCGGGAGAGTATAAGACATTCTTTTGGAGTGGCTATGTGGTAAAACAGGCCAGTCCACCTTGATCCAGGAAGCAAAGAGAAATTGATAAGGGCAAAGATTCTATCACCCCAGGAGAACCTGTTTCGGTGACCTAAGGCTTCTCATTTACATAAAGTCCTGTCTCCTACATTTCCTGGAGAACAAGCCTTGTGCATGGATCTTAGGGGGGGACACTCTTCCAGGGGACCAAAACATAGGATTAAATTGAAAGACTAATGGAAGACAAAGCAAAAATATTATAGGAATCCGTAAGAAGTCAGAACATAACCCAAAGGTCTCACAAGTAGGTAGTAACTTGCCATTCCTTAAACACCCTCTTCTCCAAATCAAGTTTTCAAGCTGAGGCAAAAATCTACACAGAAGGGACCATCATTTCCAGCATAGAACTTTATGGTACTATAATGAAATATCTGAGGCAAATCACTTAGTGGGACTACTCAGTCTTGGATGTGCAGATGGGTGGAATGGGAAGACAGAAAAGCAATACACATTTTTAGCGAATACGTCATAACGTAAGTATAGTCAATTCAAGATGGCCTACTTAAACTGAAAATGCTGGCCTGATTGCCTGAGCCGGTTAAGGATTCTTTAATGCAGCTGACTGAGGTGCTTCTAGAATTTTTCAGGCCAAGTTTTTGGAGGTGGTAAGAAACTCAGCTGAGATTCAAGAAAAACACCAGCATAGGGATTGAACTTTGGGCGTGTACTGTAGCATGGGGCGGGCTGTGTACTATAATTTCAGAACAACTCAAAGATAAATATAAACTAAGAAACTGCCCTTGTTTTCTCTCTCTTACCCCTTTAAACTAAAGAAGCTGCTATCCTACTTGCTGCTAATGTTTCTCACCTTTGGTCAACCAAATTCTGTGGAGATTAGATGGTTAGTAAGTGCAGGAAAATTGTTACTGCAGCATCAAGTACAAAGGCTGATCGGATCTTACATAATTTTCTTTTTCAATTTTTATTTTTTTTATTATTTTATTTGCATAAACATCATTGTACTCCCTTGATACCCCCCGCCCCCGACACAGATTCTCATTGCATTCCTCCTCTCCCTTGCCTCCAAGAGGGTGCTTCCCCCTCTCACCCAGACCTCCCAATTTCCTGGGGCTTCAAGTCTCTCAAGGATATTTATTATTGTAATTGCAATTTTTGAATATTTTGTCAGTCTATGTAGACTAAGATACATAAGCTGTTACCTTGAACAAAAAGATACTGTAACAATACAGTCATCCTTTTCATCAAGCAGACATAACAAATACCTCAAAGAGGTCTTTAATTTCCCTTTGATTGATGGCTACTATAATTACAGCATCTTTTTAATTGCCTCTTCTAGATCTATCAATATTGCTGACCTCCACAGTATAGAAGAAAGGCCACAGGCAAAAACCACCAGAAACATGATGAGAAAAATCTGTCAGCACATACATCTCCTGTCTACTGTGTGTATACAAAAAATTAGACTGAGTTTACAGGGCAGATGTCAAACTGCCTATTGTAATGAATCATCTGTCTTCCAGAGACAACTCTTAAGAACTTCTCAACTATTTCTAAAGAGTGTGTGTATAAAAGAATTGATTAATTATATCTCTAATGGTCTTTCAGTTTTAGTTCTTAATTTTTTTAATGAAAGAATAGAATGGGGTTCTTTTTTTTCTGAAATTACAGATTCTAACTAGCAAAAATGTTAACAACAACAACAAAAAAACTGTTCTAGTTTCCTGCAACAAAGAGGTGGGGCCTTGGGCCACTCCACAACTGGTTGTCTACATCCAGCTGCAACTCTTGCAGACTCCCTTGAGTTTATTTTTATTCATTCATTTTACATCCTACTTGCTGCTCCTCTCCCAGGGTTTCCCTGCCCAGTCCCTCCCTCCATCTTCCCTCCCCTTGGGCTGAAGGACTGGCCAACCAATTATTGGCCCTACTTGAGACCCATCCCATGGGCAAGTATCAATCTCTGACACTATTAATGATACTCTGTTATGCTTGCAGATAGGAGCCTAGCATGACTGTCCTCTGAGAGGCTCCACCCATCAGCAAACTAAAAGAGATACAGCGACCCACAGACAAAGACTGAATGGAACTCAATCACACTTATAGAAGAGTTGAGGAAAGAATTGAAGGACCTCAAGAGGATAGGAACTGCACAGGAGGATCAACAGAGTCAACTAACCTGGACCCTGGGGGTCTCATAGACTGGCCCAACAAAGAGTTTATAAGGACTGGCCCTAGGCCCCCTGCACATATGTAGCAGATGTGCAGCTCTGTCTTCGTATGGAATCCCCTACAACTAGAGAGGAGGCTATCTTTATAGCTAATGTTCCTTTGATATTTTAATTGTTGTAGCAGAGCAGAAGCTTATTTAGAAAAAGTTGTCATACAGATTTAAACCTGTGAATTAGACGAGGCAGGAAGAGAAGTATATAACACACATCCCTGAGTGAGGACAGGCTGGGGTTATTGAACATGTTTTTATGCTTATTGTCCTTATTGATATAATACCAGGAAGACAAGTTGACTCGGGCAATAAAGAACAAATGCAGTAGAAATCATATTTCTTAGAAAGCTTAGGAGGATTTTATTATATTGTTTTGTTTGTTTTAATCTTTTGAGACTAGGATCAACTATGCACAAAGTCTGTCCATGACTCAATCCTCCTGCCTCAAACCACTTGAATGCTAGGATTTTTTTTTTTTTTGCCATATATCATGCCTTGCTTAGCTCCTACTGTAGATTATGAATAAATTTTATAGCCTAAAATTAGTTTTGTAAAATATCCTTTGTTGTAAAATGTGTGTACATATTTAAAAATATAATGTCAAGCTATGTGATGGGAAACAGATTGTTTGATTATAGCAGCCCTAATGGAATCTTTATAAAATTGAACAAAGTAAAAATCAGAGGGGAAACCTGAGTGGAAAGCAACTAATTTCAGCAGAGAATTGAGGAAGCTGAGCAGTGAGCAGTGACATATGTTCTCAGGGGCTAAGCTAAACATGCATTGTTTGTCCCCAGACTATAGTTTCTTTAAGATTATTTAGAAAATAAAGGATTCCAAGGTGAGTGAGCAAGCAAAGGTCAAACTTACCAATAAACTATAGATACCATTATTTTATGACCTACATTTATGTAAATTATAATTTTACTTATAATGATCTGATCAGAAACATGTATTTTAATGTATTGTCAATGTTATTTACTAAAGCAAAAATTTTCATAATCTTAAGTAGAGAAAAGAAAGCTCAATATTGCCTATTAATGCTTTCTTTTCAGTAGTTTCTTATTATGATGGAAAACAATGGATATTTAAAGCTGCAAATGGTATTCTATTTGAAAAAGAAAGACTCCCATTATGACTAACAAAAAGCATGCTTATAGAGTTTGTTTTTATAAAGCAATATTTTAAAATATAAACGAGAGCTTTTTATATCTTATCCAATCAGCAGATTAACATCCAAGTGGCAGAGTTAAAACTTAATGATTTAATGTGAAAAAGAAATTCACAAGGGCTCAATAAAAAACAAAGCCCTGGTTCTTAAAACCATCATATTCCTGCTAATGCAAGCTCTCTGAGTTTACTCCATCACATTGTGCCATTTCTTTCATTATTATTTCCTTCTGATTTCCATAGAAACAGTGTATTTCACGCTACATCGATTGTCTCCGGCAGGCTTTGCTCACTTGTTGACTTTCTCATTGATTTTTCCATTTGCTTCAAACACAATGCCACACAATTTCGAGAAGAGACAAAGAGAAGCATTAAATTTTAAAATCTTATTTTAACTGAAGGGTATTTGAATGCATTCATGGTATATACTGGGTATTTCAACATAAGGATACATTATAGAATGCACTGACCTGGGTAATTAGTCTCTATCACTGTAAATATCACTTGTTTGATGTATTATTAAGAAATACATTCTGTACAATATGACAATATTGGTTCATCCTCTTATCCAACTATAGTTTTATAGCTATTGGCTAATATTTCTCCTTTTCTGGGTCTCCTGGATGCTGTGCTTAGAAATTTCAATAGTACCCAAGCTTCTTGTAATTCAATTAATTTCTACAAACCCATATGTTAGAATGAGGTCTGTGTTGAAAGAAGAAATATCTATGCATCTACGGATGATACGATGCCTCTAGATATCTATGAGCATAATTCAATTTTATCAGATGATAAAGAACTGTACAATTACTTCAAAACTTCAATTCTCTTATTTTGCTATTAATGGCCAATTTTGTTCATTCTTCTGATATACATCCTTATAGACATAGATATAAGGCAACAGGAAAGAGTGTGTCAGTGGTAGTGATATTAATGTATAAAAATGATTTTATCAGTATGTGCAAATGACTATCAAGTCATGACAGTAAATCAAATTTTCCTATTCTACTGACAAAATATTAAAAAATGAAAAACAATTTTAACATACTTTTTGAAAAATCTGGTGCTTCTAACTCAGTTTTTGATGTGCCACTTTTAATTTTCATTTTATTATATTTATCTGTATGTGTATTGCTGAATATCTGTGTGTATACCACTTGTGTATAGTATACTTTTGTAGAGGGATATAAATCCAACAAACAAGGGCGGCTCTGGCAAGGGATCACATCCAAAGATATGATCTAGCTGGAATGAAGACACAGCCTGGATTACAATGTGATATGGCTGAAATAAGACACACTCTTAGTGCACATTTTTTAAATCCCTAGTAGTGAAGGTTAGGTGAGTTTGTAGAAGGAAACAGTCATATTTGAAAGGGACAGACAAAGTGACTAGTCAGAGAAAGATCTGAAAGAATGAGTCACAGATGGAATATGCCCAACTCACAGGGAATAGATGCTACTGAAGGACACACACACACAGAGACACAGATACACAGACACACAGACACACAGAGACAAAGAAGGAGACAGAAAGTAGCAGAGAGAAAGGTGTATGTTATGTGTGATGGATAGTGTGTGTGTGTGTGTGTGTGTGTGTGTGTGTGTGTGTGTGTGTGTGTGCGCGCGCNAGACAAGTTACAGAGGAAAAAAAAAAAAAAAAAAACTAGATACAGGTAAAGACAGAACAAGCCAGGGAATGAGAAGGAGGCAGAAGATTAGAAATATTGTCAAGGTTAGTGTGACACCAGCCAGAGCAATTGTTAGAACAAAGAAAGAAATGCTCTGGGTTCAGCCCGAGCAGTCTATTCCCACAGCTTGGGTACTGCTCTTGTCTCATCTCTTCAATAAAAGTGTGATATTTACACACTTTGGAGTCTGAAAGAGAGTGGTATAGCCCCTGAAACTGGAACTACAGATACTGAGCCACTGTGTGTGCATGGACCTAGACCTCTGGAGGACCAGCAAGTGTTCATAACCATTGATCCACGTCTCCAGTCCCCCAAGTTGCTCATCATCCTTGTACTAGTCTTTGTCTCATGGATTCACGGACCTTATGTGTCTCCCAACCTCTTTCTAGGATTATATCACATACCCATAGTTATCTGCACAGTGTTCTCTCCAGCATACAGCTTTTGACATACAGATTTCCTGTAAGGAGAACACAGGAAATTCAGTTTGATTAATTCTCTGTCTCTGGCTCTGTCTCTGGCTCTGTCTCTTTCTCTTTCTCCATAACTACATAAGTAACTACATAAGTAACAAGGGATATATAAATCTAGCTACTCATTCAAACAAACCTCAACAGATGTCATTTATCCTGATTCTTGTTTTTCTTTCACTATAGCTGTTACAAATTAACAAGAACAACAAAATCCACATTTTTATTTAGCATTACAATTAATCTTGTTTATGGTTTTGATAATGTTTTTATGAAAGCAAAACATTACTGGTATACTTTAAATAGATTTTTGTCTATGTATCTATTACATATTCATAAGTACAAAATGAAAATGATTCATGACAGGGACTGAAATGGGATAGAACTATTTTAAAAGTTAATTGTAATTTTTCTTTTATTTAATTATTAAAAGATATGGGTTGTGTTATAGATTTTACATTGGCTTTAGCAAGGTCACACTAAGTTCTAGCTTTGATGATTCCCCTTCATAAAAGAGATTTTAAAGTGAGAAAGTATGAATATTATGTAAATGGGTTTGTTCAGTTTCTATAATGTCATAATTTTCCTTTATGACATTTCTCACAAATAACCAGGAGTAGAGTTCACTTTCTGGAGATGATGGCTTGACAGTGATGATGATAAACAGGAATAATGAACCTGAAAATACCAACTAAATTCAGAGATATGAGCTGCAAATTCTGAAGATGAAAATGCTTTAAAATTATTTCAGTAGTTCTTGGTGCCACATTTTCAAGGAAAAGAAGCACTTGCTTTTTCATAAACATTTTCAAAACATGTATTTCCAATGACAGTGACTCTAACCTAATCAGTTCTGTTTTTTATATAGATTTGTTATAGTCTTTCTAAATTATACATATCTATTTCAATTTGAGCAACTTCAATAATTATTCATATATATCATCATATGAATCTTATCGTTATTATTTTCACTAGGATTAGTAATTTTAAAAACAATGAAAGGAAGTTTGATTTTGCAATTGTGTTAGTTTGGTCTGACTTCTGATATGCTGAGGGTGGGAACTAGGGCTCTTATATCTTTTGACATAGCTGTCAAGTAACATTTGGTCTGGATTTCCTATTATTTTACTATTCAAAAATGCATGCAGTTTGTTTAAATGTCCTTAGACAGTGCATTGGTTTATGCTGTTTGTTCTCCTTCTAAGGGAATAAATGATATGCATATCTATCTCAGAGGCAAGCATGGTTCCACTCACAAATGTCAGATGAAATATGATAAAATAAAATATTCTTACTGTGTCTTAGTTGTGTTTTAGAATCATGTACACATGGTCATCAGAAAGCACAGAACTTTTTATACATTTGAACATGATGTTGAAGCTTCCTTTATTATTATTTTGCCTTAAAGAAAATTCATCTGGGCATGATATAAATAAACAATGATAGAGTGTCTAATGTACAACCCCTTAATATCAGCCAGTGAAAGAAAAAAGGCAAATTCCTGTCAAGAAATTCCACTGAGCTCTGTCTTCTCTTCCTTGAAAACCACCCCACCTTTCTAATTACCTAATTTGTACATTTACTTACTATTTTCCTATCCTCTATCAGTATTTCAGATGGAAGACACATATCCATAGATTTAAAGAAAACATATACAGATAAGAGAAAATATGATCTTTCTCCTTCTTAGTTTTGGTTTCCTCTATTATAATTATTATTCCCAGCTCTATCCATTTACATTCAAATTTCTCAATTTCATTATTCTTCACAGATATTCAGCATTCCATTATGTAAATATGCCATACATTTATTTTCCATCCATCAGCTGATGGCCCTCTAGGTTGTTTTTACTCCTTGTATATTTTAAGTAGAGCAGCAATGAATATGGATGAGCAGGTATCATTCTAGTAGAATAGAGTCTGGTAGGTATGTGCCAAAAGTAGTGTGGCCAGCATGTGATTAATCTGATTCTAGTTACATTTTTTGAAAATATTTTCTAGACTTTTTTTTTTTGTTTTTTGTTTTTTCAAGACAGGGTTTCTCTGTGTAGCCCTGGCTGTCCTGTAACTCACTTTGTAGACCAGGCTGGCCTCGAACTCAGAAATCTGCCTGCCTCTGCCTCCCAAGTGCTGGGATTAAAGGCGTGCGCCACCACGCCTGGCTAGACCTTTTTTTGTAAACAATATTAAATATAGCTTCCCCTCCCTTATTTCTTTCTGTAGCCTGATACCTCCTTACCCTTCCAACTCCAGACCTTTCTTGGCAAATCTCCACCACAAACGCTGAATGCAAAAAAATATGGTTTCTAAATAATGATTTTGTAATTCTGTTTGCTATGGGAGTCAATTGGAGTCAGTGACTTAATGCCTTGTAAAACTTAGTTAATGCTTTCTGTAAAGTATCTCCCATTCCTTCCTCATGTGATGTTTTCTGTGTTTTACAATAAAGGAGATTAAAAATACCCTTGTCAGTGAAAGGCACACTCAGGGACACACACCAAGAACAAATTTACAAGACAGCCTTCAAAGAGGCGCAAGTTCAAACTCATACAGCAGGCAGACAAGGGAGATGGGAGAGAGAAGTAGAGAATTAAAGTTTGGGTTTGTTCTTAGCTAAATGACATCAAGGGGAAATGCTTTGATTTCTATCCTTCATGTTACAGGAACACAGTATTGGTGGTGACACAGTGATTATTTTTAGCATGTTAAAAACAGCCTTATCTTTGTGCCTAATATGTGGAATTTTTAATGTGTTCAATCCACATATTAGGTACATGGCAAGAATTAGCAAGGAAGATGCTCCATCACAATTTTCATTGAATGGTAGCATCAGTTGTTCAAGGTTTCACTATGAAGAAATTTTTCTTAAAGCATGATGGATTGACGTGTTTTTTGTTTGTTTGTTTGTTTGTTTGTTTGGGGTTGTTTTGTTTTGTTTTGTTTTGAGACAGGGTTTCTCTGTATAGCCCTAGATATCCTGGAACTCACATTGTAGACCAGGCTGGCCTCAAACTCAGAAATCTGCCTGCCTCTGCCTCCCTCCCGAGTGCTGGGATTAAAGGTGTGTGCCACTACACACAGTTTAGATTGACTTTTTTTTTTTTTTTTTTTTTTTTTTTTTTTTTTTTTTGAGGTAACTAAAAACATACAACTCTTTGGAGAAAAAAATGAATATCAGAGTAAGTTTTTAGCATACATGAAAAAAATTCAGAGAAATTTTACTTTCATTGTAACATCTCATTCAGACTAAGTCTTTTACCTCATTCTGTCTTTAAAGTTCTTATGTAGACACTAGGAAGGTCAGCTTTTAGCTCCTTGAATAAAAGGTGTGCTGGAAAAGTAAAAGTCATGTTACTTATATGTCCCCACCCCATCCCCCAATTTTTTCTCACAGATACAAATACATGTATCATTGTTTTTAAGTGTTATTCTGAAAATTAAATGAGATTGTATCCATACTCAGCCTGACAACAAATTTCAACATGATTACCTTACAGTAGTGTCCCTGGGATTGCTACTACCCTAAAGTGTAGAGCTTACAATGGTCTTTCCTCAACTACCTATTCATCAAGTTCCCTTTAGTCCCCAATGAGAAACTGTCTGCTCTGCAGCTAAATACTCTGTAAGTTAAAAAAATTTACAGATGACTAGAGAATCCCATTATCGGTCCTCTGTTGTAGCAATGAGTTTAAACCAGCTCTCATAACAATAATTCATTTGGCCCTACATCTATTTCCCAGACAGTTCACAACTCAAGTGATTCTTACAGTTTTCTATGAACTAAGATTTACTTAAGGGTATTTATCATTTACATGTTTTTCAAATTTAAATCAGGCACACATCCAGGAATACTGAAATAACAACTTCATTTCACCTATATATTATGTTAAATGAAAGTGCATTTGGATGATGGGAACACAAAATTCAGGGAACAGACAATTCTTTATTTTAAGAGACTTCTTATGTAAATTTGGGCTATTGTCACACCTCTTTTACATAGCACTTTAGAGACTGAGGCAGGAGGATCATGAGTTTCAAGCAAGCCTAAGATATACAACATGGTATTGTCTCAAAGTCAAAACTATTATTATTGTTACTATCTGGGAATATGATATGGAAAGGAAGTCCAGGCTCAAAGTAAAAGATGTCAAACTATAGGTACCTGTACTCTGCTTTGATATGTAAAGTTTTTCTGTGACTCAGCAAAGACCCAGCATGGATCAAGAGTTCATTTTGCACTCTAAGTCAAATGTGTTTGCAGTGAACATGGAGCTAGAAAATCCTAAAATCTTTATTGCCTGACTGTAGAGAGAAAAAGTGTAATGATATCTCCTTGTTCAAATGAAGAAAGGTTTCTATATTTCTCCCCCTGGTCATGCCAGACAACTTGGGAGAATGAAAGCTGACCTGACCATCTCCCAGATTCTCAAATAATACAACTAGCCCTTGGTCCTTCTGCCAATAAAACCATGCTGGCTTTTGCTGAGCATGCACTTGCTTGGTGTCAGTGGAGGCACACTGTACTTATTGTTTGCTTTGAAAGGAAACAGTTCTCAGATTCTGTTACCAGATATAGCTACCCTTGATCTTTAAGGTAGTTATCGTTTCTGTTTTCCATGTCATTTTCAGAAATCATTATAATTTTATACTTAAGTAATTTTACAGTGAGATAACAAGAAATCCTTGATCAAAATTATTAAAGTTTTCTTTACACACACACACACATACATATACATACACACATACACACACACACACACACACACACACACACACACGGGATAAACTTTTATTTTTTTCTATTGAAGAGAAAATATCATATATTGTTAAAAAAATTCTGATGTAGAGAGAGTGAAGTTAGATAACAAAATCAAATATAAAAATTTATTGAACAAAGACACGCTAATCCCTATGGTCTTTTCTTACATGCTTCATTGGAAATACATTTAAATTTAAAACATTTCTTTTTCAGTTCATGCATTGCACTGCTCTGTATAATAAAATAAAATCAAATAATTATGAACATGGAATTTGTGATGTCTGCTCCAATAGATAGCTTAGAAAATTAAGTTAGACTGTCTAGATTTTTATTCTTTAATAGTCTTTGTAATTTCCTTAAACATGATGTTACATTCTTGCCTGAAGCAATAGCAATAAAAGGTGTGAGATAGAACTAGGGAATTGTAAAATTTGCATATTACGTCTTTTTTTTTTTTTTAACTTTTTAAGAGAATGCCATAAGTCTGCTTAGTTGAGTACAGAACTCTTTAAGGACATCACAATTTAGATGATAGGGTTTGTACCTATCACAAAACAAACAAACAAACAAACAAACAAACAAAACAACAAAACATGTTGAGTAGAGAGGGATAACTCCTGAATATAGCAATTTACTTTGACACCAGTAATTTTTCTTGCTTTATGGACAAAGAATGAAGATGAGATCAAATAAAACAAGTTGGTCAGGGTTTGGGGATTCCACAAGTAGTGACTACTGTTGGCTCTACTGTTCACAGCAAGGTTTACCTAACACTGAGAGAAGAAAAGCATGTATGGTCATAAGGAGCCATCTCAGCTTTTAGGACATAAATTCATGTAGAAATTTTCACCACATTAGTGTGTTGGAGCTTACTGTAGAAGAAGCACATGTTTTCTGTCTTGTTGCACATGTAGTCCCAGCCATAATAAAAGCACAAGCATCCTTGTTTCCACAGAGTGCTTTGACAATTTATTGTACTCTTGAAGAGTAAGATGGGAGTGGGAGACCTAATGCTGATGGAAATACTGTTAACCCAACATTATAATTAGTCATGTGCTCTTCTTCCTGGGGTGGGAAGAATAATATTGAGTGAACATTAAAACCATATTCATTCCTTAGTGCAAACACTGTTCTATTTTTAAACATTCCTTTATCTGTAGAAGCAAAATTCTTTAAACTTTACTGAGTGTGCTCTCTTTGGCTATACCTTCAGCCACACACTCATCACACTAGGTGTGGCTGGTGCAGAATGAGTTAGACGTACAGTGACTGTACCATGAGTCAGACAAGGTCAAGAAACTGCCTGCAGACACTTGATATTATTTATTTTTGATATTTATTCAACTACCTCTCTGGGTCTTGCCCCTGGGGACATTCTCTTCTTTCGCCCCTTCAAAACTCTCAACTGCACTCCAGTTGATGCCCTCCAAGGAATCAGTTTGCTGGGAAGAACAGTAGTGATTTAAGCCATGCTCTTAAATACGAGCAGAGAGGCACATGGGACAAATATGGGACTCGCTAAAAGCTTTCTCGTATTTTTGTCAAAGAGCACACTTAGTGATCAATAAATAGTATTCTATCTGGCCTTGTTGTGCTACCATTTGATCAATTTCAAAGAATGAATTAACAAGTTGACTAACGCATGGCATGACTTTTCAATCAAACAATTAATTTTCTCAAGAAATGGCATTTTGTTCCCATAGGATGATATAACCTAAAGAGAAGTATACACTCTAAATAAAATGATAATTTTTCAACATCAAGGTGGAACTTCAGTTGGTGTGTAGAATAGACTGACTTAACAGTGAATCACACATACACACCCAGGAATCTTCCTGTCTCTACCTCCCCAGAAATTAAGATTACTGGGGTGTCCTGCCATATTATAATCCATAGGTGCTTATTCCAAACTCTTTAGCATCTGTTCTGTCTCCTCAGGATTATGGTCTGAAGTTAAGTAGGAGTAAGATAAGGAAAACATCCAAGTGTGCTCACATACTTGGTTATAGGACAAGTTAGTAAGGATTTAGAATTAAAGTTCATACAGAGAAGGAAAGTGCAATCTCGGGCGTGAGGAGCAAGCCAGGAAGCACAAAGGGATGGGGACTATTAACAAGACATCATGGTGGTTACTGGTTCATCATGACCTCTCAACAGCACTACTCTATAAAGATCCTTAGAAGGAATATGGTGAATGTTTAGAAGTACAGATTTGAGAGAGAAAGGGCTTGGTTTTTACTTTGATGAAACTTATTACAAAAAAAAATTTTTTTTTAATATATGAGCTTAGATTAGAGAATCTAGATGATTAAACCCCAGAAAAGTTGCTGTGAAAACTTAGGATAAACAAAATAATCTCAGTTCCTCTTTGGTCCCCATTTCTCTTCCATGCACACATTGTTCTGCTGTTGGATACTAGTCTTTCTAAATGTGGGGAAATGTCTTTATGAAGTATCCTAAGTTGGTCTGAAATTTAGTGGAGAAAATAATGACACAATTGAGAACTTGAAGAGAAATAGATTTCAAGAGGTTTTTGTTGTTGTTGTTGTTGTTTTGTTTTGTTTTGAGAGTAGTTGAGGTAAGGTGTAACAAAGACAGTTTTACTTGTCTGCTCTAGGGAATACTTGGGAGAGAGCAACTTATTGATCCACAGTCTGGGCAGAGAGAGCCTCAGGCTTGAAGCTAAAGATGGGGGGCGGGGCAATGGTATCACCCAACATTGAGAAGGAAGCTATTAAGATGTGCGGAGTTGACTGCCTATGGGACCGAACAATAAAAAGCTGTTAAGGGACTATATGGCCTGAGCAACAGTTATTTAATTCTATGGTTTGTGTTAGGAAAGGATGTCTGAAAAGCCACTAATATGAGGTTTTCTGCCAAATATGATGCAGTGTGTTATTATGTGAGCTAGAAAGATAAACAGTGGTGTTAACAACAAAGTATCACTTCATTTCAATTCCACTTGGGGCTCAGAGCAGCTTTAAATTAAGATAGAGAATTATGGGAGTAATAGGACTGAACCTCATATCTAACCTTTTACTATGCTTTCTAGACTGGAATTTAGATTTAAATATAATTTTATAGGAGGCTATTTTCCTGTAGAAGTGAGCAGCATTTTCTGTATGAAAATCTATGTGATCACAGTTTGAAGTGTGAAACTGTTGAATACAAGTCTCTGGCGGTTCTGCGGCAAGTTTCTGAATGTCAGTACGTACCACCTTATAGTAAGGAATGGTCTTACTCCAGTTCCAAAGCTAATACACACTCATATTTAGAAATGTATCCATTTTAGTTCCCAATTCATAAAGCACATCCTTAGGTGATCTCACATAAATAATCCTTACAAGAAGGGTGGGAGTGTCAGTACTGCAGGACGCATACAAGATTTATACAGGATTAAGGGACCCTCTTCCCTTTATACCATGGGTCGTTTGACTAGCATCCTTCACTATACAGTGAAGGGGAACACAACGAGTCTCTGAGTTCATCTGCATTTCAGGATGGTATAGATATACAATAAAGTGCTTGGCAAATTATTTCTTCCTTGTTAACTGATCTAGAAGTACTCCTTTTTAAAAATTCTAAACCATTATTTAAAATACTAAAATTCTGCCGATTTCATGTCTTAAGTATTGTTACATTTCTATCGACAAACAGAAATGATTAAACACATTGCCTCAGTAAAGAACTTCCATTTTAATTATAGTGAAATGAATCAACAAATACAGATCTTTTTGAGAAAATATGTATTTTAATGTTACACTTAATTTTTTAAAAAAAATTATTGTTTATTTTATTTATTTACATTTCAAATGTTATCCTCCTTCCTGGATTCCCCTCTGCAACACCCCATCCCATTCTCTCTCTCCCTGCTTCTGCTCCCCCACTCTCCCACCCACTCCCACCTCACTGCCCTAGCAAATCTTGATCTAGTTGCTTGTATCTTATCTCCTTCCCTTCATTGAATCAAAGCAGGAAAATGTCACTAAATCAGAAATTATGTAATTTATGTTTTTATTTGTGTAGATAAGATGTTGTAAATATAGCATGAAACACCCTTTCTATAATATCATGATAGAAATATATCTTCTTTATGACTTATATGTTATAATATACATGTGATTGTGTTTGCAAAGGACTAACAAAGGGTTGGGCATTTCATTTAAATTTTTATTTGTTTATGATTTTTGCTATTCAAGGCTCTTATGTATACATCAAAGGGATCATAATAATCAGTGAATATAAGAATTTGCATTTTTAAAAAGAAACAATTGGTATTAGTTTGCCAAAAAAATCATGTAACATACCTAAGACAAAAAAGAGATTTTTATGTAGTAATTGGGGTAAAATTAGAAAACTTCAAGTGGCAAAATACTAATATTTTGCTCCTAAAATTTGTTATATGTATTATATCTATTATATTTTCTAAACTTTCATAGTAAAGATTGTGACTATCTGACAGATTCTTAGTTGTGTGAAAGGCTGCTTTGTAGATCCCTACTGGCACCAAATGGATATTGGTAGATGTGCATATTCTTTTTGTTATGTGCATACATTTTGCAAGCTGGTATTATTGGAAGACAAGCAAAAATAATTTCTACTCATTTATCATTCTTCAAGGAATGTTTAATCTGAAAATGCCTGATAGTTGTTGATATTTTGATAATATAAAGTTTATTTTATATATATTTTAATAATATATGATATGATACTATATTAAACTTCTCAGTATAATAGCTACGTCCTTTGCTATATTCCTTAGCTTTATGTCTAGTTTGCTCAAACCATCTCCTATCTGACATCACCTACAAATGTATACACTCACTGACTAAATTATTTATATATTCGTGAAAAAGTAAAGAAATTGATTTAGTGAATAAAATTCATATTACTTATCTTTATAGTCATGATCCCAGTTTTCATAAGCACTTACATGTAAGTCCTTGTAATTTAGTTCCAGGGAGTGAAATATGGAGCATTTCATCCTTTTTGCTACTTTTTCTAATTCAAGTTCTGTCTGTGTCTTCCTTAAGAGTTCCTAAGAGAAAATCTAGAAATGTTTCATTCTGCTCTCTAAAATTTGCAACCAGTCACTGGCCACGTGGGTTCTGTCTCATGTAAGAGGAAGGGATGAATCCTTTAGCAAAATCAAGCTTAAAGTTTACTGCTTAGGAAGTACAGTAAGCTGCTGCATAGTGCGATCAATCTAGGTTAGATGCCTGCGGAGAACAGAAGAAGCCTTTGCTGGTATGTCAAGGAATTAAGATAGGTACATTGCATGGTTTCACAGATCCAACATCCACGCACGCATCCCTATATCTCATGTGTATTTCCTGTGATGTGTCTTTTATCACTGCAACAGGCACTCTAAGACTGAAATAAAGATTTAAAAAATATTTTGAGTGGAAAGTAATTAACATGAAGCTTATGTTACATAAGATATTTATTCAACAAACACATATCAGAAAGTTCATGTTTGCTTGTTAAAGATCGCCTTTAATCCCAGCACTCGGGAGGCAGAGGCAGGCGGATTTCTGAGTTTGAGGCCAGCCTGGTCTACAAAGTGAGTTCCAGGACAGCCAGGGCTATACAGAGAAATCCTGTCTTGAAAAACCAAAAAAAAAAAAAAAAAAAAAAAAAAGATTAAATTTTGTGTAATATGATTTCCATATATTTGATGATTAATCTTGATTTTTTAATTTTACGTAATTCACAACCACTATGGGATAAACCTTTGGGCATGTTTTTGAGTGATTTTCTGGATTAGGTTTGAAATGGGAAGACTCATCTTAATTTTAGATAGTACCATTCCAAGAGATGGGGTTGATAATACTTCCTATTCTTACAGATGGCCCAGGCTCAGTACCCAGCACTGACATGAAAGCTCACAATCTTCTCTCACTACAGTACCATGGGATCCAGTGTCCTCTTCTAGCTTCCTTAGGCATCAGGTTTCCATGTGGTGAATATATATACAAGCAGGGACACATATACATAAAACAAATATTTAAAAATAAATAAAATAGACATGTTATGGATTTAGACTTCCTGAGTTTTGTGATGTCTTAGAAATAGGTCATCCATTGTGGGTATCTCTGACATCTTAGGAGGGATTTTCATTATTTTGGAATCAATGATGCTTTTGCCTGTATGGTTATAACCTTTGGCAATATGGTACAAGGTAGTATTGAGGAAAGTGCACATACAGGAGGACTTGCAACCTCAGACCAGTGGACTGTATCCAATCTACAGCTTTTTTTCTCCTTTCATTGAACTGGACTTCCTTGACTCCTTTATATTCTGACTTTGTGTGGCATCAGAGTCTGTGAGTAACGCTTATTAGCTATTCCCATTGAAAGTGCAATCTTATGTGATTTGGTACCATGAATTTGACATTTGTAATAAAGATTCTTTTAAATAAGTTCAGTATTTCGTTAAAACATATTATATATTCTTTCCATTTGAGAGAGAGAGAGTGAGAGAGAGAGAGAGAGAGAATGTTCATGTGTTTGTGTGTGTATTTGTGTGTATGTGCGTGTATACGTGTGTTAGGATACTATAATGACTATTTGCATTCATATATTAATACAGTATAAATTCCCTGGAATCATAGTTGTCTCTTGGTCTCTGTGATGCACAACTGAACTTCTTAATTATCATCTGATTTTTATCAACACCCGTTTTGTTCCTTCCAAGTATTTATCATGCAATCATATTTTCACACTTTTATTTCGGTGGATTTTTCATCCACTAGAGTTGTCACTTGCAACTGCACTGTGCATTGAAATTACCTGGAGGGTTTGACAAGGCCATCTGCCAGAACTTACCATCAGAATTTTTGATCACTGTGTGTAGGTTGGAGACTGAGAGTCACATTTCTGTCAAGTCCCCAGTTGATTCTAATGCTAGTGGCAGAAGAAGTGTGAACTTCTGGTGTATTAGTCAGATGCTACTCTTTTTTTTATTATTATTAAACTGGGTGTTTATTTCACAATATATTCGTGTATTTGAACATCTGAGGGTATTTCAACAGAGGTTTAGTTCTTACATTTTTTTTGTGAAACACTTAAAAAATACATTAATTTTAAGGTAGGTATTTCAATCTTCTTTTGCTCTCAGGCTTCCAGAAAAAAAAATACTTAAAATGTAGTTAACATGAATTTATATTTATACTGAAAAGAGATTAGCAAAGAATAGCTAATGTTATTAATAGTTAAAAGATAATAGATAATGTTTACAAAGGCCATTATTTTCAGAGAGTCATAGTCATGGGACTGCAATTTCATTTTTTTTCTAAAACAACTTTATACCCACATGCTTGCCTTAGTGAAACTTGGAGATCCAAATTTTAGCAACAAAATGAGACTCTTCATAGATATTGTTCACTTTCTCCTGGAAAGCAATGTGAAACTTCTTCTAACTACAAAGGCACCAGGGACATTGATTTTTGAATGGTATTAAAGACAGATGTATAATCAGACCAGAAGCAGCCTGACACAGAGAATATATCATATTCCTTTTCTTGTAGCAAAAGTGCATCTATGTATGACTCTACGCACATGTATACACACTACTTGTTTTGCTTTTTGCTCTTGTAGACAATCTAATAAAAGACAAACTATGACAGGAGTTATCAAAGAAATTACACTAAAAATATTATTCTTATGAGTCCAACACTTTTAAGAATTAGTATTTCATGAATCAAAAGTATATATAATACATATCTATCTATCTATCTATCTATCTATCTATCTATCTATCTATCTATCTACCTAATAATTTTCTTATGATTACTTCATAAGTCGATGGCAGTTATCAAGCCCTATATAGAAATATCTTCTGTTAAATGACAGTTTCCAGTGATTGATTGTTTTACAAAGCATACAGTGTCTAAAACTATCGAACATGACTGTGAACTTATTGAAAACTGTGCAACATTTTAAATATATTTCTAGAACTCATTAATCATGATAATAGTAATTTAATATAAAATTTTATTAATATATTCTACTGCTAGCAACTTTTTTTAATCAAGAGAATTATTTTCTATTTTTAAACCAGAATATAACCTTAAGATTCAATAAAAATTTTCCTAGATGAAATTTACCAAGGTGCAGGTCTAGGCTTTTTTCCTACTCTGTGTTAAAGCCTTATAACCTTTGTAATAAATCTCCAAGGAAGGTTCTCATTCTTATGTAGTGTGCAGGGGGAAGAGGTCACACAACTAATAAAAGTCCTCAGTCTAGTGAACTCAGGTATATCTTGGTCTAAGGTACTGTCCAAATAAATAATGAAAAATAGCTCTGGGTTTGACGGCCAATATTCTAGCACATAGCAAAATATGGTGATTAATTTAAGATTAAAAGAATTTATTTTTGTGCATGGGAGAATGACTAAATAAGCTCTATATTCATTCTTTTCCTGGTGTAAATGTGTAAATATACTTTGCAAAATGAAATGTGTTATTATGTGAGGTTTAGAACTCTTGAAAAATAAAGAGTTTTTAATTTACACTAGCTAAGATCTGTATTCATTGAAGATTGTCTTCTCAATTACATAAGCATGAAGATGTCCTTTCATGGTGCCTATCATTCAATACTTCTGTAAGATCCTTATTTAAGTGTCATCACACATATTTATTAATCAATGACTGATATATCTCACCTAGCATATTCACTCAAGTTTTATCTTATTCAAAATCACCCTCATGACATTTGACATAAACAATAAATTTTGCATATGAGCTCTACAACATAAACAATATAAGAACAAAAAACAGATATGATTATCATACATTGAAGGTTTCTACACTAAAATATGGTGGCATCTCACTGAAATCTCAGTATCTTGAGACTGTGGAAAACGGAACATGAATTCCAGCCTAGTTTGAGTTATAAACCAAGACTTCATCTAAAAATTCAGTTTAAAAAATTTGATAAATTATCTGCACAACAGACAAAGTAGAATGTGAGGATACAAGCTTCAGTTGAAGAAGAAAGTACTTATAGATAGGACATATGATAGGATAATATCAAAAACATAAAGATGTCAATAAGCAGGGGCAGGGGGAAATGATTCAGTGAAGAGAAATGGGAAATGTATGTTCTATATTTGGCTTTCTTTCTTTCTGCCTTAAACTCTAAATATTGATACATGTTATATAATAGTGATTTATGTCATTTTACTCTAATTCTGATTGATTTGGAATTTTTTAATATTCTGGACTTTGTTAGAAATAAACAATGCCTTTAAAGCTGTCTGAATCTGTAGCTATTCTTTGTATGTAACAATTCATAGCCAGTTAATATGACCTTGAAACTAGTTTCTATTGGAAAATACCTTTATTTTCACCAAATCTTAGATTGACATTTGCCAAAATAGACATATTTATATCCATTTGTCTATAAAATGTGAAATTATTTTGATTACTTTTCAGCTGTTTCTTCACTGCCCTCAATCAGCATAATATTGATATGGAAATCAGTGAGGAAATTCAGATTTTATTGGGATTCTTCCATTTAGTTCTTGTCTAAAGCATCTTCACATGGACTTTCTTGTCCTACTTAAATTTGACTGACCTGTCTATCCTCATTTACAAAAAAAAAAAGCTCCCAGGAAATTCATTCAGCTGATAGACAACCTGGGTTTTACTTTATTACTTTATATTCTTATGGAAAAAAAGAGAATAGATGAAATAATATTTTATCTATATATAAATGCTTAATTTTCCCAGAGGTCAACAGAGATCAGAGCTCATGGACCGTGGACAATTAAATCATGATACCATTTGGAACTTTTTATTTCACTTTAGTTCATTTTGAAGCTTTATAAATCCACCTAAAATGCTATTTCTGGAGCTTTTCTTGACATTTCTTTGTTAATTTTATTGCTGGTGCTAGACAAGATGAATGTCACTTTACTAATTTTCCTCTGTCTTTAATGGCTCTAGATATGTTGGACAAAACATTTACTGTTGACTCATTTAGGTGTGCAATGACTTCCTACCTGTTCTAGCTGTTCCCTCTACCGTTTCTGTATCTGATTAAGCTATAACGTGCTGAATACTGTCTTGAAAAATCTCTCTATACATTGAATTGTCTAAAATCAACAGTTTAGTTGCCTTTAAATTCTAAACCATCTTTCAGGAGTGCAAATGACAGAAGGGTTAAGTATAATTGTCCAAAGAAGAAGGTAAGAAGGCTCTAATTGTTCCTAAGGAGTAGTGTTGTCATCATCAAGATTTTTTGTAAAATTTCTTTGTTTGCTTTTCTTTATGTGTGTACCTGCATGAGTTTATATGCACCATCTGCAAGGAGATCTCTATGGAGGCTAAGAGAGGGCAGCAGAGCAGAGATGGAATTCTGAATCCTGTGATGTGGAGTCTTTGAACTGAGCTCAGGTTCTTGGCCATAGAAGCAGGTCCTCTTAATCTCTGAGCTCTTTCTCCAGACTCTTAAATTTCTTTTAACTGAAATTGTGGAGGTATTTATTGAGTAAAGCCATGGGTTGGAAAAAGGGAGAACATGAAGAGTTCAGGAAAATTAGCATTTAGTATTTCTCCCCCTTCACCATTCTCCCTGTCTTCAAATCAGTCTATTCCCATTGTTCTTGTTTTTGCTTTTTGTGCTTCATGGCTAGAATTCTAAGGAGATGTAGCTCAAGTCAGGAGAGCAGGAGGAGCTGTCAAGAGAATAAAAGCTGATGAGATGAGTTGAGACTCTCAGTGAGTGGTGACATGAACAATCCCTGAGGATTTATTTCCAGACTTCCTGAATTCCACACTTAAGCCTCTCCACTGACAAACTCTTTCTGCTTTCTTGCAGCCAGGCAACAACCCTGAGAAACCATGTCTCTAGCACAATGACCAATTGGCCAATTTTCTTTTCTCATATCTATAGTGTGTATACAAATTTTGCAAAATCAATAAACACATTGAAAGTGTTTTAAACAACAACAAAAAAGAGCGTATATTTTGGTATCACAAAAATTTCCAATAATTTTGCATGTGACTATATTAATGAAATGCTAATATCAAATTCTTTCTATCTTTGTTGAGGAACAAAATGAACTGGAATTGCAGGTGACAATGACTTGATGAGGCAAATGACTTGATAAAAGAATGGAAATTATTTTATGGACTTCATAATTATTTGCATTCATTTGAAAGTAAACTGAATATTTGGAGCCAAGTAGGTGGCTATGAAGGAGGTGCAATGCTCTTTCCACAGAAGCAAATTAGGAATTCTCTTTCTAAATGTTACAACTATATAAACGGAAAATACATTATTTCTCAACAACCTTTCAAATTTATCATTAATACGTTGTTGAGAACTAGTTGCACCCTATGTTTAGTTACTGAATAATGTATAAAAATCAGTTTTATATCCTGGGCCTTGCCCTAGGTGAATTAAATTTACAAGCAGATTTGAACTAGACTTTGAATACAACTGCAGAAGCATCTATGTGGGGATATAAATACTTCATCTGTCTAGACCAACAATGAAGCAGACTGATAAGTAATTTCCTAAAAGTATTTCATAGAAGTAAAAAGGGCACTTACTTACACATTTTTCAAATAAATTGGGGTCATGCAAGTATATGGTATTCTAAAATATAGTAGGCCTAGGAAATTTCCAGACATTCTAGTCTAAGGAAAGGAGGCAACATCTACCTGCATCACCGAAAAGGAGAAAACAGAATTACATTGTCAGTGACCCCATTGACCAACCAATGTATGTGTCAAGAGACTGGCACTCATTGAATTCATACACTTGAGATACCCCCTACTTGGACTGAAATCTGTCCATCCACAATTCATCTTTCTCCAGTTATTAAATTTTACTTGCACTTTAGCTTGGAAATGAGTTATTGATAATACTATTACATACCCATTTCTGTGATAAATGAATGTGTTTTGTGTGGAGGAAGCATATTCAAGAAGAGGAGAGGCCTCTTCTGAAGTGAGAAAAAGACACTAAATCTTCAGAGTTGATTACTTTCAAAGTTGGTTAAAATGAAAACATACGTAGTATTCACAATGAAACTACAAAATCATCTCCATATAATAACTCACAAGTTCAACTTTCAAAAATACTTCATTGAAAAAAAATTAATATGCCAGTGTCTTAGTTCTCTTGCTGGGAAGAGATGCCATTTCCAAAGTAATTCTTATAAAGAACAGCCTTTAACTGGGGGCCTTGCTTATTGTTTTAGAAGGCTAGCTCACCATTATTGTAATGGGAAGCAGGCATGATTCTGGGGTAGTAGCAGAAGGTTTTACGTGCTAATTTGGAGTCAGCACCCATAGAGAAAGACAGCAGGCCTGGTGTAAGGCCCACACCCAGTAATATACATACTTCCATAAAATCACAGCTCCTAGTCTTTTCCAAACAATTCACTAACTGGTGATTAAGCATGAAAATAAATGAGCCTATGGAGGCCATTCTAATTCAACAATCAAATACTTGAAATTTCCTGTGGATGGTAATAGTAGAAATGTATATTTTATACGGTGTTTAGGGAAAATAAAGTTCTTGAATCCTTTAAAAAATATGTATGCAATAATCTTGAAGTCATTTTTTTTCCATTAAGGTGAAGAGTTTACTTTTAAAATTGTGGTACTATAATCTATGTTAACTCCATTGCCCATTAAGCAGACGGCAGACAATCAGTGTTTAATATTTTTACAAGATTTTAGTCCAGGTGTTTAGCTTACTGGAAATTTGTAATCCGAATAGCTTTCAAAGTGTAAGATGCTATTTAGGCAGAGAAGTGTGTGACAGTCTGAATCATTTCGCCAATTATTTTGAAGTTCTTTATGTTTAAATGAGCAAGCTGTCAAACAAAACCTTTACCTGCAGCTGCAAGGCCACTTCTGTTCCATTTCTGCAACACAAAACAGGATTTTAGGGACCAAGTTGCCTGTGTCTTGAAGCTTTTCTCATTTTCCATTAAAATCTCAGGAGTTACTTTTTTCCTGATACTGTGTTGAGTTTATTACTAAAAATAAAATAAGTGAGGGAATTTGTCAACTCACATTCCTTTGTCTTTCTTTTGTTTGACCTTTGTACATGTAATATATTTTAATACTAAGCTGCATAGAGATTTAGCTAAAAAACTTACAGGTCATTAAAGCCACATCCTGAAGGGAAGCAAAACCTATGCGGTGTGAAAACCAATAAAAATGTGTTTTATTGCCTTGCTTTATTTTATTAATTTTTATTTGCTCTTTCATTGTGGTGTTAAATCACATTATTTATTTTTTAAATTAATTAATTCTATTACAACCCAATACCAGCCCTTACTTCCCTCCCAGTACCCCTTCACGCAAGTCTCCCCACTCTGGGTGTCCGCTCCCACTCCCTACCCCTACCCAGTACATCCAGTCACTGCAGGACTAGGCATATCCTCTCCCATTGAGGCCAGACAAGGTGGTCCATTTAGAGGCACAGGATCCACAGGTAAGCAGACAAGAGGTTCAAGAACAGCTCCTGATCCCGTTGTTGGGAGATTCACATGAAGACCAAGCTGCTCTTCTACTAAGTAAGTGCAGGAGCCTAAATCTAGCCTGAGCTTGATCTTTGGTTGTTGATTCGGCCCCCAAGGGTCCAGGTTAGTTGGGTGTGAGTCTCTGCATCTCTCTCTCTCTTCTTTTTTTCTCTTTATTAGATATTTTCTTCATTTACATTTCAAATGTTATCCAGAAATTTCCCCTTACCCTCCCGCATCCCCGCCCTGCTCCCCTACCCACCCCCTCCCACATAATGGCCCTGGCATTCCCCTGTACTGGGGCATATAGAGTCTGTATGACCAAGGGGCCTCTCCTCCCAATGATGGCCAACTAGGCCATNGATAGCCATTTTTACTATATTGATTCTGCCAATCCATGAGCATGGGAGATCCTTCCATCTTCTGAGATCTTCCTCAATTTCTTTCTTCAGAGACTTGAAGTTCTTGTCATACAAATCTTTCACTTCCTTCGTAAGAGTCACACCAAGATATTTTATACTGTTAGTGACTATTGTGAAGGGTGATGTTTCCCTGATCTCGGGGGAAGTCTTTAAGAGCACAGTTATGCTAGGTTCCTGATTGCAAGTATAATTGTATCATTAAAAGTATCAGGATTGACGTTTGGTCATCGGATGTGTCTCAAGTTGGACCAGTCTTTATTTGGTCCCTCGGTCTCTGTTATATCTTTAACCTTGCATATCTTGTAAGCTGGATACATTCTGGGTCAAAGGTTTTCTGGGTCATTTGCTGTCCTTATGCCTCCAGTGAGAGTCCTACCTGTTTATAGGGAGTGGCTATTTGAGGATCCATTTTACCTACTGCTTGAAGTTTCAACTAGAGTCGCTCCCATAGAATCTTTGGGGCCTCCCAGGTCTCTGGCAAGTCCTAGAAATTGCTGCCCCCCTCCCAGCCCACACCACTGATCTCCCATCCCTCTCCCTCCCATTTTCCCTAAATATCCCTCTTCAACCAGTTCTCTCTTTTCCTTGGTCTGTAATATCTATTTTGTTTCCCCTTCTGAGAAAGATTCAACTGTCCTGCCTTGGGCCCTCCTTTCTTTACAATCACAGTAGATCTGTAGAGGTAATGGCATGGTATTCACATGCTAAGGACCAGGTGTAACATTCATATACTTATGCTCTTTTCATTGAAATCTCTGTTCTTTTGAAATAATTATGTGAACATAGTCCTTAGTGCTAGACAACTAGAAATGATCAAGGTTAAACATCATTGTGCATGAATATCAAAATGTTTCAGCTTTACTTCCTTACTGTGTCTTGGTTAACACACTGAATTTGTAAGTGAAAAGTGTTCCTGGGATCCCTATCATGAGTTTTCAGTCTCCTTAATTAAAAAAAGAAAATCAGAGGTAAATTTGAAGACAATTTTATTAGAACTTGAGAGAAACCAATAGAACAAGTAAGTTGTAAACCTTGGAAGCTACACAGAATAGGGAGATGGAAGAGAAGGAGAGAAGAAGCCATGTCTCTTGCAATGGAAGGCTCACAAGCAGTACAAGGTGGAAGATGATGGAGCTTCAGAGAATGAGAAGACCAGCATGCCAAGGAAATCATGCCCAGACTTTCTTAGTATCTTAAAGAAAAAGAAATGAAAAGAAGCTTGAGAGGTAGCTCAGCAGCTCAAATTCTCAGTGCTCTTGACGATTACCCGAGTTTGACTCCTAACAGCCACACTTGACTGCACACAATTGTCTGTAACTCAGCTCAGAGGCCATGATGCACAAACAGAAAGTCAGAAATACATATATTCATAGTTACAATAACAATAAATAATAATGATAATAATAATAGTGAAACTTATAAAAGAAAAGAAGGAAGAGAAGGAGAAGAGGAAGGAAGGAAAGAAGGAAGGAGAAGAAAAACCTAGAAATCAGAAAAAGCTGATAGTCTGTATGTTGCAGTCTCTGCCCTGCTGCCTGGTAGAAATTTTGCAAACTGGCTCAAGGAAAGGAGGTGCTTCTCAGAGGCAAACTAAAACATCTCATTGAGTAATGGGTAATAAATCTCCCATCTACCCATAAATATTAAAAGGTGAATCAGTTTCCTGAAGGAGGGCCCTCAGAATGTACTTCTGCCAAGGCTATTGACAAGCTCAGACTGAGTAACATTTAAAAGGAGGCAACAGTATATAAAGTCCTGTTTGTTGGGATCCAGGGCCATGGGCAGAGCACAGATCCTTTTCTTTTGATCCTGAGGAAGTATGTTTACCTTAATAATCGTAAGCCAACTTCAGCTACTTTTTCCTCTTCATATGGTCATTTAAATCCTAAGCAGGATATTATATTTCCAGGTCATCAAAGAAAAGGTAAGTGGGTCCCCAAATCCAGGAGGGAGCAGCATGTCCTCAATTGCTACCAACCTTGATAGCAGACATGAAAGGCAGGTAACTAAAGAAAAGGGGAAATGGTGCAATTGAACTAACTGTGAGTTTGTAATACCATGTAATAAATGAAAAAAATCTCAATTTATTTTCCTTAAAATTTAATATACTATATAAAAATATAGCTACTGAGTAGAAGAAGGAGGAGGAGAAGGAAGAGGAGGAGGTGGAGGAGGAGAAGAGGAAGAAGAAGGAGGAGAAGAAGGAGAAGGAGGAGAAGGAGAAGAAAAAGGAGGAGGAAGAAGAAGGAGGAGGAGGAGAAGGAGAAGGAGAAAGAGAAAGAGAAAGAGAAAGAGAAGGAGAAGAAGAAAAAGAAGGTTGAGATGACAGAATGAAGAAGGTTGAGGTTAGAATATTTCCTTAAAACCCAGAAAGAGAAAAATACTTCCTTCTGGAAATCATGGCTATTTGTATATGTTCTGGTGCTTTTGCTTTTCTTTAAAATATTTTATAATTTGCTATTTTATATGATTTTTCAAGTTAAAAGAATAGGATGCAAGTTGTCTACCAGGTCCTGATTTGAGTAATGACTTTCTTCCTTAGCCAAGAAGATAATATAGTAAGATGGGTGGTGTGTGTGTGTGTGTGTGTGTGTGTGTGTGTGTGTGTGTGTGTGTGTGTAAGTATCTGGAACTTGGAGAGAAGTCACAGTGGTTAAGGCTGCTTGCTGTTCTTCCTGAGATATTGGGTTCAGTTCCCAGAAATCATATGATGACTCATGCTTGTTCAAAACTCAAGCTCCTGAGAAGCCTCCTAAAAGTGCCAGGCATACATATGATACTATAACATACACACATGTGGGTAAAAGACTCATATACATTAAAAAATTGAAAAACAGGTTTTCTTTTTAATACAGGATATATTTAGGTACAATAAAGACACATCATTGGCCTGTTCACTAAAGTTTAATTCAAAGAACATTTCAGTCACTTTGATGGGAAAAAAAAAAAAAAAAAAAAAAAACATGCCAGAAGAGCACTGTGTTCTAGAAACTACGATTACTATAAAACCTATATAACATTTAGGTTGGCATTAGAGTCTTTCAGGACACTTTTCAGTGTCCCACTCCTGGGCACTGCATTTAGATCTATTTATGGTATTGACACCAGAGAACAAAGTCTACTTCATGCATTTACATTTCTTTCTCCTTGTAATCTCCTTCCCACTGCAAACTCCTCAGAACTCTTTCTCTTTCAGGTGGGGCCCCTACTCCTTCCTCATGTTCATCATAAACATCACTTTTTCAGAACAGTGTTTCCTAGTGTCCATAATTACTTGAGGTACCTGTTTTATGCTTGAATTGAAAATTCTGATTTCATTATTTAATACTTATGGCAGTGATAGTTCATTACTAATATAATAATATATTTTTTGACTTTTTCATTAGATATTTTATTTATTTACATTTCAAATGTTATCTTCTTTCCTGGTTTCCCCTCCAAAGGCCCCCTATCCCCTCTTACCTCCCCTTGCTCACCAATCCACCAACTCCTGCTTCTTGACCCTGGCATTCCCCTACATTGGGACATAGAGCCTTCACAGGACCAATGGCCTCTCCTCTCATTGATGAAGGAGCTAAAGAAAGTACCCAAGGAGTTGAGGGGTGTGCATCCCCATAGGAGGAACAACAATATGAACTAACCAGTACTCCTAGAGCTCCAGGGAATAAACCACTAACCAAAGAATACACATGGTGGGACTCATGACTCCAGCTGCATATGTAGCAGAGGATGGCCTATTCTGCCATAATAATATATTTTAATGTCATTTCACAACAGCATGCACTCCAGGATTTTTAGAAGCATCAGTGTTTTAATATCCACTGTTATAGTTTGTACATGATCACCCTAGGGAGTGGCACTATTAGAAGTGGCCCTGTTGGAGTGGGTATGGCCTTGTTGGAGTACGTGTGTCACTGTGGATGAGGGCTTTAAGGTCCTCATCCTAGCTAGAAAAAGTAACCAAGGAGTTGAAGGAGTCTGAAGCCCCATAGGAGGAACATCAATATGAACTAACCAGTACCCACAGAGCTCCTTGGAACTGAACCACCAATTAAAAAAAAAAAAAAAAAAAAAAAAACACATGGTGGAACTTGTGGCTCTGGCTTTATATGTAGCAGAGGATGGTCTAGTTGGTCCTCAATGGGAGGAGAGGCCCTAGGTCCTGTGAAGGTTCTATGCCCTAGTATAGGGGAATGCCAGGACTGTGAATGAAAGTGTGTGAGTTGGGGAGTGGGGGGAGGAGATAGGGGACTTTCAAAGGGGAAACTAGGAAAGGGGATAACATTTGAAATGTAAATAAAGAAAATATCTAATAAAAATATATGAAACTCAAGAAGAATGAAGGTCAAAGTGTGGACATTTCGCCTCTTCTTAGAATTAGGTACAAAGCACACATTGAAGGAGTTACAGAGATCAAGTGTGGAGCTGAAACAAAAGGATGGACCATCCAGTGGCTGCTGCAGCCAGGGATCCATCACATAATCAGCCACCAAAGGCAGACACTATTGCATATGCCAGCAAGAATTTTCTGAAAGGGCCCTGATATAGCTGCCTCATGTGAGGCTATGCCAGTGCCTAGCAAACACAGAAGTGGATGCCCACAGTCAGCTATTGGATGGAACACAGGGTTCCCAAGGGAGGAGCTAGAGAAAGTACCCAAGGAGCTGAAGGGGTCTCCAATACTACAGGTAGAAGAACAATATGAACTAACTGGTACCCCCAGAGCTCGTGTTTTTAGCTGCATATGTAGCAGAAGATGGCCTAGTTGGCCATCATTGGGAAGAGAGGCCTCTTGGTCATGCAAACTTTATATGCCCCAGTACAGGGGAACACCAGGGCCAAGATGTGGGAGTGGGTGGGTAGGGGATCAGGGTGGGGAATGGGGGAGTGTATAGGGGACTTTCAGGATAACATTTGAAATGTAAATGAAGAAAATATCTAATAAAAATTGGAAAAAAAATTCCTCATTCTAACTGCCTGGAAGTTAGTATTCTGGTAGAAGCCTTCAGATGAAGATGTAGAACTCTCAGCTCTCCCTGTACCATGCCTGCCTGGATGCTGCCATGTTTCCACCTTAAGGATAATGGGCTGAATCTCATGAACTGTAAGCCAGCAACAATTAAATGTTGTCCTTATATGAGCTGCCTTGGTCATGGTGTCTATTCACAGCAGCAAAACCATAACTAAAAGATTCATGTTCAAAGCTTTGCAATTTTCATATACCCCCTGCTGATATTGTTCACTTCAAGTTATGTATTTAGTACATATTATTCTGTGTACTTGCCAGAGTTTTATTTATCAGATAACATCTTGTATTGTCCCTCATTTATCTTCATGATATACATTAACATTAGCTAGAAAAATAATGCCCAGGGCTTCAGCTTCAACTGACTCCTGTGCTGCGAGCTACAGGAGATGCTGAATCACAGTAAATGCCAACAACTGGAGAAGAATGTTGTAGCAGTACAGTTAGTGACACAGGAACAACAGATTTCCATGATAAAACTATATGGAAGGTCTGTTATTCTCAAGGACCAAAGCAGTTATTATTTTATATTAAAGGAAAATGCTGAGAACAGCTATGAGTGCATTTGGGGTTTCCTATTTGTTCCCAGAAGTCTTTTAAAAGCAGTGAAAAGAATAACGTCGTTCATTGGAATACAGCCATGCTTAGTACATCCAAAAGTCATTTTAATTGAATGAGAATAAAAGAGTAAAATTGAGTAATAAAGAAATGAGACAGCTATGGCTAGGGTTAATGAGGAGCAAAATAAGATCTGGTTTTGGTCATTTCCTCTATCAGTCAGTGAAAACTTTCTCTACCCTCTCTGTAGCTAAATTCTGCCTTATATGCAAGCCTGCCTGTATGTCTTTCCAATTTGTTATTTACCTTCTCCACTACCTCAGAGTCAACAAGTTGTTGAGGTCACAGAATAGCTTTTAGTCACCTGAATTTTCTTTTCACCTGGGTTCTTATTTAGTACATGGAAGATATTGATATTTATTGAATAAATGACTTAAGCGTATTAAAAACATGATTCTACATGCAATTCATTTTATCACCCGTTGTTGATGATGTGAAAAAATAACAATGGCCATAGAATGAGCAGCCTTTCTAAGACAGTAGCACTCATGAGGCAGCTGAATTAATAAAGATTTAAGAAAAGAAAGGGAGTAGAAAATACTCTATAAACATATATAGGGCTATGGTTCCCTTTGTTGAAATGATTTTAATAATAAAAAACACACTACACATCCAACTCTGTCAAAGCACGAACACATGAGCACTACATATGTCTGAGTCCCAGTACAAGGAGATAATCATCTAGTCTATTCCTAGAAATATGCTTTGATCTTGTTGTCAGTGAAAGCTTCTTTACAATGTGATATTTTGTCCAATGGGATTTTTGCTGATACAAGATTTCTAAAAGATCTATATAGTCAGGTTTTTTTAAAAAAATAAAAACCTACTTGTCTTAGTTCTTTAAACATACTTGAAACAATAATCTGTTATCCCAATTAAAATTAATAAAGAAAGCTAGCTTTAGTCCTGTTACTATTCTTTTAGCTAATGGAAGAGATAGGAAACCAAAACATTTTAGTATGTAGCTGTTTTGGTAAGTACCCAAAACGAAGCAGGCTCTGATGGAAAATATCTTGTAAAATATCTCAGACACAAAAACCAATGAAAGGATTTTGGAGACTAAAGATAAACCCTAGAGCTATAAAAACACAATACTTACGGTAAGTCAGCTCCAGGCAAAAGAAAAGTAGTTTAAAAGCCTTTGAATTGGAAAATTCTTTAAATATGTCTAAAATGTTGCAGAAGACCAGAAAAACTGCAGGCTTATGGTCATAATTGTTGCCTGCTCTCTCTGGTGATTTGTTTTCTTCCTATTTGAGGCTGTTTGTTTTGTTTATGATTTTCAAAGGAAGAAAAGAGATATTTGAGATGAGTCTAGAGAAGGAATTCTGGGCCAGACTTTTCAGGGCCATTGTAGGTAGTAAGAAGTTTGACTTTCACAGTAGCTTTAATACACAGCAATGAAATGATCAGTGATCACAGCTCTTCAGCTGTATGCAGGTGTGGTCTGGATAAAGCCCTGTGCTTTAAGGCACCACATGATGCTTACAGTTAGGATTCTTTTTTTTTTTTTTTGAAATAATCAATTGTAAGTATATGATGTTCTTATAGTAGAGTAGTATTTCATTGTGTAAATGAACCACATTTTCTGAATCCATTCTTCTATTGTGAGACATCTGGGTTGTTTCCAGCTTCTGGCTATCACAAACAATACTGCTATGAACGTAGTGGAACATGTGTCCCTGTTGTATAGTGGGATATCTTTTGGGTATATTCCCAAGAGTGGTAATGCTGGGTCTTCAGGTAGATCTATTTCCAATTTTCTGAGGAACCACCACACTGATTTCCAGAGTGTTTGTACCAGTTTGCAATCCCACCAGCAATGGAGGAGTGTTCCTCTTACTCTACATCCTCACCAACATATGTTGTCACCTGAGGCTTTGATCTTAGCCATTCTGACTTATGTAAGGTAGAATCTCAGGGTCATTTTGATTGGCATTTCTCTGATCACTAAGGACTTTGAACATTTCTGTAGGTGCTTCTCAGCAATTTGAAATTATTCTTGTAAATTCTCAGTTTAGTTCTATACTCCATTTTTTATTGGGTTTGGATTTTTTGGTGGTTAGGTTCTTGAGTTTTTTTTTTTTTAATTTTATTAGATATTTTCTTCATTTACATTTCAAATGCTATCCTAAAAGTCCCTTATATCCTCCCTCACCCCTACCCTGCTCCCCTACCCACCCACTCACATTTCTTGGCCCTGGAGTACCCTGTACTGGGGCATATAAAGTTTGTAAGACTAAGGGGCCTCTCTATTCAATGATGGCCAACTAGGTCATCTTCTGCAACATATGCATCTAGAGACACGAACTCTGGGGGTACTGGTTAGGTCATATTGTTCTTCTACCTGTAGGGTTGGAGACCCCTTCAGCTCCTTGGGTATTTTCTCTAGCTCCTCCATTGGGAACCCTGTGCTCCATCCAATAGCTGACTGTGAGCATCCACTTCTGTGTTTGCCAGGCACTAGCATAGCCTCACAAGACACAGCTATATCAGGGCCCTTTCAGCAAAATCTTGCTGGCTTATGCAATAGTGCCTGCATTTGATGGTTGATTATGAGATGGATCCCCAGCTGCAGCAGTCTCTGGTTGGTCCATCCTTTTGTCTCAGCTCCACACTTGATCTCTGTAATTCTTTACATGTATGTTTTGTTCCTAATTCTAAGAAGGGGGAAAGTGTCCACACTTTGGTTTTCCTTCTTCTTGAGTTTCATGTGTTTTGCAAATTGTATCTTGGGTATTCTAGATTTTTGGGCTAATATCCACTTATCAGTGAGTACATGTTATGTGAGTTCTTTTTTTCAATCGCATTTTTTTTAGATATTTTCTTCATTTACATTTCAAATGCTATCTCAAAAGTCCCCTATACCCTCCCCCTGCCCTGCTCCCCTACCCATCCACTCCCACTTCTTGTCACTAGCATTCCCCTGTACTGGGGCATATGAGTTTTTTTGTGATTGGGTTACCTTACTCAGGATGATACCCTCCAGATCCTAGGATTCTTTCTACACTGAGAACTTGAAAAGGGAATTGAGTTTCAGTGTTCTTCACACGCATGCATTAGAGATAGTGAGATGATCATTAAAAATCATCTCCCAACATACTGAAGCTTTACATCGCATAGCTTTAATAGATAAAGATTCCATCTGTCAATTACACCATGGTAATTGGGGGAAAAGGAAGGAAAGGAAGGCAACATAAGACTTTGTTAATTAAAACTCTGTCAGGCACTGGAGATGAATGGATTGAGGAAGAGATAAAAAAAAAAGGCAGTACAAAATCATTAAGTTAGTAAAGTAATCATTCTATACAAGGGTGAAAGCAGAAGCAGGGCTGGCAAGATGGCTCAGCGGGTAAGAGCACTGACTGTTCTTCCGAAGGTCCTGAGTTCAAATCCCAGCAACCACATGGTGGCTCACAACCATCTGTAATGAGATCTGACGCCCTCTTCTTGTGTGTCTGAAGGCATCTACAGTGCACTTACATATAATAAATAAATCTTTTTTTAAAAAAAGTAGACATATTTATGAAAGTCAAAATTGGATAAAGATAATGTTGACAATAACTTCAGGTTTCTGGCTTAATTAGTTCTATATGGATCTCACACAAAGAAAGAGAAAAATCAAAAAGAACAGGGATATTTTCTGGAAAAACAAAGTTTGTTTTTGCTCATATTAGTACTAAGATGTTTTTAACATCTCCGTGTTGTAGAGGAGATGTGGTATGTGGGTGTAGACTCTAAATTTAAAAGAAAAACTAGTCTGTGACACAAATCACAGTCACTTCAAAGGGTAAGAAGCAGTTGATATTGTAGGGATTCATACCACAAACTTGAGAGAGTCGGCTGATGAGGACATCTCATATTAAAGCTGGTATTATGGTAGGGTGACTAGGCAATACAAACTACAAAATATTTGTGGGGGAAACTGAACAGAACCTGGAATCATGCTGGTCATTCCAATATCTAGACTCTTGGCAGCGGCAGGTCCTCCAAACTTAAAGCACATTTGCGAAATAGAGAAATATTATATTAAAGGTGATACAAATAAAAAAAGGATGCTATGTGAGTCACATTCTACTTAAAGGATGTAAGGAGCCTAGAAGGAAATCACTGGGTTATTGGTGTAGCTGAAATTAGACATCCAGTAAGAGTAATGCTGGAGAATTTGTTTGCAATCATCAAAGACTCAGGAAAAGAAATGCTTGCTCTGGAGGTTTAATGTTTACATGGAAGAGTGTTCTATTCTATGTTTGCTGTGGAAGACACTAGTGTCAAATGGATAGGAGAATTCAATGATATAGGAAAGAATTGAGGGAAGTGATATAAAGTAAAATATTCTTAGGAGAACAATGACACTTTTGTCTCCAAATAAACTATTCCCAGATGGAGGTACATCATTTTGCTTCTTTGAAAAAGTAATAAATACATAGCAAGTTGATATAAAATATATGGTTCAACATTCTCAACTTTTCTGCTTGTTGGATGCTCAGTGATGCATCAAGCCTGTTTTTTTGTTTCTTTCTTTGTTCTGAGTCTCTTGTCTTTGGTATCCATTTGTCATTCTGTGTCTGCTCTGCTTGAAGCTTTTGTCTCATAAATATCCCCCATCCCAACTCTCCCTCATTCTCCCCTTGCTCTCTTCCTTCTCTGATGCAGACAGCTTGTAAATTTTCTGTTATAATCTGTGGTTCCAGTCTTCTATAGTTAGACCCATCCACCCTCCATAGCTGAGCTCTCCCTTCTTGGGACTGAGACCCCTGGAAAAGACTGAGCCTCTCCTGTTCTTTTATTCTGAGATTTCATTTTATTTATCTGCTACTAAGAAAAGTTTTTTTTTTCCACTGTCACTCAACACATTGGATAACTGCTCCAACTAAGACTACTATTATCTCAGAGACTCTGGTAGGCAGTGCACAGGTACTGTTTGGTGTTTTCTCATCGTTCATCCCCATATTTTACTGATATAGAAAATTAGCTGTTTATCTTTTCAAGTATTTATACCTTTGATATTCCCTTTTAAGTTCCCTTAAATATTATGGGATATTATGCTACTATGGTGGAATTTATATGTATGGCCCCCATACACTCATGTGTTTGAGTGTTTGGCTGCAGGGAGTGGTATAACTAGGAGGTGTCTCCTTGTTGAAATAGGTAACTGTGTTACTTTGGAGGTGAGCTTTGAGGTTATTTGTGCCCAATTTATGTCCAGTCTCACAATCTCCTTATTGCCAACTGAAACCAAGATGTAGAATTGTGGGCTCCTCCAGCATTACGTCTGACTGGATGCTGCCATTCTTCCTGTGATTATGATAATGGACTAAACTTCCGAAACTATCAGCCAGCCCCAATTATATATTTGCCTTTGAAAGAGTTGGTATGGTTATGGTGTCTCCTCACAGCAACAATACCCTAAGACTACTATAAATAGGCAATTATAATACTACAGGGAAGAAAAAACTTTTTATCTGATATTAACATTTTTATCTTTTGTTAGAATTACTGAAAAAATTCAAACTGCATATTTAAAGATTAAACCGTACTCTGTATTGTACTTGTAGAATCTATCATTATTTGCAATCTATAGCCAGAATGCTTTTCTGATCATAAATAATTTACCTTAACTATTCTAAGGTTTTTGAAGTTACCAACTAATTATTATACAAAATGTATTTGTACCACCACCTATAAATATTAAATATTTCATATTAATTCTTAATATTATATCAATAGTACCTAAATACATAACTTAAAGTTTGTAATGAGAGAGCATTAGACAAAAGACAAAAGTTTACTTCTAGAAATAAATTTAACAAATTATTTCTTTAAAAATGACTTCTTTTGTTATTAATATACATATTACATTATAAATAATACAAACCAGGATTTGTTTATATTTATCTGTCAAAATATTTAAATCTGGGTTAGTGAGATAACGCAGTGGATAAAAGGCACTGGCTGGGAAGTCTGGAAACTTGAGTCTAGATTTCATATGTGTGGCAGGAAACTTTCTGATTGTGAAAGTTGTCCTCTGATTGACATAAGTATAACACAGTAAGTATGTGCATATACATACAACATACACTAAATAAATATAAAAGAAATTGAAAATTAAGAAATGCAAATCACACTAAGTATTTGCAAAACCATTAGAGCATTCATTGTACACTGAACATATAAGCTACAGAGCAATTGCTAAGGAAGTTGATTGTGTGTTATTGACCTCCTCTAGTCTCAGAAGAGGACACCTTAATCAGCATACTCCTTACCAAGGAACACACATCCCCAACTGGCATCATGTCCCAAAGTGCTCCTAAGATATGTGTGTGGCATGCATGTGTGCATGCATGCATGTGTATGTATGTTTCTTTATCTGGATAATGTGGAAGGATTGTTAAATATGTTCTAAGTAGTTCAGTGAAGTTCTGACTCTAACCTTACTCTAACCCATTCCTATGAAGCATTGTATTATTTTCTTGTGAACCACCACAGAATATTTTTTCTCTTTTTACTCTCTACCAAATCTCTAAAGGCAAGTCATCTATCCTATTTCATGCCATGAATTATTTATATTGTCTATAGTATTTGTCTAATAAATACACCATGGGAACATCTGAGTTCAAAGGGCTTTGTTGGGTTCCAGCTCTCATAAGGATCTCTTCAAGGAAGCACCCACTGGAGACACATGGATATTTTATGTTGGTCACTGATTTAACTGAAAAAATAAAAAATGAAATAAAAGAAAATAAAATAAGGTCACTGAGATAACACTGAGAGACAGGAAGGTTATTTCCATTTCCTTGATGTTCTTCAGTCAACCTTTTGCGAATACAAATCTTCTATTATTATCTTCTGAGTTTTTCTCTTCTACTTCCTTACTGTTCATACTTAACTGAGTGCCTCCATTGGTTTGCAATATGTAATTTTAGTATCTTTTGCTAATTCATCAAGAATACAGACATATCCCTGTGAAATAGACTCTCTCTAGTCACCTATTGCTGCTCCTTAACCGGGAACAATAATCAGGATGAGTGTGAACTATAAATAACTTCATAAAAAGAACAATCCAGTTATTAAATCATGCTTGATTCTAGTGTGTAGTTCTTTTTGATTTTCAACTGCCTAATAAATGTCAAATTTGAATATATTTTGCATTATTTTTGATATATCCGATCTGTCAGTCAATATGATACAGCTTGTTACTACCATTTCATCTTTGTAAAAGATGCTTTGACATTGCCCAGGCTAAGATTTGATAAGCACAATAGGATGATTATGGCAGGAAGATACATGCAAAGGTTTACTTAAGATCAAACGTTTTACTTTGCAGGAATAAAGGAGGAACATAGAACACCAACAGCATTATGGACATGTTTCACCATCTTACACTGCCTATCCTCAAACTTCCATTTTTATGCAAAAATCATAGCTAAGTTAGGACACTCTTTCCAAATTTTTCATAAGCATTCACAACATCCAATGTTAGATTCAGGAAACTTTCATTTATCTGGAAGATCACAGAATGAATTAGCATCTGCATTTTGATCATTTAAAAAGTAAAAAACAACAAAAGTATCCAAATCCCATCAGCCACTAGAGAACAGTTCTCTGGCATGCTGTTCCTCTGAGCCCTAGTACTCTTTGAAAGCATGCATTCAGTTTTCAATGGTTCTGCTTTATTGCTTCTTTCCCATAACCACTAACAGTAACTCAGACTTCTTCTCATCATTGTAAACTTCTAAGGACTATCCATATTAATTGCTTCAGGCCCTTCGTCTCTCTCTAATTGTATTTTGCTGCATTTTCTTAAGAGATGTATTTGTTGCCACTTTAAAGGCATCTACCTGTTTGAGTTTATTTCCGGTATTTCTTTAGTGGATTTATTCATTTTGTCTTTAAAGGCCTCTCTCATCATTGTAAGATTGGATTAAAGGCAAGCATTTTCTTGTACCTTTGTTGTATAAGGATATCTAGGGCTGGTAGTAGTAGGTTAGCTGTGCTCTGAAGGTGTCATATTGCCCTTGGTTTTGTTGATTGTGTTCCTTTGAGGTCTGTTAGCCACCTGGATGGCTTTAGTCCCTGGATGTTCCTGTTGTAGTAGATATTGGGAGGGGTTCTAAGGTATGACAGGCCTCTGATGGGTAATGTTAGGCTGTATGGTTCCAGATCAGTGGGTCTAAT
>LR751113.1:200500-217849 GCA_902729485.2 Mus minutoides | reverse complement strand
GGAATGCTTAATGGGCATTTATGCATAAATGAAACATGCACTTACTGCTTGTCTAGATTCTCACTGAAGTAATCATTCTTCACATAACCATGCTTCATATAAATGGAAAAGAAACAGTCAATTTCTTTATCTCCTAGATAATTTTCTCTGTCTTTTTTTCTCCAAAAGCACCTGGGGTCGCTCAGATAGCAAAAAAGTAAGGAAAGCTTCAGAACCAAGAAGAAAATAATCAAAGAGAAAATCTGTGCCATTTCATCAGTATAGGTGCCTGAGCAAAATGCAGCATGAAGCATCATGTGGGCAGAATCTCACTAATCAAATTTCCATGATCACATCCAAGCGTCACTTTTTTATTTCTCTGGTTATTATTACAGAACATGTGTACTTCTCACAGCATTTACTTTTCAGTTCTTCACTGTTTGCCTCTGGAGGATTCTGAAGCACTCTCTGGCCTGGGGCTCTGCATCTGAGATCCTATGGCCAGGTGAAAAATAGGGGAAATAATTTTGGTCATGATTATCCCTCTCTGTATCCCTTAGGATTACATTCAGGTAAGTAGACATGAAGGTTCCAGACATGATTATTTTTGGGAATATTTTCTCACAAGTTGAGTTCATCAAACCAGTGTTCTGAAATCATTTGCAATAGTTCACTTTTGCTAAGTAGGTTATTTGAATGAATTTTACAAGGAATTATATCAGTGAATCCAACTAAAACCAACTGACCTCAGTAATAACAGGATTAATAAATGTAAGAAATATGTTTATGCATCTTGAACACTTGTAGATATTAACTTTATTTGTTTGCTTTCTGTCTGACTCTTGTTTCTTGCATTTATTATGAATTGAATTGTATAAGAACAGGATTATGGAACATATATAATTTGGAATTAATGTTATTCATAACCTGTTAACAAAAGCTGATTACATCGAAAATCCAAGGCAAGCAAGTTTTTTATATCATTGTTCCTTAAAGGGAAGGTTAAATAGCAAGCTCAGTGCACAGACTATACTATGCACTATCTTAAGTGACCTCAAGGTATATTTACCTTAGTTGTGATGTCGAATAAGAATTCTATCCTGGTAAACTCATAGCTCTGAGTTCCCACAAAACAAAAGAAAACAAACAAACAAAAAAATAAAAAAATTAAAAAAAAAAAAAAGGAGAGAGCTTACACCAGTAGCTTGGCAGCACATCTGCAAGCTCTAGAACAAATGGAAGCAAAGTCACCTAAGAGGAGTAGACGGCAGGAAATAGTCAAACTCAGGGGTGAAATCAACCATGTGGAAACAAAAAGAACTATCCAGAGGCCCCTTGGTCATGCAGACTTTATATGCCCCAGTACAGGGGAAGGCAAGGGCCAAGATGTGGGAGCAGGTGGGTAGGGGAGCAGGGCCGGGAGGCGGGAGGGTATAGGGAACTTTCTGGATAACACTTGAAATGTAAATGAAGAAAATATCTAATGAAAGTTGGAAAAAGAAATTCTATCCTATTGATATTCAAGAGTGATTTCCACAATAATGCATCATTACAATGCAAAGATGTCTTGGATTATTTTTAAGTTGACTAAAAATTTAAAGTCAGTTCTAAATATTCTTTTTATTCTTTATCTGTACTAATCTCTTTTATGGTAGGGTTTTTTTATGGATATACATAGATATAACACTGTACAAATTATCCTTGCTAAGTAAAATCTTCAAAGTTCATCATACAAGAAAGAAAATAATCTCGATGTATGTGGCTGAGCATATAACTCCTAGATCATGCTTGTTATTAATATCTTTTATAAGAATGCACTTTCAAGCCGAGCAGTGGTGGCACAGGTCTTTAATCACAGCACTTGGGAGGCAGAGGCAGGCAGATTTTTGAGTTCAAGGCCAGCCTCGTCTACAGAGTGAGTTCCAGGACAGCCAGGGCTACACAGAGAAACCCTGTCTCAAAAAACAAAACAAAAACAAAAACAAAAACAAATGAACAAAAAAGAATACACTTTCAAAATATATGCTCGTTGCCACTCAGATGCTTTATTTTTTTGTAGTTACTAAATAATATTTCATGGGCAAGAGTATCATATGTTAAAAATTTTTATATTCTACTTTTTAAATTCTTTGATAATCATTAGTTTTAAAAGTCATGTTTATCTCAATAACATGATTGTCTAATTCTTTTATTCCTACATTCATTTTCTATCCTTTTGTGTATCCTTTAACTTCTTGCTGCCGAAATTGTTATGGAACAATTGAAATATAGTCACCTTGTCATGTTATGGGCTCTCATTTTTTAAATTTTTTTTTCCAGGAGCTAATATTTCCATTCACCAATACCAATGGGGGAATTGTGTGTCCATATCTTATCTTCACATTTGGATGTGACATCTCTTGGGCTTGAAAGGTATTGTGTTTTCTGCCTCAGTCCTTGGGAGCTGGAATTTGGTCTGCTGTGTTCAGAACATTATGTTTCCTTCTAGTCATCTACCACTTCCTGCATTTACGTTCAATTTGTTTAAATTACTGCAATAGCTACTTGTGTCCTGAGGAACATATACTAAATATGGTACCCCGAGTCTCATATACTGTGTAGTTTCCAATTTTTTCCTCTCTAGCCCATACATTTCTCTGCGTTAATAATCTTATAATAAGAATCATTGAAGCATCTACACTTTAGTGTTCCTTCTTCTTGAGCTTCTTATGGTCTGTGAATTGTATCTTGGGTAATCCGAACTTGTGGGCTAATATCCATTTATCAGTGAGTTCATACACTGTGTGTTCCTTGTGACAGGGTTACCTCACTCAGGATGATATTTTCAAGTTCCATCCATTTTCCTGTGAATTTCATGAAGTCATTGTTTTTAATAGCTGAGTAGTAATCCATTGCATTATGGACCACATTTTATGTTTACATTCCTCTGTTGAGGGACAACTGGGTTGTTTCTAGCTTCTGGCTATTATAAATAAGATTGCTATGAACATGGTATACCACGTGTTCCAATATTACATGGGGTCCATCCCATATACAGTCACCAAACCTGGATGGATTGAAGATGCTGGGAACTGCTTATTGATGGAAGCCTGATATGGCTGTCTCTGGAGAGCCTCTGCCAGAGTCTGACAAATACACAGGAAGATGCTCACAACCAACCATTAGACTGAGCATGGGTCCCTGATAGAGGAGTTGGAGGAGGGACTGAAGGAGCTGAGGGTGTTTGCAGCCTCATGGGTGGAGCAACAGTGTCAACCAGCCAGGACCCACCCACCCCCCAAAGCTTCTGGGGACTGAACCACCAACCAAAGTGTTTCATGAAAGAACCGAAGGCTCTGGCTGCCTATGTGGCAGAGGATAGTCTTATTGGACATAAATGGGAGAAGCCATTCTTGGGACTGTGGGGGTTCAATACTCCAGTGTTGGGGAATGCCATGGATGGAAGGCAGTAGTAGGCATGTGAGTGTTTACCCTCATAGATGCAGGGGGGAGGGGAGATGGGATGGAGATTCCAGATGGAAGTCATGGGAAGGAAATAACATTCGTAATGTAAATAAAGAAAATATCCAATAAATGAAAAAGTAATCATATACAAAAGCTTGTCAGATGTGTGTTGGGTGTTCTTTGGATGATGCATATATTTTAGAAAATTTTTAGTATTTTTAATCACATGTTGACTTGGTGGTATAATAGCTGTTGGGTTTTCTTTTATTGCCTGTGTCATTTCTAGCCTGAAACTTACTTGAGTGATGAATGAAGTTCAAATATTCATTGCACATAGGTATGACCAATTAGATTCCATATTACCTGGTTTGATTTTCATTTTGTACAAAAACTTCATAACTGTATCCATTCTGTGTGTTCAGATATATTTTCATGTGTATGCTGAAATCAGTCATTCGTATGGGATGTTTGCTTCACTTATATTCTACTATTTATTCAACGAATCTGCATTCCACATGTGAAGCCCTCAGTCTTGAAAGGTAAGCATATCAGATACTAAACGATTATCTGAGGCCCTAAGAGTTTCAATTTCTGTTTAAGAAATGAGTTTTAACATCTGAGATAATATCTACACAAATAATAGAGGGCAAAATTCTGTTTCAGTAGATATGCTGAGGTATTTATATTTAATACTTGACTTGTAAGCATGATATGCTCAGAGATTGGATATGATTGTCACAATGATGGGTCTAAAATAAACTTAATAAACTCTGGCTGTCTCCTCTTTAAACATATTAAACCATTAATGTAGAGAGTTCTATAAAGTTTTATATATGTTTGGGGCAGCTCAAGTACAAATGCTCATGTGCCTTTTATATATTTATAATCTTAAGAAAAATCTTCCTATGTAAAATATTCTTTGGACTGGGAGATGTCTCAACCTATAACGTGCTTACCACACAAGCACAAGGACCCGTATTTGCAATTCCAGAAACACTATGAATAAGCTAGAAATAGAATTTCCCTTTTTTAGTGATAGCTAAAATTATACATACTCAAAATCAATCATGAAGCAAAGAATATAATTCTTTTTAGTGTTCATACCCAAATTGGCCTCCTCAATATCACTCAAACTGCTGCAAAAAGCTCAGTGATCATCATGAAATAGGTAGCAGATGGTCTGTAAGGAAAATGTTGTAGATGATCACATTGAATTCGGATTGTTACACCTATGTGCTTACAAGAAGAAGCCATACAAAATATAGCTTGTAGGTTGAGTACGACACAAACAACTCATGGCCGAGAACATTTTTGTAACAATAATGCGATGAATAGTCAGTTTCCTTAACCATATTTTTGTGTCAACATTATTGCATTAAAGTATATAGAATAACATCAATACAACTTGATTGTTTAAAAGAAATGATGATATGAAGATTTGTGGGCATGTAAAGACAGCAGCAATTGAAGGAAAAGAAAAATATTTGAACATGATTAAAATTAATGTTTGAAGTTACAAGATTTAATATACATGTTTAAATAATTCTTAATTTTCAAATTACTAAAGAATTTCATCCTTTTCCCATTCCCTTTTCTTCTTACAATGACTTTCCCACATACCACTATGGTGTCTTTCATATTAATGGGATCATTTAAAAAATATACCTTCCAATCTGAGCTGGTGCCCTGAGCTGACCTTGGGCTCTAGCTATGCACCAAGTCCCTCAACACCAAGAGGAAGCTCGACTCCTAGGAGTTCTAACATGCCCACGATCATAGATGAGGAGGTCACAACATTTGCCTAATCACTGGGAGTAACTGAGACCAGCAGGATTCAGGGATTCAGTAACCCCAGCCCAGACAGTGACACAGGTTCCTACTGGTCTGAGCTGCTGCCCTGAGCAGATATTAGGTGCTAGTTTTGCACCCAATACCACAATACCCAGAAAAGTTCATCTCTCAGGTGGTTTAACAGGCTCAGAATCACAGGATCTCAGGAGCTTGGTCACCCCAGTATTTCAAGATTCAAGAGGGGCAGCTTGACACCCAAGACCTCTGACACAACCAAGATCTCATGATCACAGGATTCTAGAATCACAGGATCACAGAGACAGTTGGACTCTGAGGAGTTCTGATACAACCAGGATAACAGAAGGGACATAATCTAGTCAGAGACAGTGAGGGCATGCATCATTAGAAATTACCAGATGGAAAGAGGCAAGCATAAAAACATAAACAACAGAAACCAAGGTTACTTGGCATCATCAGAACCCAGTTCTCCTAACATAGCAACTCCTGAATATATCATTATACCAGAAAAGCAAGATCTAAAGTTACTTCTGATGATGATGATAGAGGAATTTAAGAAGGACATGAATAACTCCCTTAGTGAAATGCAGCAGAACATCAGTAAACAGGTAGAAGGTCTTAAAGAGGAAACACAAATATCCCTTAAAGAATTACAAGAAAACACAAGCAAACAGGTGAAGGAATTGAACAAGCCATCCAGGATCTAAAAATGGAAATAGAAACAATAAAAAAAAATCATAAAGAGAGACAAACCTAGAGATAGAAAACCTAGGAGAAAGGTCAGGATTTAAAGATGCAAGAATCACCAACAGAATACAGGAGATAGAAGAGAGAATATGAGGGACAGAACATACCATAGAAAACATTAACACAACAGTCAAAGAAAATGCAAAAAGCAAAAACTCCTAACACAAAACATCCAGAAAATATAGGACACAATGAGAAGACCAATTATAAGAATAGTAGTTACAGAAGAGAGCGAAAACTCCCAACTTAAGGAGCCAGTAAATATATTCAACAAAATTACAGAAAACTTTCCTAACCTAAAGAAAAAGATTGCCATGGACATACAAGAAACCTACAGAACACCAAATAGATTGAGACAGAAAAGAAATTCCTTCAGTCACATAATAATTAAAACACTTACTGCATAAAACAAAGAAATAATATTAAAAGCATAAGGGAAAATGGTCAAGTATCATATAAAGGCAGACCTAAAAGAATTGCACCAAACCTCTTGCCAGAGACTATAAAAGCCAGAAGATCCTGGACAGATGTCATACAGACCTTAAGAGAACAAAAATGTCAGCCCAGGATACTATACCCAGCAAAAGTCTCAATTACTATAGATGTAGAAATCAAGATATTCCATGACAAAAACAAATTTACACAATATATTTCCACAAATCCAGTCCTTCAAAGGATAATAAATGGAAAACTTCAACATAAGGAGAGAAATTACAGCCTAGAAAAAACAAGGAAATAATCTTCTTTTAAGAGACAAAAAAGAAGATAGTCACATAAACATAATTCTACCTCTAACAACAACAACAACAACAAAAAAAAAAACAGGAAGCAACAACCACTTTTCCTTAATATCTCTTTAATATCAATGGACTCAATTCCCCACTCAAAAGACATAGATTAACAGACTGGATATATAAACAGGACTCAACATTTTGCTGCATACAAGAAACCCAACCCCCTATTATTAACTTTATTCAACCTATTCTGCAAAGGAGGAGAACTAAACATTAGGGTCTTTCTTATAATGTCTAATGTATTCAAACACTGCCCAACAAAATCTCTTAAAGTTTTATTATCTCCAAAGGAATATCACCATATCTGTAATTCCATTAATAAGTATTACTGACACAACATCCTTTAAGAAAAACCCATGAATTTCTTTAAAGGGTTTCGTTCCTTTTTAATCGTGAATTACAAAAAGATTTGCCGGTTCTTCATAAATTGTAGATTATTCACTACAACAGCAGTAGAACAATCAATGAGCAACCTCTCTCTTGTCCAGGAGAATGTCATAGTAAGCTTATCGAATATTTGATGTCTAGAAATATGTTAATGACACTGTGGTTTGAATCCACACTGTAGTTTTTAACCATAAAAGTTATTTTAATATATGATCAGAAGTAGATCCAAGGATAAAAGGTGATCTTTAATCATCATTTCTTTTACTCCCTTTTAAAATTCTTCTCAGCTTCTATGAACATTCACGTAATAAAATCTCTCTTATCATAATTGATAATCTAGTATATGTGACTTTAAGAATTCCTATACTATAATATACTTCAATATCTTAGCACAAAATGCCACAAAAATCCCACAGTACCTTAATTTTTTTTGAGATACAAAAAGAATGCTCTTATTGTTACCACTCTTTTGTTTTTCTTATCAGGCATTTATTAGGTATTTTCTTCATTTACATTTCTAATGCTATCCCCAAAGCCCCCTAAACCCTCTATCTCCATGCTCCCCAAACCACCCACTCTGGCTTTGTGGCCCCGGCATTCACCTGTACTGGGGCATATGATCTTCTCAATACCAAGGGCCTCTCCTCCCATTAATGGCCAACTAGGATATCCTCTGCTACATATGCAACTAGAGACACAGCTCTGGGGGTGGAGGGTTCTGGTTAGTTCATATTGTTGTTTCTCCTATAGGGTTGCAGACCTCTTTAGCTCCTTGGGTACTTTCTCTAGCTCCTTCTTTAGGGGCCCTGTGTTCCATCCAATAGATGACTGTGAGCATGCACTTCTGTATTTGCCAGGCATTGGCATAGCCTCAAAGAGAGAGCTATGTCAGTGTCCTGTCAGCAAAATCTTTCTGGCATATGCAATAATGTCTGGGTTTAGTGGTTGTATATGGGATGGATGCCCTGGGAGGGGGGTGCAGTCTCTGGATGGTCTTTCCTTCCCTCTCAGCTTTGAACTTTGTCTCTGTAACTCCTTCCATGGGTATTTTGTTCCCTGTTCTAAGAAGGAGCAAAGTATCTACACTTTGGTCTTCCTTCTTGTGTTTCATGTGTTTTGCAAATTATATCTTAGATATTCTAAGTTTCTGAGCTAATATCCGCTTATCAGTAAGTGCATATCATGTGTGTTCTTTTGTGAATGGGTTACCTCACTTAGGATGATATCCTCCAGATGCATATATTTGCCTAAGAATTTAATGAATTCATTGTTTTTAATTGCTGAGTAGTACTCCATTGCGTAAATGTACCATTTCTGTATCCATTCCTCTGTTGAGGGACATCTGGGTTCTTTCCAGATTCTGGCTATTATAAATAAGGCTACTATGAACATAGTGAATCATGTGTCCTTATTACAAGTTGGAACATATTCTGGGTATATGCCCAGGAGAAAAATTGCAGGATCTTCAGGTAGTAATATGTCTAATTATCTGAGGAAACTCAAGACTTATTTCCAGAGTAGTTGTACCAGCTTGCAATCTCACCAACAATGGAGTAATGTCACTCTTTCTCTACATCCTCTCAAGCATCTGCTGTCACATGAATTTTTGATCTTAGCCATTCTGACTGGTATGAGGTAGAATCTCAGGGTTGTTTTGATTTGCATTTCCCTGATGATTAAGGATGTTGAACATTTTTTTCAGGTGCTTCTCAGCCATTCAGTATTTCTCAGTTGAGAATTCTTTGTTTAGCTCTGTACCCCATTTTTAAATAGGGTTATATGATTTTCTAGAGTCTATCTTCTTGATATATATATATATATATATATATATTGGATATATCTGATTTAGGATTGGTAAAGGTCCTTTCCCAAGCTGTTGGTGACCTTTTTGTCTTATTGACAATGTCTTTTGCCTTACAGATCTTAGCAATTTTATGAGGTCCCATTTGTCAATTCTCAAACTTACTGCACAAGCCATTGCTGTTCTATTCAGGAATTTTTCCCCAGTGTCCATATCTTCTAGGCTTTTTCCCACTTTCTCATCTATAAGTTTCACTATCTCTGGTTTTATGAGAAGTTCCTTGATCCACTTAGACTTGACCTTAGTTCAGGAGATAATAATGGATCAATTTGCATTCTTCTACATGATAAACGCCAGCTGTGCCAGCACCATTTGTTGAAAATGCTGTCTGTTTTCCACTACATTGGTTTATTTTATTTTATTTTATTTTATTTTATTTTATTTTATTTTATTTTAGAAGATATTTTCTTCATTTACATTTCAAATGTTATCCCGAAAGTCTCCTGTACCTTCCCCACACACTGCTCCCCTACCCACCCACTCCCACTTATTGGCCCTGGCTTTCCCCTGTACTGGGACATATAACGTTTACAAGACCACGGGGCCTCTATTCCCAATGATGGCCTACTAGGCCATCTTCTGCTACATATGCAACGAGAGACATGAGCTCTAGGGGTACTGGTTAGTTCATATTGTTGTTTCTCCTATAGGGCTGCAGACCTCTTCAGCTCCTTGGGTACATTCTCTAGCTCCTCCATTGGAGGCCCTGTGTTCCATCCTATAGATTACTGTGAACATCCACTTCTATATTTGCCAGGCAGAGGCATAGCCTCATATGAGACAGCTATAATCAGCCACCAAACCTAGACACTATTGCTTATGACAGCAAGGTTTTGCTGAAGGTACCCTGATATAGCTGTCCACTGCATGGTTTTAGCTCCCTTGAAAAAGATCAATTGACCATAGGTGTGCGGGTTCATCATTTCTGGGTCTTCAATTCTATTCCATTGCTCTACCTGTCTGTTGCTGTACCAGTACCATGTAGTTTTAATCACAATTGCTCTGTAGTACAGCTTTAGGTCAGGCATGGTGTTTCCACTAAAGGTTTTCTTATCATTGAGAAGAATTTTTGCTATCCTAGGATTTTTGTTATTCCAGATGAGTTTGCAAATTAATTTGTTGAAGGATTGAGTTGGAATTTTGATGGGGATTGCATTGAATCTCTAGGTTGCTTTTGGCAAGATAGCCACTTTTACAATATTGATCCTGCCAATCCATGAGTATGGGAGATTTTTCCATCTTCTGAGATCTTCTTTGATTTCTTTCTTCAGAGACTTGAAGTTCTTCTCATATAGATCTTTCACTTCCTTAGTTAGAGTCACATCAAGGTATCTTATATTATTGGTGACTATTGTAAAGGATGTGCTTTCCCTAATTTTTTTCTCAGCCTGTTTATCCTTTGTATAGAGAAAGGCCACTGATTTGTTTGAGTTAATTTTATATCCAGCTACTTTACTGAAGCTGTTTATTAGGTTTAAGTGTTCTCTGGTGGAATTTTTAGGATCACTTATATATACTATCATATCATCTGCAAATAATGATATTTTGACTACTTCCTTTCCAATTTGTATCCCCTTGAACTCCATTTGTTTTCTAATTGCTCTGGCTAGGACTTCGAGTACTATATTGAATAGGTAGGGAGAAAGTGGGCAGCCTTGTCTGGTCCCTGATTTTAGTGGGATTGCTTCCAGCTTCTCTCCATTTAGTTTGATGTTGGCTACTGGTCTGCTGTATATTGCTTTTATTATGTTTAGGTATGGTCCTTGAATTCCTGATCTCTCCAAGACTTTTATCATGAATGGTTGTTGGATTTTGTCAAATGCTTTTTCAGCATCTAATGAGATGATCATGTGATTTTTTCTTTGAGTTTATTTATATAGTGGATTGTGTTGTTAGATTTTCATATATTAAATCATCCCTGCATCCCTGGGATGAAGCTTACTTTTACAAGATGGATGATAGTTTTAATGTGTTCTTGGATTTGTTTTGAGAGAATTTTCTTGAGTACTTTTGCATTAATTTTCATAAGGAAAATTGGTCTGAAGTTCCCTTTCTTTGTTGGGTCTTTATGTGGATTAGGTATCAGAGTAACTGCTTCATAGAATGAATTGTGTAGAGTACCTTCTGTTTTTATTTTGTAGAATTGTTTAAGGAGTATTGATATTAGATCTTCTTTGATGATCTGATTGAACTCTGCACTAAACAAATCAGGTCTTGGGCTTTTTTGGTTAGGAGACTATTAATGGAAGTTCCTATTCTTTTAGGGGATATGGGACTGTTTAGATCATTAATCTGATCCTGATTTTACTTTGGTACCTGGTATCTGTCTAGAAAATCATCCATTTCATCCAGATTTTCCAGTTTTGTTGAGTAAAGCTTTTGTAGTAGGATCTGATGATATTTTGGATTTCCTCTGTTTCTGTTGTTATGTCTTCATTTTCATTTCTGATTTTCTTAAGTAGAATGCTGTTTCTGTGTCCTCTAGTTAGTCTGTGTAAGGGTTTATCTTGTTGATTTTCTCATAGTACTAGCTTCTTTTTGGTTGATTCTTTGTATGGTTCTTTTTGTTTCTATTTGGTTGATATCAGCTTTGATTTTGATTATTTCCTGCCATCTACTCCTCTTGGGCAAATTTGCTTCTTTTTGTTATAGAGCTTTCAGGTGTGCTGTCAAGTTGCTAGTGCATGCTCTCTCCAGTGTCTTTTTGGAGGCTCTCAGAGTTATGAGTTTTCCTCTTGGACAATTTTCATTGTGTCTATAATTTTGGGTATGTTATTTCTTCATTTTCATTAAAATATAAAAAGGCTTTAATTTCTTTCATTATTTCTTCCTTGAACAAGTTATCATTGAGTATTGTTCAGATTCCCATGTATGTGGGTTTTCCATTATTTATGTTGTTATTGAAGATCAGCCTTTGTCCATGGTGATCTGATAGCATGCATGGAGTTATTTCAGTCTTCTTGTATCTGTTGAGGTGTTTTGTGACCTATTATTTGGTCAATTTTTGAGAAGGTACCATGAGGTGCTGAGAAGAAGGTATATCCTTTTTGTTTTAAGATAAAATGTTCTATAGATATCTGTTAAATCCATTTGTTTCATAACCTCTGTTAGTTTCAATGTTACTGTTTCCATGATTTATTCATTAATGAAACTAGGGTGTTGACTCACCCACTATTATTGTGTGGGGTGCAATGTGTGCTTTAATTTTAAGTAAAGTTTCTTTAATTCATGTGAATGCCTTTGCATTAGATGTTCAGAATTGAGAGTTCATCTTGGTAAATTTTACCTTTGATGAGTATGAAGTGTCCTTCCCTATCATTTTTGATAACTTTCAGTAGGAAGTCAATTTTATTCGATATTAGAATGGCTACTCCAGCTTGTTCCTTGGAACCATTTGCTTGGAAAATTGTTTTCCAGCCTTTTACTCTGAGGTAGATTCTCTTTGTCATTTAGGTGGGTTTCCTGTGTGCAGCAAAATGTTGAGTCCTGTTTACATATCCTGTCTGTTAGTGTAAGTTTTTAATTGGGCAATGAGTCCATTGATATTAAGAGATATTAAGGAAAAGTTATTGTTGTTTCTTTCTTTCTTTTGGGGGGGGGGTTAGAATTGGAATTCTGTTCATGTGGCTATCTTCTTTTAGGTTTTTTGAAAGATTACTTTCTTGCCTTTTGTAGTGTGTAGTTTCCCTCCTTGGGTTGGATTTTTCCTTTTATTATCCTTTGAAGGGCTGGATTTGTGTAGAGATATTGTGTAAATTTGGTTTTATCATAGAATATTTTGGTTTCTCCATCAATGGTAATTGAGAGTTTTTCTGGGTTTAGTAGCCTGGGCTGGCATTTGTTTTCTCTTAGGGTCTGTATGACATCTGCCCAGGATCTTCTGGCTTCAAAGTCTCTGGGGAGAAGTCAGTTGTAATTCTAATAGGTCTGCCTTTATATGTTACTTTACCTTTTCCCTTACTCCTTTTAAAATTCTTTCCTTGTTTTGTTCATTTGGTGTTTTGATTATTATGTGACAGGAAGAATTTCTTTTCTGGACCATATTATTTGGAGTTCTGTAGGCTTCTTGTATGTTCATGGCATCTCTTTCTTTAGGTTGGGGAAGTTTTCTTCTATAATTTTGTTGAAGATATTTACTGGCCCTATAAGTTGGAAATCTTCCTTCTCATCTATACCTATTATCTTTAGGTTTGTTCTTCTCATTGTGTCTTGGATTTCCTGGATGTTTTGGGTTAGGATCTCTTTGCATTCCACATTTTCTTTGATTGTTATTTCAATGTTTTCTCTGCTATCTTCTGCATCTGAGATTCTCTCTTATATCTCTTGTATTCTGTTGATGATGCTTGCATCTATGGTTCCTGATTTTTCTCATAGTTTTTCTATCTCCAGAGTTGTTTCCCTTTGTGATTTCTTATTGTTTGTACTTCCATATTTAGATCCTGGATGGTTTTTGTGATGTTTGTATATTCTTGGACCGAGGAGTGACACTATTTGGATGTTTGGCCTTGTTGGAATAGGTGTGTCACTGTGGATGTGGGCTTAAAACCCTCACCCTAGTTGCCTGGAAGTCAGACTTCCACTAGCAGCCTTTGGATGAGGATATAGAACTCTCAGCTCTGCCTGTGCCATGACTGCCTGGATACTGCCATGCCCCCACCTTGATGATGATGGACTGAACCTCTGAACCTGTAAGCCAGCCCCAATTAAATGTTATTTTTTTATAAGACTTGGTCATAGTATCTGTTCACAGAAATAAAATCCTAACTAAACGAGCTTTCTTCAATTCCTTCACTTGTTTGGATGTGTTTTCCTGTAATTCTTTAAGGGATTTTGTGTTTCCTCTTTAAGGGCTTCTACCTGTTTTCTTATGTTCTCATGTATTTCTTTAAGCGAGTTATTTATGTCCTTCTTTTAGTCCTCTGTCATCATCATGAGAAGTGACTTTAGATCCATATATTGCTTTTCTGGTGTGATGATATATCCAGGACTTGCTATAATGGGAGGGTTGGGTTCTGATGATGCCAAGTAACCTTGGTTTCTGTTGCTTCTGTTCTTATGCTTGCCTCCCGACATCTGATTATCTCAAGTGCTCCCTGCCCTTCATATATCTGATTGGAGCCTGTCCTTCCTGTAATCCCAGTTGAGTCAGAACTTCCCAGTTCTCTTTGTGATCCTATGACTCTGGGATCTGGTGATGCTGAGATTCTGGGTATGTCAGAGTTCTTGGCAGTGAAACTTCCTCTGCAACCCTGAGATCCTGATTTGACCAAGCTCCTGGGATCTTGGGATCCTAAAATTCTGGGTGTGTTAGAGTGCCTGGAAGTAGTACCTCCTCTTGGGACCATGGGTCAGTCTGCTGAGTTTGATAGACCAGTGCCAACTAGAAGGAAGCTGAGCAACTGGTCAGGTAGGGCTCCTGTGTCCCTGCTCCTGCTGGCCTCAGGCACTCCCAATTGTGTTGGAACAGATGTTGTTTTGCACTCAACTAAGATCCTGGCTGTGTTAGGACACCTGGGGAGTGGAGATTCCTTTGGGAACCATTGGACTGTCTGCTGAGTTTGAGCCCAATGTAGCCCGTCACTGGTGCTGACCGGAAGGATCCGAATTTAACAATTCATACTATTTTTTTTTTAAAACACTAATTTTATGTTCATAGGATTCTGTCAGTTTTGAAAATTTCTACAGTTCCATCTTGTTTATATTGAATATGGTGAAAAAATTATATGTGCCATCTTTGACTAGGAAAAGATTTCTCAGCCAATATTGAATCTGCCCATGCCTTCATCTTTTACTTCTAATACTTAACATATATGGAAAAATTAATGATAATTATCTTCTATGTAGAATATTATAGTGTACACAGAGATAGAACTATATTGTTGTTCTTCCTATGGGGTTGCAAACCTCTTCAGCTCCTTCCATACTTTCCCTAACTCCTCCTTTGGGGTTCCTATGCTCAGTCCAATGGTTGGCTCTGAGTATCTGCATGTGTATTTGTCAGGCTCTGGCAGAGCTTGTCAGGAGACAGCTATATCAGGCTCCTGTCAGCAAGCATTTCGAGGCATCCACAATAGTGTCTGCATTTGGAATCTGTATATGGGATGGATCTCCAGGTATGATAGCCTCTACATGACCTTTACTTCAGTTTCTGCTCCATACTTTGACCCCATATATCCTTTAGACAGGACAAATTTTAGGATAAATATTTGGAAATGAGTGGGTGGTACCATCCCCCAACTTGGGGCCTTTTTTAACCTCTGGTTATGGTCTCTACAAGTTTTCCCTCCCATTTGTTGGGCATTTCTGCTAATCTCATCCCTGTTGTGTCCTGGGAGCCTCTTGCTTTCCTGTCATCTGAGACTTTCTGGTGGTTACACCCAGTTCCTCATCCCCCATTGTTACACACATATATTCATTTTACTGACGCTTGTATATCATCCCTGTCTCTTCCTATACCTGAACCTATCCCCCTTTCCCCTCCCCTCCCCTACTTTCTTCCTCCCAAGTGCCTCCCAACTGCTACCTCTTGTGAATATTTTGTAAACCCTCCTAAGAAGCACTGAAGCATCTATACTTTGCTCTTCCTTCTTTTTGAGATTTCTTTTTTTTTAATTTATTATTTTTATTAGATATTTCCTTCATTTACACTTCAAATGCTATCCCCTTTCCTAGTTTCCTCTCTGAAAGTCCTCTGTACCCTCTCCCGCCCTGCTCCCCAACCGACCAACTCCTGCTTCTTGGCCCTGGTATTCTCCTGTACTGGGGCATATCATCTTCACAAGACCAAGGGCTTCTCCTCCCATTGATGGCCAACTAGGCCATCCTCTGTTATGTATGCAACATGCAACTAGAGACACATGCTCTGAGCGGAGGGTGGGGAGGTACTGGTATTCCTATGGTCTGTGAATTGCATTGGAATTCTGAGCTTATGGGCTAATGTCCACTTATCACTGAATACATACCAACTGTGCTCTTTTGTGTCTGGGTTACCTCACTCAGGATGATTGAGAAAAGATCTTTACCAATCCTATATCCAATAGAGGGCTAATATCAAATATATACACAGTATACAAGAAGTTAGACTCCAGAGAAACAAATAACTGCATTAAAAAGTGGGGTACAAAGCTAAACAAAGAACTCTCAACTGAAGAATGTTAAATGGCTGAGAAGCACATAAAGAAATGTCCAACATCCTTCATCATTGGGGAAATGCAAATCAAAACAACCCTGAGATTTCACCTCATACCAGTCAGAAAGGCTAAGATCTAAAACTCAGGTGACAGTAGATTCTGGCTAGGATGTGGAGAAAGATGAATACTCCTTTATGTTGAAGAGAATATAAGCTGGTACAACCACTCTGGAAATCAGTCTGGTGGCTCCTCAGAAAACTGGACATAGTACTACTTGAGGACCCAGCTATACTACTCCTCAGCATTTACCCAAAACATGCTTTAATATATAACAAGGACATATACTCTACTATGTTCATAGCAGCCTTTTTTTCTAAATAGCCCAAAACTGGAAACAACCCAGATGTTCCTCAACAGAGGAATGGATAAAGAAAATGCAGTGCATTTAGACAATAGAGTACTACTCAGCTATTAAAAACAACTTCATGAAATTTGCAGGTAAATGGATGGAACTAGAAAATATCATCCTGAGTTGTTTTTCCTCTTTAATGAATGACAATATCTTCTACATCTTAGCAGAAAGGGAAAGGACAATGTGAATTTTCAAATATGAAGCCTCTATTAGTCATTTGCCTCTTATTATTCCATATAAACCCATTATATACAGGTATAAGAAATAATGTACTCCATATCTGTCTCTGCATTGAAGGGTATGATTAAAATGGGACTAATTTTAGCAATTGTTAGATTTTAGATGAGCAAGAAAGCTGAATAAGGGTGACTCAGTTATCTTTAATAGTGTGCACCCCCTTGGTAGTTAAACCTCTTATAATATAAGGCCAAAACCAGAAGACCATATGTGCAGCACAATTAGTACTTGAAGGTTATTTTGTTGAGTTTCCACAATTGAGGTCATGCTTTTTAAAAATGAAATTAAATCACATTGTTTTAATATAAATTTTCAAGTAGACAGAACATCATGTACCTAGATTAATAAGTCAATACTTTGGTCTTCCTTGTTGTTAAGCTTCATATGGTCTGTGGTTAGAGGGAGAAAGGGACCTAGGAGAGAGAGAGTATAAGCAAAAAAAAAAAAAAAAAAAAAAAAAAAAAAAAAAAAAAAAAAAAAAAAAAAAAAAAAAAAAAAAAAAAAAAAAAAAAAAAAAAAAAAAAAAAAAAAAAAAAAAAAAAAAAAAAA
>LR751113.1:106686-200400 GCA_902729485.2 Mus minutoides | reverse complement strand
GCAGTGGAGGGTGGGGAACTGGGAATAGCAATTAGTAAGTTCCAGATGCCAGCAAAGCAAGAGTTTCCCAGGATCCAAGGGAGATGACATTAGCCAAAATATCCAAAAACGAAAAGATAGAACCTCTAGAGACCATCCCCAGTAGACAGGCATACACTCCAGTTGAGGAATGGGGCCACCCATCCATCTCAAAAATTTTAACCCAGAATTTTTCCTATCTAAAGGAAACACAGGGACAAAAAATGGACCAGAGACTGAAGGAAAGGCCATCTAGAGACTGCCCTACTTTAGAATTCATTCCTTCTGCAGACCCAAAACCCAAACATTATTGCTGTTGCCAAGAAGTGCTTGCTGACAGGTGCCTGGTATAGCTATTCCTTGAGAGGCTCCACTAGCACCTGACTAATACAGATATAGATACTCACAGAAAACCATTAGACTGAGCCTGGGGACTCCAATGGAATAGTTAGGGGAAGGACTGCAGGAGCTGAAGGGGATTGCCATCCCACAGGAAGAACAACAATATCAACTAACCAGAACCCCCAGAGCTCCCGGGGACTAAACCACCAACCAAAGAGTAAACATTGATGGATCCATGGCTACAGCTACATATGAAGCAGAGGATGTCCTTATCTGGCATCACTGGGAGGGGAGGGCTTTGGTCCTGTTGATTCCCCAGCTTAGGGGGATGTTAGAAATGTGAGGTGGGATTGTGGGGGAGCACCTTCTTAGAGTAAAGAGGAGGGGGAAGGGAATGGGAATGTTTGTGGAGAGGAGACTGGGAAGGAAGATAGCACTTGAAATGTAAATAAATAAAATAACCACTAAAATTAATGCAATATATTACTCCTAAATATACACTTGCTTTATCAACTGGACTAGCATGTTTGTCATAATTATAGAAATATTTAAATATTGCTGATAAAATAACATTGAACTACTATCCAACAATCATCATTGTATAGACATAATATAAGAAGAGAAACATACATTGTTTTGAAAACATGTTTGTTATGTAATATACAAGGCATTATGAGAAATTAGAAGCAACAATCTATTGTGTAATGAACATACATCCATATGGAGAAAATTAAGGATATAATCATGACCACAAAACAACTTTTGATAATCACTCATGTATATATCCCTGAATGAAGTTGTACATTAATAAGTTAATTTTTTCTTCTTAAAAAGGCAAATACAGGAGTCTAGATAGGAAAACATACCTTGCTATTTTCTTTATTACTTACAAGTAAGGCAAAGTTAAAACATTTTTCTAAATTTCCCTCATTCTATACCACAAAAATATAAAAGTACATACACTGAAAGTTTCTGCAGGTTCAATTTTTCAGAGTGTTGGATATAAAACATCGAATACTCTTTAAAGAGGAGAATACATCACTGAGATATATTGCTTCATTAGCTATGGAAATTTGGAAATGAATAAAAATAAATTACACACACTGACATCTAGAGGAAGGCTTGCCTGCAATGATGTTTAGGTAATCAGAGACTTGTGAGAAACATAACACACTTATGTCTGTAATTTTTTTTTCTTCAGAAGAATTACTCAACTTCCCTTAGAGTATTTATCATCTATATTTGATCATTTGTACTACTACATCATCTTTCCATGCTATATTTTTCCTTGACATTGTTCTACTGCAGGTTTTTATGTCTTCTGAGATTTTTCTCTAATCTAATCTAAAGTCACAAACATTCCTCTTTGTTCTGATTGCATTTCACAATATTCTATTTAAAATTGAACACAATCTTCATCTAAAGGTGTAAACATCACAATGCTGAAATGCTGAAGTACACACACACATTATATATATATATATATATATATATATATATATATATATATATACTTCATATATATATACTTCATATATATATACTTCATATATATAATTCTTCAGATGAGATCTCAAATACAGCAACCCCATTCTTAAATAGAGGGAAAATATGAAAAAACATAAATCAAAATATGGTTAGTATACTAATTTCCACAGTACTCAACAATTCTTTATAGAGAAAGAGGATAAAGAGATTTAGAGATGGAATGATTATAGATTATAGATAAAATATGTAGACAATGAGACATAATAATTTGAAAATTATAAGTGACCTTCATTCTGGGGAAAATATAATAAACGTGTGACATTATTACTCCTCTTTCAATTGTTAGCAAGTACTATATGCAACATCATTTAGTCTAGGACATAAAATGTGAAATAGGAAATGGCTTTCATGGGCATCCTATCTTCACACAACTAGCAAACTATCTGCTAGAATACCCAGATGCTTCATGAGTTTCTAATTTAGAATTTTGAATACAATCCTGATATTGTTAATACAGCAAATATGATTGGAGGTGTGGCATCATTGGAGTAGGTTGTGGCCACATAGGAAGAATTGTGTCACTGTGGGGATGGGCTTTAAGACCCTCATCCTAGCTGCCTGGAAGCCAGTCTTCTATTGGCCTCAGATGAAGATGTAAATCTCTCAGCTCCTCCAGTGCCATGCCTGCCTGGATGCTAACATGCACATGCCCTGATGATAATGGACTGAACCTCTGAGCCTGTACTTTTAGGTTAATGGCAGAATTTTTTTGAGAGCAATTATTATTGATTGTGAAAGTGTCATGTAGGTTCACATTCTGATGCAATAATAGTTGAGAATTCATGTACTTGACCAGTCTGTAGAACACAGAACTTTATCACATCATATCATCATTCCATTTTGTCAGGTAAAATGGAGGCTAAAACATTGAGCCTGCCTTTGAGAATAATTTCTTGCAATGTAGGCTGAATGTCAGATGATTAAGGTTCAGCAATCTAAACACTGAAACAAGTTAAATATGTTTTTTTTTTCTGTAAGAGCCTTAAGAAACTATAAATGGTCTCTATATTGTGCAAAGCATTGCACTATCCTCTAACTCAGTATCCATGTTTGTAAGATACGGAAGCATTTTTATAGAATCATTATGAAAAATATTGATATTTAAACGTAATATATTTCCTTGGGAAATATATCAATGTCCATATTATTAGATGACATGTTCTGTCTTTATAACTATTTGTGAGTAATGTTGTTCTTTGTATTCTGAAATGCAAGGGTATGAATTCAACTACATAGTACCATGTGGTTTTTTAGGTGATTTTCTAAGGAATGCTTCTACGAATTCAATGAAGTGGTTACATTTTTTTTATAGTGATTTGATTTTTCTTACTATTTATTCCCAACTTCATACTCATAAATAGGTAAATAGTAGTCACCTCTGAATTTAGACTTGGGATTGTGTCCAAAAGAATTCCATGTAAGATTTCAGGCTTTTGTAAGTTTCCACCCAATTACTGTTTTAATTTTTCTGGAGTCAGCAGTCCTAGGGCACTTTGCCTGAGCTCCTAAGCAGAAATGGCATATATGTCCTTACAGGTATCAAACAAATATGAGAATAAGGGAAGTTACTCACTTATAGAAATCTTGGTGATAAGCAGAAAGTAAAACTTCTAAAATTACATGTTATAAGTCTAGCATTCAAAAGCAAAGAAATGGAGCCAACATAGTCCAGGCTTATTACGTTCAAGTTATGATATTTTCTGTAAATTCACAGAGCTAGATGAAACTATTTGCCAGAAAATGATTTTTAAAGTAACTTATTTCCTCTTAACATTATCATATGTATATAAAAATGACATACTATGGTCATATTCATCCTCCATTGTCCCTCTTGTCTTCAATGGGACATTTTACACTGCAGCAATGCACATGGATGGTTTAGCTGGGTGAAATGGTATTTCCACTTTAGTAGATTTCCACAGTGGGATACTAATTTATATTCCAACAGTTAGTAAAAGTTCTTTTCCCTATGCTCTTGCCAGCATTTGTCATTTGTTTTCTTGAGAGTAGCCGTTCTGTGGCTGAGTTGGAATCACAATGTGGCTCTTATTTCATTTCTTTAATGTCTGAAGACATTGAATGGTGATTTTTTCTAACATTTCTTCTAAGATGTTTCTGCATGAGAGTACTTTTTCTGTTCAAAACAAATTAGAGAAGTTTCAAAGTGCTGTGTGCTGATGTTAGGTTGCTTTTTAATGACAAGCATCATTGTCATTCTGGGTGTATTCTAGTGTTTAAGGAATCAGTAGACTCTTTCTTCCTTGCTTTCCTTCTTTCAAAAATATTTTGAAAGACTTGTCTTTCTTTACATTGACACTATTTCCTTTGATACTTTTAAATAAAGACACCTGCAACAACTCCATATATAGTAAATGCTTTTGTGAATCATGTATACTTCAATTTTTTTGTTTGTTTGTTTTTTTGTTTTTTGAGACAGGGTTTATCTGTATAGCCCTGGCTGTCCTGGAACTCACTTTGTAGACCAGGCTGGTCTTGAACTCAGAAATCCACCTGCCTCTGCCTCCCAAGTGCTGGGATTAAAGGCATGTGCCACCACCACCCAACTCAAATTTTTAATATGAGTAAAAATGACTACTTTTCATTCACATATCAATTCATGAACATTTTAAAATATCAGAAAAATAATATAAGTATAAAATTACCATAATATTTGATAAAATAAATAACAAAATTATAGGCACAATTAAATACAAAACCTCCTATGATAAAAACCAAAAGAAAAATATTCTCAGTAAATAAAGAGAAAAACTAAAAACACAATGAGTACAAAAAAAAAAAGCAGATTTAATTGTGCAGTACAGTTACAAGAAACTTCTTTATTTCATTCATTGCAAGGAAAAGAAAAGTGCATTGGTAAATGTATGAACAACAAGACTTTCATAAACCTGGCTTGTAAAGGCTGTACATTAGTACGTTAGCCAAGCATAATTTTGAAAGATGGAATATGTACATGCCTATGATTTCTAGATATATCCTGAAATGTAAATATGTAAACTCCAGATGGTATGGACATAAAATCACTGAAGGAGTTTAGTTATTAATGATTAAAACTAGAAACATTAGACAACACATATTAGATGAAAAAGAGAGAAGAGAAAAAGAGAGAATGCATAATTGTTGGTATTTTATAAATGGTAGTTTATATATGAAAAAGAGAAATAAAATAAAAGGAAAAGGAAAGAACATGTCTGTTCCTAGTTAGAGGAGAAAGTTTATTATGGATATCTGAAATGGCATAGCCAGATGCAGACACATCTGAGCGTGTCCAGAGTAGTCATGAACCTCAACCATATGGAAAGATGGTGAGAGGAAGGGGAAGGGGAAACTAAGTATAGCAGCCATGAGGCTAAAGGGTCTGGATACAAATGAACTCAAACAAATCAGTAATTTTCCTTTATACAAATGATAAATGGGTAAGAAAGAAAATAGGTAAATAATACCATTCACGATAGTGACATATAATATAAATTATCTTGGGGTAACACTAACCAAGCAAGTAAAATATCTATATGATAAGATCTTCAAGTTTCTCAAGAAAGAAATTGAAGAAGACCTCAGAAAATGAAGAGATCTCCCGTTCTCAAGGATTGGTAGCATTACAGTATTAAAAATGACCATCCTACCAAGAACAATCTACAGATTCAACATAAACCTCATCAAAATTCCAACACAACCTTAAAATACATGGAAAGAGCAATTCTCAATTTCATAAGGTAAAACAATAAAATTCAGAGTACTATTCTTTTTTTTTTTTTTTTTTTTTTTTTTTTTTTTTTTTTTTTTTTTTTTTTTTTTTTTTTTTTTTTTTTTTTTTTTTTTTTGGTTTTTCGAGACAGGGTTTCTCTGTGTCACCATGGATGTCCTGGAACTCACTTTGTAGACCAGGTTGGCCTCGAACTCAGAAATCCACCTGCCTCTGCCTCCCGAGTGCTGGGATTAAAGGTGTGCGCCACCACGCCCAGCTTCAGAGTACTATTCTTAACAGTAAAATATCTGCTGAGGAAAAACCCTCCCTGACCTCAAGCTTTACTGCAGAGCAATAGTGATAAAAACTGCATGGTATTGGTACAGAGACACATAGGTCAATCAGTGGAATAGAATTTAAGACCCTGAAATAAAACCACACATTTATGAACATTTAATCTTTGACAAAGAAGCAAAAAATATATAATGGATAAAAGAAAGCATCTTCATTAAATAGTTCCTTTCTAAATGGTATGTAGAAAATTGAAAATAGATTCATATTTGTTACCTTGCACAAAGCTCAAGGCTAAGTGGATCAAGAACCTCAACATAAAACCAGGTACACTGAATCTAATAGGAGAGAAAGTGGGAAAGAGCCCCCAAACTCTTTGGTATGGGGGAAATTTTCCTACCAGAATGCCAATGATCTAAGAATAGGAATGGTAAATGAGATCTCATGAATCTGAAAAGATTCTGTCATGCAAAGGACATAGACAGTAGGCCAAATAAGGAACCTACAGATTGGGGAAAAAAAATCTTCACTAATTCTACACCTGATAGAGGTAGAGGTCTAATATCCAAAATATAAACAACATAAGAAGTTAACCTCCAAAAAACCCAACTAACCCTATCAAAAAGTAGTATATAGACAGAGAATTCACAACAGAGGAATTTCAAATAGCCTAACAGCAAAGAAATGTTCAAAGTGTGTATTAATCAGAGAAATTCAAATCAAAATATACTGAGATTTTACCTTATACCAATCAGAATAGTTAAAATGAAAAACTCAGGTGACAGTACATGTTGTCAAGGATGTGGAGTTAGAGGAACACTCCTCCATTGCTAGTGGGACTGCAAAAAGATATAACCACTTTAGAAATCTAGAAGTTCCTCAGAAAATTGGAAATAAATCTACCTGAAGACTTAGCTATTCCAAAAGTTGCCATATACCCAAATAGAGCCCTACCATACCACAAGGACATTTACTCATTATGTTCATAGCAGCCTTATTGGTGATAGCTGATAGCTGGAAACAACCTAGATGAACCCACAACAGAAAAGTGGATACAGAAAATGTAGTTAACTTAAACAATGGAATATTATTCATTTCTTAAGAACAAGGACATCATAAGTTTTGGAGGCATATGGATGGAACTAGAAAATATCCCAAATAAGGTAACTCAAAAGCATATGTACGCTATGTACTCACTAATGTGTAGATATTAACCAAACAAGTACAGAATATCCATGATACAATCAACAGAACTCAAGTAGGTTAACAAGCAGAAGGGCTCAAGTGAGGATGCTTCAATCCCACTTGGGAGGAGAAGAAAACAAACACAGGAAGAAGAGGGAGGGAGGGGTCTGGGTGGGTGAAGGTAGGGGGAAGGGAAAAGGGAAACCTAACCAGATACTGGGAGAAGAAGTTCATAGAGTCTATCTCCAGGGCATCAAGTAGAGATGGTAACCCCATTTGAGAAAAATTCTGATCTAGAATTGTTCCTGTCTAATAGAATTACAGGGACAAAAAATGAAGAAAACACTGAGGCAAAGGAGGTCCAGAGACAAGTCTAACTTGGGATCCATCTCAAGAGGTTGCTCTAAGGCCTGACACCATTACTGATGCTTTGGTGTGCTTACAGACAGGAGCCTAGCATGGTTGTATGCTGAGAGGCCCACAAGCAACTTAAACAGAGGCAGATGTTTATACCCAATCACTGGACTGAAGTTGAGGACCCCTGTGTTTGAAGTAGGGAAAGGCTAGAAGAATTTGAGAGGATGGTGATTCCCTAGGAAGAGAAGCAGTCTCAATTATCTAGGACCCCTGATATCTCTCAGACACTGAGCCACCAACCATGCAGCATACTTGGGCTGGTCCAAAGTCCACATACATATATAGCAGAGGACTGCTCTGTCTGCCTTCAGTAGTAGTAGAGGTGCCTAACCCTCTAGAGACTTTAGGCACCAGGGAATGGGGAGGCCTGAGTCGAGCAACATCCTCTTGGAGATAGGAGGGAGGAGGAATGGGATAAGGATATGTGGAATGGCAGATTAGGAGGGGGTAATGACTGACTGTAAAAAAATAAAGATAAATAAAATTGAAATAACTCACTAATTATTGTCAGACATTATGGATTAAAGCTGTACACTATCAACAAAAGTTTAAAAAAAATTTCAATCTTATCTGAAGTTAATAACTTTTAATTTAGTGATATAAGGAATGAAGACAAAGATTAAGAAAACAAAGAACTTTACAAGACACCCTACATAAGGAATATTCAGGTTACATCCTTCCACCCATATTCATCTGCCTGCTTAGTCCCACATGGCCTGTCAAGCTGACTTGACCTAGCTTCTTGCTATCTCCTGAGATCTATTGTCTGGACACCATTCAGCTGGCCTGCACTAGGACCACTGCACAGTGAAAATTCTGGGCTGCTATATTAACAACATCCAGACCAGAACTGTCCACATAAGGAAGGTCTGCTGTTGTGGGAACATCTGTATTAGGCTTACTTACCTAATACCTGCTCTATCTGGAACATCCAGAGACAATCAGATGGCTAGGGGCTAGCTGAAAAACAAAATCAGTAAGAACCATGGGAATATTGCACCTACAGATCAAACCTATCCCATTGCAACAAGCTTTGGATAACCAAACACGAGAGACCTAAATCCAATCTTATAAAGATGATAGATGAATTAAAAGAGGAAATGAATACACCTGCCGAAGAAATACAGAAAAATATAGTCAAACGTGTACAGGCCTTTAGAAAGGAAATTGATAAATTCTTTAAAGAAATGCAGGAAAATACAGTTAAAGAGGTAAAAAAAAGTGAATAAAACTATTCAGGACCTGAAAATGGAAACAGAAGCACTAAAAAAAGCACAATATGAAGGAATCCAAGTGGGAAAAAAAAACTAGGAAAGAGAACAGGGAAAACAGCGTTTCCAGCACAATACAATTGATGCAAGAGAGAATGTCAGGCACAGAAGATACAATAGAAAAAGTGATATATCCCAAACTAAAGAAAAAGATGGCTATAAATATACAAAAAGCTTACATGACACAAATTACTTTGGACTAGAAAAGAAAATTTTCCTTCCACATAATAATCAAAACAATAAATCTATAAAACTAATAAATAATAATCAAATCTCCAAGGGAAAATGAATAAATAACACACAATAGTTGACATATCAGGACTACACTAGAGTTATGATCAGTACCTTAAATCTAGAAGGGCTTGGACATGTTTTATAACCCTTAGAAAAACACAGGTGGCAACTTAGACTACCATACCCAGCAAAAGTTTCAATCACCATATATGGAGAAAATGAGACATTCCAAGGAAAACCCAAATTCAAACTATCTATCCACAAATCCAGCCCTACAGAAAATAGTTGAAGTAAAAACTGAAACCCAAAATAGGTAACTACACACAAGATAACACAGGAAATAAGTAATTTCATAACTGAAAAAAAAAGGGAAGCACACCCAAATTCACACACATACACACACACACACACACACACATACACATACACATACACATACACATACACATACACATACACATACACATACACATATACACACACATACATACACACACATAAGCACATACACACACATACACGCACCACACACACACATACACACACACACACACACACACACACACACACACACACACACATTAACAAAACCAACATCAAAATAAGAGGAATTTATAATCCCTGGTAATCAATATGTCTCAACATCAATGGACACCATTCCTCCCAGAACATACAAGGCTAACAAAATGGATATGAAAACAGGATCCATCATTCTACTTCATATAAGAAACACACCTAAGTAAAATAGATAGATATAACCTCTGAGTAAAAGGCTGGAAAAAAAAAAGTTTTCAAAATAGAGATGTGAAAAGCAAACTTGAATATCCATTATAATATCTAATTACATATACATTCAATAAAAATAATCAAAAGTGATGTGGAAGTAATTCAGAAATAATTATTGAAGAAGTGGAATTTAGGTGACTTTAGAAAATGTATTATATTGTATCCATGCCCCTACATTTTGTTTAAATCAGTTTTCTTCAGTTATTAAAATTTGTAATTTCTACAAGTATCTTTCTTACTGATCAGTTTCAAGAGTGAGAATATCGTGTTTACAAATGAAGACCAGGCCAGAGATATTATAATAATTTTCCAGCATGTGTCAAAGATTAGTGCCAGGAAATATCCAGCTGAGGACAGAGCGACAGATTGCCTGATGAGCTTAGAACCTGGATGGAGATAGGAGATATGTGCCTTGGAGACTGGCCCTACAAGTAGGGCTCAAAACAAGTAAGCCATGTGAACCACTACAAAATGGGAGCATGGATGAGGGTGTGCTGCACAGCCTGGTGCTCAAGGCTAGTGAGTCTCAGCTGAACACTGAAGCACAGCAAGTCTCTGCCTTCTATTTTGTGTCTGTTATGGTGCTCAGCTCCCTCTCCCTGGTGCTTCAGATGTAAGTGATTATGCTCCTCATCTTCTTAGATTGTGACCATAACAACCCAGCTAAGCATGCCAAACTGGACCGAGTCATCTTGGTAATCAACACTCTCATCATCCTTGAGGTTGAAAAGCTTGTGATGGTATAGACAGTCTTAATCTGGGTCCTGCTCCAAAGCCCAGCTACCAGATCCCATGAGCTCCTGTGTCCTTGAAGAGTTCTACTAACTATTAGAAGCCCTCCATGAAATCATTAATGCTCAAACTGGTCTACGTTGAAAGGTAGTGTGGATCAAACTTCCATCCAATGCAACTGCCTTGAGGGAGGCCAATGTGGGGAATAGATGGAAGGTTGTAAAACTCGAAATGGACAAGACCAAAGACCCAGAGGAAAAATACCACTGCCCAAGTAAATTTATAAGGTAGATTCCTGGGCTAGATAAGGGAAGAACACTGGCCTCTGTATCATAATATTCTAGAAGGACAAGGAAATGCTCCATCTCATTGACAATGAGGCAGACTCCTTATTTCCCACATTGCCCTACAGATTATCCTGATTGCCATGATAAATCAGGAATACTAGATGCCATCAGTAGCAGCTAGCAACACTGATGGCCACTGTCTTCACGCTCAGTACCTGGACTCTACAACCATCTAGAGAAGACTTTGTCCATAGTATCTGAATGTTCTGCTAGCACCTTCTTCCACCAGTTGGGCAGCTCTGTAGTCCTGTACTCAGGACTTCATGGCCCAGTTTTCAAATATGAGGTGAAAATAAAGTCCATGAATTTCTGGGAAAAAAAGCATTTTTTATTATGTTAAAGTGTTCTCAAAAGCAAGGTTTCTTTTCTGAAAACTAAAAATAAACTAGTTTGCCCCTTTCCATAAGAACTGAACCCCACAGATGAGGATAATACTTTGGCCTAAATAATGTGTGTAAAATAGTTATATAGCCTATATTTCATTTCAATTGATATCATCAATTGAAGTCTTAGTCTGGGTCCTGCTCCAAAGCCCAGTTACCAGATCCCATGAGCTCCTGTGTTCTCTTTGAATTTGGGAAAGAACACTTTTCTGTAAGGGCGTCTATCTCATTTTGTTGTTTGGAATTTATTTCTTTCTTTTCTCAAGACAATCATTCCATTCAAAGAATTCCTGTTTTATGGCTGAATCACATGTTTGAGAGTAAAGAATTAGCATACAAATACATGGCAGTTAGCAGAACTGTTGGAGAGGGCACAAAATGTAGACAGCCTTTGTGCATTGTTCCAGAATTCAGACTCACTCTATAGTTAACTGGGCAAGCTCTGAAGAATTCTGAGTTGTGTGATTAAAACGGCAGTTCAGAAGTTTTGGAGGATTAATCTGGCAATAGTAGGATGTTGCAACTTTAAGTTCTCTGAGTCCTGTTACCAGTCTAATTCTAAGGTATTTCTGATGAAAATTTCTTTTACAGGCAGATGTGACAGAACAGGGAGTGTGAGAGTGTGCTTCTGATCAAAAAGGAATTTTAGATCATTTCAGTTGGAGAATAAGAGTAGATTTACCATCACTCCAATGCTAAAATAATTGCTCTCCTTTCATTTCCACTGAATCAATTTAAAACAGGCACAGAAGGGGTTAACCAGTGTTTCCTGTGCAACATTGAAGTCCCAACAATCAGAAAACCTAACTCATTAAAATTTGAGGCAATAAAGATGTTGACCATGTTAATGTGATCCATTCCATCATTTGGTCCTTAATAATAAGACTAGATAAAGTAACTAGCTGAACGTATACAACTAAAGGACGTGGTGCATGTCTTTTCATGAGGCATGATATTCAGCAAGCATGGGGACATGAGAGGAAGAAAGAACACCTCATCCTACAATCTGGTCATGTCTCTTACCCGCTGAGAAGCAAGGACTTCCGTACAATTAATGTTTGCTGTAAACCTTCATGAGTGAAGATTCAGTTTCTCTTTACAGCTATTTGCTACTGAGTTTCAAGGGCCCAGACTAAGTCTTAAACACTTATTATCTGGGAATCAGAGAAACAAACCAATGGATTTTGTTTACAAAGATATTCTAACTTCCTGTATCCTGCTGACCTATACTTTAACTTTATCATCAATCATAATCCTCTCAGGTGGACTGCAAAAATTATGTTATTAAATGGCATGCATTGCATTGAAATAAGAAATTACAACTTGATTAGAGAAGCCACTTTGTTACTTTGTTTTAGAAATTCTCCCTTCTTTTAAGCCTGGTGCTTAAAACTCTAAATTAGAAATTTTCTTTAATAAATCTGAATTCTACCTTTTATTATCATATTTTGATGGTCTTTTCTGTGTTAAAGCTATTGATCCAGTTTTACCAGGATCTAGCTTCATAATTATTTATTAAATCCTCAGGGTCCTATAGATGGCTGCATTGAACTGTCTTTTTTTTCTGCTACAGATATAAATCACTTCATTAATTTTATTGTTTTTGTTCTTGGTGTTCAGAGTGTGGGCCAGATATTTCTAGAACCTGTCTCTTATCCAAAACATTCAAAAGAAAATCTCAAAAAGATGTGCAGTTAAGGTAACATATTTTCTTTATTCAGTATTTCTATATGAATCTCTCACTCCTGCACTAAGAAAGATGGTATTTGTTGGCATCAGGACCTCCCAAACCTATGACATCACATAAGCAACAGCTTGACCTGTGACCTACAGACCAGTTGCCAAGGCAACAGGCACCAGATTCCCAACATCCACTTGACTCACCTCCCACTTTTATCACTCCATATAACTAGGGAGAACACCCTCCATCTCTCTTCCCCCTCTTCTCTTTCTGCAGCCACCTTCTCTCTATTTCCCCAATAAAACCACTTCCATGTGGAACTGCTTTGGCCTAGTGTGCTGTTGAGATGCGACCCACCATTCTAACAAATCAGTATTCAGGTCACAATTAAATTTATCTACTAATGTACAAATAACTTGGGAAAGAGGCATGTATTTCAGATGTAAAAAAAAAAAAATAGTAGAGTTGGAATTCATCAAGAAGATATTTCAACAGAGACTTAAGCACAGGATTAACAGACAGAGAAACTGTCAGGGAAAGGAGAGTGCTCACTCATGTGTGTAAGTATTGGCTCTTCATGACTAAGTCTCTCACATTCCTCAAAGTTTATTGAAGTTTATACAGATCATTAAGCAAGTATAAGGACTCTGCAATACTTTTCTGAGTACAGGCTGTACTATTTGGCAAGTTATCATTGCTTTCTGATATTCTTGTTTATCTCTGTATTTAACCCCTGTCAGTAAAGTCTCAAAGAGAAACTGAATCTTCACTCAAAAGAAGCTGGAGTAGGCAGTTTCCCTTAGCCTAACTACAATTGGCTCACAGTACGCCAGAATTTGGGGGCGGGGAAAGTCTTAAGAGACGCTTATATTTCCCAGGGAAATCGTAGTGGGAGGAAATTTTAGCCCGCAGAATCTCTGCAGTAGACTTAGAAGAGAGCTGCTGAGGAATAAAGTTGCCAGAGATGTGGAATGCACTGCAGGACAGAGACTCCGCGGAGGTCCTGGGACACCGCCAGCGCTGGCTCCGTGTTGGGACACTGATGCTGGCTCTCTCCGGAACCTTCGTCGTTGGCTTCCTCTTTGGTATGGTGCATTTGCATGGCAAAGTGCATAACCTCCCTGTTCCTTCGCTTCTGCACTCTGTAGCTGGCTGCTCGGTCTGCAGGAGAGGTTTCGGGTCTTCCCGGAGTGCAGTGATTTGCATGGAGGAAGGAACCAGCAGTACCTGAGTTAAGCAGAGGTTTCCTGGGGTCTGAACAGGATTGAGTTAGGAATAAATTATCGGTGGATTGAATTGCATAGATTAAAGTCAGATTACAAACAAAACAAACAAAACCCTGAAACAGTAACTAGAATTAGGTCTGACCCTCTGGAACCCTGCAGGACACCACACTTCTGAGTGCAGATTCCCAGTACCTGCTGTTCCAGATCAACCAGTAAGCTTGGTTTTAGTGGCTTTTGCCTGCTTGGGGGGTGGGGAGGGGGCAAGGTTCACCTGGCTCATACCTGGGGCTGTTTGAAGGATTCCACTGCATCCAGGGCATCTCTGTGAAAGGATTCTCTTTCTGCTCACATTCTTCCTTGGACAAGCAGAGAGACATTCTGGGAAATGTGAATTACTGTCAGCACTGCCTGAACACATCCTTAACAGGAGCCTCGTGGGTTTAGTTCAGATTTAGCCCAACTCTGTAAGAAACCATCAGCATCAAAAATCAGCAGCAGAGCCTAGTTGATTTACAAATTCAGATTTGTATCACTAATTCTCATTTACTGTGAAAAAATTACCAATGCTCTTTCAAACTTAATTTTCCCCCTATTTATGATAAAACTAGTATGAGAAACTTACAGATAATAGGACACTATTTAGCAGGAGGAACTTTACTAGAAAACTATTTGGTTCTTTTTGATGAGGGATATGTTTCCTACTGGACTTTAGTACACAGGCCAGTCTAACTTGTCATCAAGTCATCCGCCTTTGCTCTGAATTCTGAATTACTTCTATGTCATTGGTAAATACAGGCTATGGACCAATTGTGTAGCCTTAGGCCATAGACTTCAATCAAACTAAACACAAAGATATCAGTAATTACCTATGATTACTGTGAATCCCAATGAGAGTGAATTAAATTGAGTTTCTGTTATTTCAGCTTGAAAGTGAGAATCAAGTTTTGGAAGGGTTAGCATGGGACTCAAAAGTCTACATATCCTAAAAGCAAGTCATTTCTTTTTTTCTTTCTTTTTTTTTTCCAATTTTTTTATTAGATATTTTCTTAATTTACATTTCAAATGCTATTCGAAAGTCCCCTCCCCCCTTCCCCCTCCCTGCTCCCCTGTCCACCCACTCCCACTTCTTGGCCCTGGCGTTCCCTGTCATTTCTACTTTGTTACCCCCACTATCCCTTGGTGTCACTGTTCAATAACTCAGTTTGTTAGTTTCTTAGTATTCTGTCTCTACCACAGGCCTCTATCTTTTTACGTGTGAATTATTTCAGACCTAGGGTGTTCTTTCCTACTCTCACAGTCAATAGTAGGACTTTTAGTTAAGCACAGGAATGGTACTTTCCTTTTGCTAAGCCATATGTCTCAATGTGCATATTTATGTGCATATATGTCTTCAAATATGTTATCAATAGTGGTTAAGCACCATGAGGTTTGGCTCAGTAACTCTCTTTATTCTCAGGTAAGGTACTCTGTAAACTCTATAAGGATGTTCTCTCTCTCTCTCAGATTAAAATCAATTTATGAGGCCAGGGGTTAAGGCACAGGTTATAACCTGTCTGTGGCTTTCTGTGCATTGGATGTCTTGCAGAGCTATGAAGTATATTGTAGTTTACTATAGTTTTTCAGAAGTTTAGTTTCTCAAGCCAATTTTCAAGTAGAAACAAAAATATCTGTGCATTTTGCCTCAGTGTCCAATTCAAAGCAAACTGAAAATCTGTTTTTTAAAATGTTTTGAGATAATTTATATGCATGAAATATATTCATAATTAAGATTCTCTTTAGCTTTCAAGAACTTCATATGTTATAACTTTGAGTATATATGTATGTATGTAGATGTGAGAGGAGATGTCCATGGGCTTGTGTTGGGAAATGTGTGCTAAGAATCGAAGTCAGGTCCTTTGCAAGAACATTACATTCTCTTAATTGCTTGAGCAATCTCACCAGTCACTGTACTCATAAATAATTCATTGTGAGCTTCTGTTCTAGCTTTGCAGAGAAGCTAGAAATTATTGACAAGAAAAGCCAGCGTAGAAAACCTACATTTTTCACAGCATTTTATCTCTAATAATTGAAACAACACTACATAATTGAATTTTCACATTCAACTTTTCTTAGAAATAAGAGCAAGACACATAACTGAAATTGGGTTAAAATATGTTGTACTTGCTTTGCAATTAAAAGCAATACAGACATGCTCTTTTCTCTGCAGAAGAAAGCAAGGGAAAAACCTGAAAACCACAGNTTCTATATATGCAGCTAGAGACATGAGCTCAGGGGGTACTAGTTAGTTCATGGTTATTCTTCCACCTAGAGGGTTGAAGACCCCTTCAGCTCCTTGGGTACTTTCTCTAGCTCCTTCCTTGGGAACCCTGTGTTCCATCTAATAGCTGACTGTGAGCTTCCACCTCCATGTTTGCCAGGCATTGGTATAGTTTCCCCCAGACAGCTATATCCGGGCCCTTTCAGCGCTATCTTGCTAGCATATGCTATAGTGTCTATGTTTGGTGGCTGATTGTGGGATGGATCTCTGGCAGCCGCAGTCGTTGGGTCCATCCTTTGGATTCAGCTTCACACATGATCTCTGTAACTCTTTCAATGTGTGCTTTCTTCTTAATTCTAGGAAGGTGTGACGTGTCCACATTTTGATCTTCCTTCTTCTTGAGTATCATGTGTTTAGTAAATTGTATCTTGGGTAGTCTAGGTTTCTGGGCTAATATCCACATATCAGTGAGTACATGTTATGTGAGTTCTTTTGTGAATGGGTTACTTCACTCAGGATGATGGCTTCTAGATCCATCCATTTGCCTAGGAATTTCATATATTTATTTTTTTAATTCAAGAAAAATGATTTTAGTGTATATTTCATGTATACCATATCTCTTTTTTCTTAAGAGAAAATTTTTCCTCAGTAAGTTAACATTTTCATATGTATTTATTTTTACTAAAATGAGTCATAGTTTTTTTTCCATATACCATTTCCCACATTCCCCCCATCCACCCTCTGACTGCCCCAAGTCCCACATATCCTCCCCACCCCACCTCATCTCTACATGGATGCCATCACCTCCACCCCACCTGACCTCTAAACTCCCTGGGGCTTCCAGTCTCCCCAGGGTCAGGTGCACCATCCCTGAATGAACACAGATCCAGATGTTCTCCACTGCATGTGTGCTGGGTGGTCCCTTACCAGCTGATATTTGCTGTCTGTTTGGTGGTCCAGTGTTTGAAAGATATTGGGGATCCAAATTAATTAAGACTGCTATGATTTACCTTTAAAAACTCTTAGTCAATGTCAGTTTATTTCTTAGAGTGTTTGAACTTAGTGTGATTTGGGGAATATTTTTTAAAAGGAAGCTACATTAAAGTTACTTTCTGTATTTTTAGCATTATATCTGAATTTCAAAAGTAATATAAGGTTAAGATTTTCAGTATCTAAACAGACACTCATCACAGATTTAAATCATAATGACTAGATTTAGAGTTAATCTGGATATTTAGAGACCTAGTGTGGGTTTTAAGCTAGCAAGGACTTATTGGTTGAAAACTTTGTATTTTCACTAGGTCTTAGCCAAAAACCTAAACACACTGAATAATTATTTTTCAAATGACCCTGTGCATAGGCTTTTACTAAGACTTTATGTTAGGCCTCTGGAAGCAAAAGGAAAATTGGAGACAGTATAGTTATAGCAAAGAACTTACAATACTTATTATAAGTCCAGGTGCATACTTGCCTAAGACATTATAATACAGCTGAGATTGGTCAAACAAAGATGTGTGTTCAACATGAAAACAATAACGTATAACTAAAACATTTATTTCTATCAGTACATTTTCTGCAGCCAACTTGATATATCTAATACAGTCTACAATTCTTCCAATAGTTATTTTGTAACTGAGGTTATTATATTATAAATAGCATTTTCCAAGCTATTTACAAGTTAGATCATTTTCATATTTGGCTTTCTTTTCAAATTCCTATAAATTTTTTTTTTCATAATAATGTATCAGTCTTTTAATCACAGTTCTAGAGTACATCCTGCTTCTTTCTCTGTTCCCCTTTCTAGGGCAATCAATCACTATTTAACTATGAGATGCTTCTTTTAACCATATGCTTATTTTCTGTAAGCAGCATGTTTACATCGCTTCTCTTTCAGATATATGCACTCTCATTTGCATTTTGATCATTCAGGTCCAGGTTTATTGCTTGGGTCTAATGCAATGTTCATGTACTATCACATATTTCTTACATTTAAAAATATTTTTGTCAAACTATATATTCAATATGACATCATTCTTTAAGATTTCAAATTCAAAATAAATCAGCTGGTTCTGATACATGTATTATATGGAGGAACTAAAATACCTAGTATAATTTTAAGGTGACATAATATTGAATTTTTTAAATACATATTTTATATCAGCTTTCATTTTTAATCACTAATTTATTCAATTGTGATATTGTCTGTCTCTATTTCCAGAATTAGGAAATCTGTGTAAGGATGATAATCATGAGGTTCAAGGACAGTATTGACTACCTCATGAATTGTAGTATAACTTGGATTACAAAAGGATTATTTTAACAGTCATAGTGGTGTATTGGGAAGTTACATCTTACTGCTGATGTATTAATGAGCTGGTACATAGATGTTTTGTCGATGCATATGTTGATGTTTGGTCTTTTATTAAGTTAAGTATTGACCCCCAAGGCATGGTTGCTCACAGGGACAAAAAATGCAAAGTATCTGAACACAAAATGTAATGTTGCTCCTTACTTTAAAACTATTGGTTAAATAAAAATGCCAATAGTTAAGGTCTGGGGAGAAAAGCCATAGGTAGGGTTTGGGATTTCTGAATTGGGGTCAGAGGAGAATCACTAGGGGGAAAGGGAGAAGGTAGAATGAGCAAAAGATGCCACAGGGTAAGAATCTTCAAAACTTGGCCCTGAGGGCTAGCCAATGGGAGTTAGTAGCAGCCCAGTAGGAACATAGCAAGTTACAACTTGGGATTCTTGATAGGAAAGTACACATAATAGCATAGATGGTAGATATCTGCCCAGATTTATTGATGATTTCGGCTTATTATAAATATAAAAGTTGTATATCTTTTATCTGGGAACTGGAGGGGTGGATGAGAAAAGGAGTTTCGAGGAGAAACTAGGAAAGGGGATAATATTTGAAATGTAAATAAAGAAAACATAAAATAAAAATAAAGTAATATTAAAATGTCAAAAAAGATTAAATACTTTCTACAACAAGTATCACTACAGTGAGGTACAAAAATACGAACTTTAATTTAAAAGTATAAATAAAAGTAAGATGCATGTTTCCACTTTGTCTAAATTTTTATGGCTTTGGCAGACATTACTCTTCACATATTCTCATATTTTATAATGTATGCAGCAACTAAAAATATATGTAATATTAACTTTTCTATTTTATCCTTATTGCTTTTGTCAGAGATATACCATTTTTGACGTGTTCAGATCATAAATTTTATGTAGTCTTGAGAATTTGTACCTTGTATTTATCTTTTATCGATGCATTTATTTTAGATTTTTATTAGCATCTTTGTTATGACTTTGCTAGCCCTTCATTTTCTGAAAAATATATAGTTTACTGATATTCAATCTTTAATAAAATGTGAGATCCACTGCTTCAAATTACTCTCAAAAGTTTAGGTAAGAAATATTTTAGTAATCATTGATATGAAATCTTTTTCTAATTTATATTTCTTCTTCTTAAATTATTTTTTATTTACTTATTCATTCTTTAAGACAACATCTTGCTAGGGCAGACCGGTCTGGATTAAAATCCTCTTACCTCACTCTCTCCAGTTCTGGGATTACAGGCTTGCATTACCATGTTTAGCTCAGAATTTCTATGTTTATTCTCATTGTCAAGTTTAATATGATTTCAAAACTATATACACTGTGATTAGGTAATCTGGTTTATAGGTGTAGGATTGTGGTGGTTTGGTTTTTTCAACATGACACAGTATTTGAAAGAAGCAATATTCACTGAGGAAAAACTTTTCTGCAGATAAGTCTGTAAGGAATTTTTATGACTAGTGATTTGATGTGACATGGTGCAAACTGCTCTGGGTGTGCCACCTCTGGACTGGTGGTCCTGGGTTATATAAGAAAGCAGGCTGAGCAAGTCATGAGAAATAAACCATTAGGTAGGATACTTCTAGGGCTTTTGCTTTAGTACCTTCTTTCTGGTTTCTGCCTTAATTTCCTGCACTGACTATAAAATATAAGCTGAAATAAATTCTTTCTCCTACATTGCTTTTGGTAATGATCTTTTATCACAGCATTAGAAACTCAGCTAAGAAAAGAATCATTTCATAATTGATGAGATTTATGGTAGAAATGAGTATGTGGTCAATGTGTATAAATGTTCTGTTTCTTTAGAAATTTGAATGAAAAATCTTTAAATAGCTCATATAAAAACAGGCAAAGTATCTACACATATACCTGAAATCAGCATGAGACAGTCAGATTGAGAACTGAAGGGTAAACTGGGCTATATAGCTAAAAACTAAAAAACAACAACAACAAATAAAAAAAAAAAAAAAAAAAAAAAAAAAAAAAAAAAAAAAAAAAAAAAAAAAAAAAAAAAAAAACACCAAACCAAAACAAAACAAAACAAAAACCCAAAGATAAAATTTAAAAGAGCCTAAGCTAGCTATAGAAGTTAATCACTTTAGGGAACAAACCTACATGAATTATTTAACTCTGCATAAATTAAAAGTACAAAATAAATATTAAGAAATTGGAAGGGTAATATATGAAAATTCAAAACACAAAGTTCTAATAGACAGATGTTAGAAATGCTGCAGAAAAGGAGCTAAATATAAAATATGACAAAATCAATATACTAAAACTGATAAGGTATTATCTGATATTAAAGATGTCTAATAAGTTCTGTCCAAAATACAAAATACAAAAATGTATGTCCTGCCTATCGTAGTATAACTTTAATGCTCAATATGATGATTAACTTTCATGTTATTATCCTGTGATAGAGACAGAGGAAGTAACATTAAAGAGAGATTTCAGCCCAATGAGGATTACATGTACACCTCTGAACCAATATAGAAAATGAAGTCTCCAAACATATATCATATATCAATTAAAATTTGAAGCTATGTCATCTATATGATAAGTACTAGAAATGCAGCCTTCTTAAGTATGAGTTTATTTTCTGTCCCTTCTCAAAAGACTTTCTGTATGTTCAGTGATTTTTGTTTGTGTCCCATGTACTTTCTTATTACTTTGTATGACTTTTAAAGTATAATGCACCAGAATAATTTCTGCTGGGCCTCAAGCAGCACTACCAACTAGATACTACTTTAAAATAAATTCCCAACCTAGAGACATCTTACACTGTCTAAGTAGTGAATGGAGAAATGTAGATTCATTGAGGCCTCATCTTGTACCACCATTTTATATGTAATCAGTTTGTGACTAATTTATCTTTGACCCTAACAAATATTGTTATTTGAAGACCAGCTATATGCAGTTCTCTCCTGTAAGACTCCATTTCCCAAAGCATAGTCAAACTATATTAATGTCTGTGTTCTTTTTACAGGAATTTCTATTTTGGTAAGTCCAACTGAGAAAAAATGGATTCTTATATTCTACTCAGCCTTATTACTTGTGTTAATTAACTTAAGAAACTTAATTTTAGCTAACGGTTTTAGTGGTCTCAGTCCACAATCAAAGGGTTCCATTGCATTGGACCTCTAATGAGGCAGTGCATAATAGAGAAGGGAGTGGTAGCATAAATTGCTGAAAGCACAAGAAAGCAAATAATGAGCATGACGCTGGGAAAAGTCCTATAAGATCATCCTGTCCACCTAAGGATCACCTACAAGGCCTGACCTCATAGAGAGTGCACTTTCTCTTGATACTGCTATCATGAAATAACTAATTGGTTAACACATGGGCATTGAGGAATATATATATATATATATATATATATATATATATATATATATATATATACACACATACATATATATATATATATATATATATATACTATTATATATTATTCAGTATATATTATTCAGTATATGTGTGTGTATGTATATATATATATATATATATACATATATATATATATATATATATAATATTCAGTAACATAGAATGCATATTTTAATATGACTTCTCATAATTCCTGCTGCATATTTAATTTCATTTGTTTGCTACTTTGGGGGTTTCTTAATATTCTTTTTTTTTTTATGTAAACAAGTTTATTCTGTGCGTATTCAGGAACCAACATGTCGACTTGCATACATAGATAAAATACAGCCATGACTTAATTGAAAAACATCAAGGACGAGAGAGGGAGGGGCAGCTTTTTCAGCTGGTGCCACGCCCTGGCAGTCTCACTACAAACAAATAGCTTTTCTCAAACCAAACTGAAGATGTAAGGGCATCAGATAGTAATTGTAGCAGGTAAACTTTGAGTACTTTTTATACTAGAAAGAACTCAAAGGACTTGGATGTAGCCGTAAACCAAGTTCCTGCGGCTATAGTCCATAGCTTGGCTTAGAGTATTCCCAAACTACATGTGTCACTCCTCTAACCAGCACGCCACCGGTATCCTTTGTATTTACCTGTTTTTAGTATTTGCAGTGGGTACTGGTGATTGGCTGTAGGACCTCAGCTGTAGTTTCTTAATATTCTTTGATTTTCCAATTCAATGACAATATACTTAAGTAGATGCACAAATACATATTTTGGTTAATGTTTTTCATTGTTTTAAGTATGAATGTTGTTCAGTATGTCCAGATATTTTTAAGGATGGATCCCTCAAATATAATTTTTTATTAACACACAGTTTATATTTATATGATCTCCAAATAGTTATTATAACAATATTACAAGTGACAGCCTTTACTATGCAAGATTACATAATTGATGACTTAAAAAAAAAATGTCTGGTGATATAATAGTCTCTTAAATGGAAGCTGATACTTGTGAGGTTTGCTAGTACCAGCATGAGGTTGAATCTCTCGTAGACTACCATGGAACACCTGGTATTTGGGCTGTGTATTTGTCATTTATAGCAGACAGGGATGTGTATTTCTCTATAAAGTCTGTCATTCTTTTCCTTATGATACAGCTGTCTTCCTTTGGGGAAGCCATGTCTGTTGAACTTCCTTTTTATTCACTCACAAACACAATATAGTTACTTACTGACAATGCTAAGGATTATTATTATAGATTTATACCTAAATTTACTCTGAGAACAAGGTCTACATTTTTCCATCTCTGCACATTGCTCACAGAATTAGGTGTTGATATGAATTTTGAAATCATTAAATGATAACTGGAAGGAGACATGGATGCATGTTTCTTGCTTGCTTGTGACAAACTTTAAAGGAATCACTGCTGTTTCTCTTGTTTATTTCTCTAGATTTTCAAAACATCGTTATCCGAACAGCCACCCCCGGGATATGAGAATATATCAGATGTAGTGCCACCGTACAGTGCCTTCTCTCCACAAGGGACACCAGAGGTAACAATGCAGCACAGCACAATACCATTTCCACATTTAAGAAACTAGGCTTCCTTAATAACAAAAAAGTATTAATTTTTTCATGGTGCTTTTGAAAATAAAATATGCTGCAGTAAGAAGTACAAATCTATACATTTATTGACATTTCACAAACACCTACTTTTCATTTTATTAAATTACTTTAGTTATTTACATTCCAAAATTACCCCCTTTCCTGTCCCCCTCTTTGAGTTCTTCACAGCATTCCCTTCCCCCTCTTACTCCCACAAACATTCCTCTTCCCAGTGACATCAACTTTCCACAGGATTAAGCACATTCTCTCCCACTCAGGCCATACAAGGCATCCCTTAGCTACACATGCTGTTGGGGCCATGAACCAGCCCATGTATGCTACTTGGCTTTTGGCTTAGTCTGTGTGAGCTCTGATGGTTCTGAGTTAGTTGACACTGCTGTTCTTTCTATGGGAATGCAGTCCCCTCATTTCCTACAGTCCTTCCTTTAACTCTTCCATATTTGTCCCAGATCTTAATCCAATGGTTGGTTGAAAGTACCTGCATTTGATTCAGTCAGTTGGTAGTAGAGTTTTTTCTGTCTGCATGTACAAGTTGGCCACAGTAATAGTATCAGGATTTGGTGTGTGCACTTGGGATGTATCCCAAGTTGGGCCAGAAACAGGGTGGTCTTACTCAGTCTCTGCTCCATTTTTGTCCCTACATTTCCTTTGGACAGGAACAATCCTGTATTAAAATTTTTGTAGATTACCTGGCTCCACTAGGGGCCCTGATTTCAAACATCCACTTCTGTGTATTCAAAACTCTATTGATATAAAGTGTTGACATTAGTTCAGAAAATTCCCTCAAGCCACTTCTTGATTTCATACACCATTGAGGCAATCATCGCTCATATTTGTGTGTGTGTGTGTGTGTGTGTGTGTGTGTGTGCTTGTGTATGTGTGTGTGCGTGTGTGTGTGTGTGTGTGTGTGTGTGTGTGTGTGTGTGTTAATTTTCATCACTATGTCAAAGTAAAATGTCTAAGGTAAACAAAAAGATAGAGGATTTATTTGGAAGATTTGGATCCATGATTGCTTGCTCTCATTACTTGAGTCCCAAGATAATGTAAAAGACATGTTTTAATAGATATTCAATCTTGTTCTGTTCAGGGTGACAGAGTAGAGCTGTGCTTTCACCATGCACTGTTGAATCCATGACCAACCAAGCATCCCTTAGCCCAAACACACCACAAACCAATTTAGTGCGAAGAAAGGGATCAGTAAAGAGACCTCTCTGATCCAATTGAAGTATCTTAGCTAAAAGGAAAATCATTGACTTCTTTTTCTTTCTCTCTTTTTATTCCATGCTTTCCCAAATTTTATTTTCATTTTTAATATTTATTTTTTATTTTTCTTTTGACTAAGGACAGGTCTTTCCTGCTAGAAGAGATGGCAAAGAAAAGGTCCTGGTCTGTACCTATTTCGGCAGCATTGTGGAGATGGATTTTTATACTATAGAAAGCAATTGGTTGGAAAGCCTTGAATCCTTGCAAGCCCTTCAATTTGAATACAGAGCCCAGGGTAGCGCCAGCCTCATCTCCCTGCCCAGCTTTGAGGCAGACAAAAGAGAAATGGTGAGGATTATCAGAGCATAGTTTCCCTAGTTTGCAAAGGACAAGCAAACCCCTAGTCACCTGGACTACAAGACACCTAGACAAAAGTAAGGATATGTTGTGGTTGCTCAATGGCTTCAGCCAAGCCATGAGTATCTTAAGCCTCGGTGCATTTCCCCTAATGTAGTGTGAGAGTAAACCAGTCTTTCCTGGAAAGAGCAGGTCCCTGGAAGAAGGAGGTTGAGATTTGGCCTCAGAAGCAGGTGCTTATGTGTAGAAGTAGGTGTCATGGTCGTTTGTAGTGGTCACTGTGATGGTCATCCACACTGTTCATTGTGATGATCAGCTGTCATTGTCGGTGTGGTGGTTAGGTATAGTGTCCATTGTAATGATCACTTGTGGTAGTCCTTCCTTTTATGCTCCTTACAAGCCACTTACCAATTATTTTGGTGTCAAATGCATAATTTGCTCCTAAACCTCCATTATTTTACAGCAGTATCATACTGCTTTTGAGGGTTTTTCTGTATACAGTAAACATAGAATGAGATTGTAATGTTGTCATAAATAAGGAATTGACTAATATCTAACCTGTAGCGGCCTGTCCATCTATTTGTAATATTTAAGTATACTTCTCCCCTCACATTTTTATAAACATAAATTATTTAACTATAATTTTGTTTATTTTAGTCTTTTTTAATTGGTTTCTTTTGATTACAAATAGGTTGCTCATACTTAGGTGTACATATTCATTAGCTAACTAGGTTTTTCATTTTGTAAATTACTAATTATAGCCTTTTTCTTTCCTGGTGAGCTTCTGACATTTTTACTATTGAATTTTATCAGTTTATTCAGTATTTTAAGTATATGATACAGCCCTAACACTTTTAGATTTTGCAACTATCTTCTAAATTTTCAATGATTGGCTCATTTTCTCTTCATTTCTCTTTAGTTCAAAACATGCCAAATAATGATTTCGTCAAATTTTCTTCATATATTTTTGTACTATAAACATTCAAAAATTGGCTATATTATTTGTAATATGTCTCCACCAAGAGAATCATATGACTACTTATATAATATTCCAAATACTAACAAAGCTTAATTTCAAAGACAAGATTCATTTGCCATATCAGTATCAAATATATGGACAAATACCATCAGATCATAGCACTTGTAGCAATGAAATATAGTTTAGAATTACTGGAACACTTCAAAAATCTTAGAGATCTATTTTAATGTACAACAGTCAAGGAGTACCATGTATCATGGTGTAAAAAAGGTTGTATGTGAAAACAGATTATACTTCTACATAGATGTATAGTGCATTATGAAGACAAAAGTATAGCCATTCACAGATTAGTTTGATGTTTTATTGAGTAACTCATTGAAACCCATTAAATTTGTAATTCTATGACTATCCTACACATAAAAAATCACAGTAACATAGGCATGTTGGCTGAGGCTTATAACTCCAGAGGACATAAGAATGAGACCAGAGGAATGCTCTGAGTTTGAGACCAGTCTGGCTTCCATGTTTGTTTGTTTGTTTGTTTGTTTTGTTTTTGTTTTTCCCCTCTTCTCTAAAAAGAAATCCTGAACATAATTATTTTTCTTTCTTTCAAGCATGCTTAAGTTCTTTCACATTGAACATAGATAGAAGGAGCACATTCTTCATGAGATTGATATATGCAGAACAAGAGAAGGCTAGTGTTGACTGTTGATAACCTTGTGCCAACTGTAACCAAGCCAGTAGAGTATTTATTCTTTATTAATTATATATGTATTTTGTGTATATGCAGTATATGTCTCTATTACTCATTCTTGAGTCTATTTCATCTAAATTCTGTCCAAGGAATAACACTGGTCCAAGCATTAGGTGATTTAAAATTTGTAGCTTCACAATGTGTTTAAAAATACTGTAGTATTTCTCAGGTCTTAGTGTGTGACATAAGTGGAGGGTTTGCAAAGCCCAGATTCTGGTTCTCACAAGACCTTTTGTGATGTACCTCTCCAGGACCATTCTCTGAGAATCACTGATTTTTCTCACCAAAATTTTCATGTTGATAAGGGCAGGCAAATAGAAGCTTGAAGGAATAAGAAAGGATTCCAAGCTAAGGGTATCATTTTATTCACAGTCAGAACAATAGCACAGTGTAAATCATACAAGAAGCCCATTGTCTAAAAACAAAGTAGTTTTCTAACTAAGAATACAATTTGGATAGAGGGTTATATATTTGCTACTTTTGTTTGCAAAGTTTTAAACCAATATCTTCCCTAATCCCATATACAGAACAATTTCTTTTATGATGAGTGCAGTTTTATCAAAAGATAGCTATTATTTTGTAACATTTATAGGGGATATATTTCCCAAAATTCTAAGTGGTCTTTTCTTTTCTTTTCTTTTCTTTTCTTTTCTTTTCTTTTCTTTTCTTTTCTTTTCTTTTCTTTTCCTTTCCTTTCTTTCCTTTCCTTTCTTTCCTTTCCTTTCCCTTTCTTTTCCTTTCCTTTCCTTTCCTTTCTTTCTTTCTTTCTTTCTTTCTTTCTTTCTTTCTTTCTTTCTTTCTTTCTTTCTTTCTTTCTTTTTAGAATTTACTGGTAAAGTTAAGAAACATGAGTAGACCAATTTAATATGTCTTCCTGTTTATCTCACTCTCTTTTCTCTCTTGTCTCTCTCTTTTTCTTTCCTTTCTTCTTCTTCTTTTTTTTTTAATTGGGGGGGGTGATAAGTTAGTGGTACTAATACATGCATAGTTGTAAGGTCATCTCCTGGAGTTTAGGAAACCTACCCGTGAGTACTCTTTCATGAAAGAATGATTCTCCTTCTTTTTTTCAGTTAACAACTGCCAATAGTGACTAAAAGTCAGGGCTTCATCCATCTATGCAGGAATTTTGGCTGGCATATTCTTCTGCTGGTAACCATGGGGGCTCAGAGTTCCTGAATGCTACTGCAACTGCCTAAAGGAGACAACATTTTAGAACATTTATCTTCATCCCCAGCTCTTACATTCATTTGAAGAGTTTTCCATGCAACTGAAGCAGATCATTATCTGAAGAGGAATCTTGGCAGTGCATTTTAGAGCAACCCCATAGCAAAAGTTTCTAAGTTAATGTTTAAGAAAAAAATGAATTGACAAAATTATAACAGCACAGCAAAATATAGTCATGTGGTTTGTGGTTTTGATTAAAACTAATCTTTTTGTGGTAGTGTTTATTGAGCCTAGAGCTTGTTACATACTGAATAAATGTTTCACCACTAAGCTATGTTTTCACACCTTGTTCAAATTTTTAAAATGGAAGTAGTTAAGTAATAAATATGTACAAATAATTTTTAAATTCATTCATATATAAATAAACACCAAATTGTTGTAATTGTTTCTAAAACATTGCTATTTATACTATGCTGGAAATGATATTACAATGCAAACACTTGCTTTCATAAAAGTATGATAAAATTTTTTTTAGATATTTGTGCAAAAAATTGAATATGTATGTTACTTTTCAGAATTCCTTTTGGACTAGATTAAAGGGTGAAAAGAATTTTGGAAAAACCCTTTACAAATAACAGTGTTGAGGCTTAAGGATGAGGTGATGTTTGCATGTGACCATACAAATGATTAAAACAAGTCTTCTGAAACCCAGTGTCTTTTTTGGTCTTCGACATTTGTGAAGCCTCACTATGCTCCAATTTAAATGTGCACGCTAAAGAGAACTCTCTTTCATCAAATGGTGCTCAACGTATGGTGACTGATATTTTTCAGATAATGTGTAGCAACTTGAATACTTATGTAATTCTTTTGGGGATATTTCTACATCTTTACTTATTCAGGAAATGTAAAAGGAAAATTATCATTTAATTCATGTGTCTCCCAACCTGTCAAGTAACATTTTTAATTTATGTTAACCTTTCCATTGACTGCCCCAGTTGAGGCTCATCTGTCATGGCACTTTTGGTGTTTTAGCTTTATCCATCTTTCAAGATCAAACATCTACATCTGTCATTCAGAGATATTTCCATATGCTACATTTTATATTAAATCATTTTTTATCTCAACAGGGGGATCTAGTGTATGTCAACTATGCACGAACTGAAGACTTCTTTAAACTGGAACGGGAAATGAAGATCAATTGTTCTGGGAAGATTGCGATTGCCAGATATGGGAAAGTGTTCAGAGGAAATATGGTAAAGGATTGATGTCCTTTCAGGATAGTAGAGAGACTGGCGAGCATAGGGTTAAGTTAAATAGATTAATACTGCATTGTTTCCTTATAAGTAAAATTTTGATTCAAAAAAGTAAGATAAAAACATACACAGATAAGTAGGAGTGATGGGCCTATTTGTTAGTAATTAGGGGAGAAATGGAAAGGATGAAGGGAGATAGGATCATAGGTGGATGAGTATAATCTGAGCACATGCTATTCATGTGTAGGTTTGCTATAATTGACTTCGCTGTTTTTTACAACTCATACAAGTAGATAACGTTTTTAAAGTTCATCTCTCAGTAATCCAAAATATTATAATATGACATATTTTACAATTTTTCTGAGATCATGATTTTCTTATCTCTGTACATTCCACTTTATAAAGAGGACACACTAACAGAGAAAGTGTTTCTGAGTTGTGTTGTGAAACTCTGTCTGCATTTGCCAGAGTGGATGTTTTGTACCTGCAAGAACCTGTGACCTACCACCAAACACAGAGAAATTCACAATGGCTTTCCTACTAGTTTCCAGTACCTTTGTTTGATATATCACCTTCAAAGATTTTTCTATTTAAATTCAATATGGATCATTATTATAAGCAGTGCAAGAAGTCTTTACTCATTTTCAGCCATACATTTAATGGGAACTTAGCTTAGGGATTCTATACTCTTATTCTGCTTCTAGAAAACAAGAGGGGATAGCAAATTCTTTTTTCCCATTGTGATGAGAGAGTTCAACATTTGCTACTCTGGAAAACCATTAATTTTAAGCTCATAATGTGGAATCTATGCCGACAGGCACTTAGCTGTAGCCACTTGAGACTCTGAGAGAGGAAGATTACGTGCTTAAGTCCTTCCTAGATTAGAAAGTGAATTAATGTTCAGTCTTGAAATTTCAGTGAAAACTGTTCTACAAAACAACAGATGAAACTAAACTATTTGTGTAATGTGATTTTGGGATCTGCCATTATTAAGTCTGTAACAACTTACTTAAACTGAGAAGAGAAACATGATGTTTTGTAGGTTAGAAATGCTCAACTAGCAGGTGCAAAAGGAATGATTCTGTACTCAGACCCTGCTGACTACTTTGTTCCTCGGGTGAAGTCCTATCCAGATGGCTGGAACCTCCCTGGAGGTGGTGTCCAACGTGGAAATGTCTTAAATCTTAATGGTGCAGGTGACCCGCTCACACCAGGTTATCCAGCAAATGGTGAGTGGCTAGATCCCAACCATCATATCAATTGACCATTTCAAATGATGTAAAAAAAAACTTATTTGTCAAAATGACTAAGAACATATTTTCTTATTGTTTTTCATTCTAGAAATAAAAATGTTTAGAATTCTGAAAATTATTTATGTTCCTTACCTCATAATTTAAGACTGAAACTTTGGAACTCTGACTTTTTGAAATATTAAAATGTTATATAGTCCATGGTTAATATGGTACATAACACATGTGGGTAGAAACAGAGCACACCAAGAACATATTTAAAATAATTTTGGAGCAGCATGTGTGAATACCAACTTTGAATGTGGGTTAAAATGAATATGAGTGCACTCCTGTCTGTTCTACTCTGCTTTTATACTGATGATGAATTTTGGCCAGGTTGGCTATTCATATTAAAAAATATGTACTCAGAATATATATTTTTCATGAGGATAATTTTTAATTTTCTAGTAATGAATAGAAAATCAAAAGACCTCAAAAAGTGATTAAATAGTTCACCTAGGACACAGAGTTTAGACAGTGCACTAATGATATAGAAACCTTTCTGCTTTGCAATGATAAGTAAAATTTGCCAAGTAATGTTTCTTAAATGACAGCTTCTGAATACCTTAACAACCTTACAGGCAAGAGGTGTTATGATCTCTGTCTTGGGGGGAAATGAGACTAGATATTAACAGCATGGCCATATTCACTACCACACTAAGTAGAGCACTGGAGTTTAAAGTCACAGTGTGGCCTCAGAATCCACATTCTTGTCTTTTGATGAAACGCTGCCTAGTCAAGCACTGACAAACAAGCTAAACTGCTTTGACTGTATTCAGATATCAGATGATGTCTACAAAATCTGTGTTCACTTTGTTTGCATAATTTTGAACAGAGAAAGGTTTTATAACTCAGAGTTTGCCCATGTCCCTATGATGTTTACATATTGATTTTTCATCTCTGATCTATCAAATCATATATATCTGAAATGCTTATGTTTGGAGTGATTGTTCTTAAACATATTTTTAAAATACAGAGCACTGACATAAGTATGTTCATTATTTAAAATAACTTTATATTACTCGGCTGTTAAGCAGAGTCACATTGTGGTGGGCAGCCATTGGTAGGCTTTCCATGATTCAGTATGTGACCCCACTCTCATCTACATAGCAGTATTAAATGGGCTCAGTAGTTATTAATGCAACATGGTTCATGGAGAGTTGGAGGGAGGGAGTGGGAATGAATACAATCAAAATATATGGATGCATTCATGAAATTTTCAAAGAATATAAAAAAGAAAAGAACCCTCCGATATAAACATATAAAGGGATGTGTAAATAGAATGAAATGCAATGAGATTTTTATTTACTTTAACTTTTTATTTCTACACTTAAAAAAGTTTCTTCCAAGATATTAAAAAGAATTATAAGATGTAGAAGCTTCAAAGATATTGTTGAGTACATTTTTCATTAATCGTTTTCTGTCAGACATTGCGATTAAGAATGTTTTGTATTCCCAGTGAAATTCTCTTGGAGAAAACTAATTTTTCATTTGTGATTTATTATCTGTTGGAGATAACTTCTGGGTTATGGATAGAGACTTTTGCCCCCTTCTCCTTTCAGCTGTAAGTACCCATCTATCACAGACCTATACAGACACTGTGCATACTGCTACAGTCTCTGTGAGCTCATATGTGCATCACTTATGTTGTATTAAAAAACCCTGTTTCATTAGTATCCTTCATACCCTCTGGTTCTTAGACTCTTTGTCTCTTCTACTGGAGGGTTCCCTGATACATGAAGGAAGGATGCAACTCAGACATTGTTTAAGGACTGAATGTTCCAAGGTTTCTCACTCTCCATATTGTCCATTGTGAATCTATTGAAGGTATAAGCTTCTCTGATGATGTTTGAGTGAAGCATTGATATAAGACTAGCAGAATGACATTTAGAGACATTTTATTGCTACATTCATTTAACAGAAAAGTAGTATTTGATTTTCTTTTTGTCCCAGGCCTATCCAGTTTCAGGTTTTTGGCCATGTAAGTAGTGTCAGGAATAGGTTCTATTTCATGGAGTGGGCATTAAATCCAATTCTATATTATTTTATTACTTTCACAATATTTGTGCCTCTATTTCCTAGAGCACCTTTGCAGGCAGGTCATTATTGTAGATTGAAGGATGTGTAGCTGGCTTGGTGTTTACCTTTCTCCTTTGTAGTATGCAGATTTCCTTCCAATACCAGGAACAATGTAGAAGTGAAGGCTCTAAGTAGGCAGCACCTTAAATTCTCCATGTTCAATGACTTTTGTAGATATTGTCTTCAGCAATAGGGCCTTATCATCAGTTGGTGGGGAGCAGTTAATAGACACCACAATAAACTAGGCAGTTTGGGGTTTACCATGGAACATACAATGGCCAACAGCTAGATTACATATACCCCATTCATAGCACTGAAAGTTTCATTTGAATAAGAAAGATATCTAGTTTAGGCTTTGTCGCCATCATTATTTAGTGATTCCATTTAGATTTTTGTCACATATGTATACATTTTAAGAAGCTTGTACTGTGTTAGGTTTCCAAATAGCCCCTCAAATGACCCTTAGTTTTAGCTGTCTCCTCCCTATTACATGGTCCCTCACCTCTCTTCTTGGGTCAAGAACTAGCAATGGACGTGCTCAATAGAGTACTTCTCAGTTTAACAGTTGTTTGTTTTGTTTTTGAATTACACTTTCATTTTACTTTATTTCTTCTCTCATACATTACATCACAACCAGTTTCCCTCCTCCTTAAAACCTCTAACCTTTCCCCTATGCTCCCTCCCCCTCCCAGATCCACCTGCCCTCTGCCTCATCTTAGCAAAAAAAAAAAGAATGAAAAAAAAAAAAAAAACAGGCCTCTAAGAAACAGCACTCAAACACAGCTTAACCAGCTACAGTAAAAGTGTCATGTACCATCATATCAAGGCTGGATAAGGCAACAAGTATAAAGAAAAGTATCTTACAAGTAAGCAAAAGAGTCAGAACATCCCCTGTTCCCACTCTTAGGATTTCATAAGAACACCAAGCTACTTAGTCAGAATATACATGAAGAAAACTTGGGCCAGAACCTTAAAGGCTCCCCTGATCTTTTCAGATTCCTATGAATGGCTGAATACAAGATTAATTAAAAAAAAATCAATAGCCATCCTATAGACAAATGACAAATGGGCTCAGAAAGAAATCATGGAAACCACACTCTTCACATTAGCCACAAATTATATAAAATATCTTAGAGTAACTCTAAACAGGCAAGTGAAAGTCCTGTATGATAAAACTTCAAGTCTTTGAAGAAGATATCAGAAATTTGGAAAGATCTCCCATGCTTATGGATCGGTAGGATTAATTTAGAAAAATGGCTATCCTACAAAAAGCAACATACAGTCTCAACGAAACCCACATAAAATTCAAACACAATTCTTTAAAGAACTTGAACGAATAATACTCAACTTCAGATTTAAAAAAAATTAGGATAGCTAAAACAATCTTGTACAACAAAAGAACTTGTGCATGTATCAACATAGCTGATATTAAACTGTATTACAAAGCTGTAGTTATGAAAACTGGATAATATTATCATAAAAACAGACAGGTTTATCAATGGAATCAAATTGAAGACCAGGAAATAAATCTGTACAACTATGGACACTTGATTTTTGATAAAGAAGCCAGAAGTATACAATGGGGGAAAAAAAACACCGTCAACAAATGATGCTGGTCTAATTGGATGTCCACATATAGAAGAAGAATGCAAAAAAGAGTCATACCTATCATCCTGCACAAAACAAAACTCAAGTGTGAAGGCTATTCCTGATTCTCAACTTGGCTGCATCTGGAATGAATTACAATCCAGAAATGGAGCGCATATACCTGTAATCCAGAACTTGAGGCTGGAAAACATAGGCTTCTGACCCAGACCTTGATATAGAGATCTTGAAGCATATTGGCCACGAAAAGTTTAGTCCCTGGTAGGGTTGTACAGCACTTTTATCCCAGAAGACAGAGGTAAGATCTCTGAGTTCAAGGTCAGTGTGGGACAAAGCATGTTCCAGATCCTGGCATGGCGGTACACACCTTTAATCTGGACCACACCTTTTGCTGGAGGCTTACATAAAGACATTGGAAGAAGGAACACTTACTTGCCACATCTGTTGGAACCTACTTCTTCAGTATTCCAGCTTATATCAAAGACCAGGTGAAACAAGTAGCCTCATTGACTGAGCAACTACTAGACTTTTGTACTTCCCATTCACAAGTGTCCAATGCTTGGTTAGTTGGAATAAAGACTGTAAGTCATTACAATAAATTTCTTTAATATATAGAAACTTTCCAAAAATTCTGTGACTCTAGAGAACCCTGACTAATACATCATGTCAACATGGATCAAAGACCTTAACATTAAACTTGATACACTGAACCTGTTAGAAGGAAAAGTAAAGACTAGCCTTAATGCATTAGCAAAGGGATAGCTTCCTGAACAGAACACTAATAACAAAGACACTAAGATCAATGACTAGTAAATGGTATTCTATGAAAGTGAAAAGCTTCTAAAAATCAAAATAACACTGACTGGCATTTTTCTTTTCTTTTTAAAAAGTTTCTTAAAGATGTATTTATTTCTTTTATACATATGAGTATTCTATCTGCATCTACACCTGTATGCAAGTAGAGGGCATCAGATCACATGAGGTTGCTGGGAATTGAACTCCTGACTTCTGGAAGAACATGAGTGCTGTTAACTACTGAGCCATCTCTCTACCTACTGCTTGACACTTTTAAGACACTCATTATAGGCCATCATGTGACTTCATGGTCCCACAAACATGTATGAGAGTTTCAATTTCTCCACATTCTTTCTGACACTTGAAGTTTTACTATTTCTAAAATATGTGGAAGAATTGTTTAATTTTACTTATGAAACCCCATTTGAAAAATACTGTTTTTAATGGACAATTATGTCTTTTGTTTTCTCAGAACATGCTTATAGGCATGAGTTGACAGATGCTGTTGGCCTTCCAAGTATTCCTGTCCATCCTATTGGTTATGATGATGCACAGAAACTCTTAGAGTAAGTTTGACAGAAAAAAAATACTTCTTTTGGTATTTATTTCTCATTCTTGAGAATTTTCAAATGTTTGAGAATGTTCAAATTTTAATACTATATTCTAGTTGATTGATGCAATGTACAAATGTTTTCATAAATTTAAAGAATACCGCTTCTGATTCTGGAATTTATTTTGTATTTGGATAATCAATGTGTGACATCCATGAACATGAACATTGATCAACTCTAGGAGGTATGATGTCAAAAGACCCATGTCCATGTTCTCAGGAAGGCAATGGCTGATTGTGACAAGAATGATAAGACAGATTTGTTCTGGAAAATTAGTACTCCTTGGAGGCAAGTCTGCTAATTGATGACTATTTGATTGCCTTGCTAAAATAAATGTCATACTGTCATTGCCATTTCTTTTTCTTCTCTTTCCTCCCCTTTTCCTTTATCCTGTATCAAAATGGCATTGGACATATAGACACTTTCTCAACCTTCTTTAGCTTCCTATTCTGTGCTTTCTCAACCCATTTTCCAATGTATCACTTACTCATCAATATTTTTCTTTTAAAATTTGTTGCTCTTTAAGGCTCAGAATAACAATGTCAGAACCACTAATGTTCACTTTTATTTATGTATTTGTTTATTTACACTCCATATTTTATTCTCCCACCCATCCACCCTCTGACTATTCTGCATCCCATCCATCCTCCCCACCCCCCACCCCTATCTCAACATGGATGTCCCCACTGCCCACCTGACCTGACCTCTAAACTCCCTTGGGCCTCCAGTCTCTTGAAAGTTAGGTGCATCATCTCTGAATGAACACAGACCCAGCAGTCTTCCACTGTATGTGTGCTGGCAGCTTCACATCAGCTGGTGTATGCTGTCTGTTTGGTGGTCCAGTGTTTAAGAGATCTCAGGGGTCCAGATCAATTGAGACTACTCAACTGGTCCTCGTACAGGGTCGCCCTTCTCCTCAGCTTCTTTCAGCCTTTCCTCATTCAACAATAGGGGTCAGCTGTTTCTGTCCTTTGGTTGGGTGCAAAGGAGGACTGTTCCTCTTTATCTGCATCTGACTCTTTTAGTTGTTTATTGGTTCATTCAGAGGGCAGTCATGATAGGTCCCTTTTTGTGAGCACTCCATTGCCTTATTAATAGTGCCATGCCTTGGGACCTTGCATTGAGCTGGATCCCACTTTGGGCCTGTTGCTGAAACTTCTTTTCCTCAGGCTCCTCTCCATTTCCATCCCTGTAATTCTTTCAGACAGAAACAATTATGGGTCAGAGATGTGACTGTGGGATGGCAACCCCATTCCTCACTTGGTGCCCTGTCTTCCTGCTGGAGGTGGGCTCTAAAAGTTCCCTCTCCCTACTGTCAGGCATTTAGTCTAAGGTTCCTCCCTTTGATTCCTAAAATCTCTTACCTCCCAGATCTCTGGTGCATTCTGTACCTGCCTCCACCCCACAGCCCCCAACCTCCTATTTCCTGAAATTGCTTGTTTCCATTCTTTTTGCTGGCCCTCAGGGTTTCATTCCTTTTATCTTACCCAATGCCAGATCAGGTTTCCTTCTTCCCCCCCGCCCCCCCCCCTCCATTCCCCCCCCCAACCCCTATCCACATTCCCTCTAAGGTCCCTCCTCCCTCCTCACTTGTAATTGTTTTTCTCTCTCTCCCAAACTGGGCCCTCCAGCTTGTTGACATTTTTGAGTTCTGTGGACTGTATCTTGGGTATTCCATATTTATTTATTTATTTGTTATTTATTTATTTATTTTGGTTAATATATAATTATTAGTGAGTACATACCATGCATGTACTTTTGGGCCCAAGTTACCTTACTCAAGACGGTATTTTGGTATTTTCTAGTTCCATCCATTTGACTGCAAAACTCAGGATATCCTTGTTCTGAGTAGTATTCCATTATGTAAATGAACCACATTTTCTGTATCCATTTTCCTGTCGTGGGACATCTAGGTTGTTTCTAGCATCTGGCTATCACAAATAATGCCACTATGAACATAGTGGAACACGTGCCCCTGTGGCCTGGTGTGGCATCATTTGGGTATATTCCCAAGAGTGGTATAGCTGGGCCTTCAGGTAGATCTATTTCCAATTTTCTGAGGAACCTAGACAGATTGATTTCCAGAGTGATTGTACCAGTGTGCAGTCCCACCAGCAAAGGAGGACTGTTCCTCTTTATGCATATCCTCTCCAACATGTGTTGTCACCTCAGATTTTAATCTTAGCCATTCTGGTTGGTGTAAGGTAGAATCTCAGGGTCGCTTTGATTTGCATTTCTCAGATCACTAAGGACTGTGAACATTTCTTTAGGTGTTTCTCAGCCATTTGAGATTCCTCAGTTGTGAATCTCAGATTATATGTATACCCCATGTTTTGATTGCTTGTTTGGTTTTTTGGAGATTAACTTCTTGAATTCTATATATATATATATATATATATATATATATATATATATATATATATATATTTATATTTATATTTATATTAGATATTAGCCCTCTATTGGATGGGGAGTTAGTGACTTTTTTTCTCCAATCTGTAAATTGCTGATTTGTCTTATTGACTATGTCATCAATCTTTAATCTGTGTTTGTGTTCCCTTTCTGCCATCATTGTTATTTCCTGTTCTACTCTCTTCCATCTACATGCCCCTCCTACTTCACCTCCTACTGTAAGTAAGAAAAAGGAACTTCTCTAAAAGGAAATGTTATAGATTCAAAGCATTTTTACCAATTTTACAGGTTCTTAATTTAGTTGAATACACTCCCCTAGTTTGCATAGGTTGGGTCTCACTATGTAGCACAGACTACTCCCAAATTTCTGATTTTTCTTGGATCTGACTCCTAGGTTATGGCATTACAAGGTTCCTCCATCATGCCTGTTATCAAAGTATTTTTAATCATTTCATTATCGTATCTTTGAGAGAACATTTTTTTGAGCTACTTTGAGGCCTACAGTTTCACATGTGAGCATCCTGATGTCTAGAAATTGGAAGTATATATCCAGTCTATTGGCAGACCTTTTTTAGATTGAAACTGTTAGCTGTGCCACTTGTATCAAGATTTAGTATGTGGTACAAATAATGAACAGTGTCATCACCTTCAAATATATTATTGGTTAAGATACTATAAATGTTATAAAATGCAGAATAATATTGGGCAAGGATATTTAATAAAATGAAGTGTGTTTGTGATACATTAACTTAAAAAGCAGACTCTTGAAAATAATATATGATTCAAGTTATATAGCAAATTAAAATGAACACATATTTCCATGTAGTTAAAAAGAAAATGCATGGCATTTTATAGAATTCAATTGAATCTTATGTTGTCATGTCTACTAGTTTGCTGGTCTAGATCAACAGATACACATTAGTTGTATCCTAACTAAGGCAATATAATTATTTGATTAAAAGTTACAAATGATGTTTATCACAAATTACATCTAGCTTCTAAGTAGTCAGTTTTGTGTATGAGGTAACAGGTTTTTTTGTTTTGCTGAGTTCATCATCATATGATGATACTGCAGTCTGTTTAACTTTTCACTAGTTGAAGGACAATTGAGACTGTTCGCTATCTTTGCTGTTATGGAAAAAGACATTATGGATAATTGTGCATTGATTTCTTGCCACTGTAATCCTCATTATTTTCTGGTGTACATTCTTGAGATTCATAAATACATTTACTTTCATAAGAAACTAACAAATAAGAGAGATTGTTTTACTATAACCTCATCAATATATGAATAGCACATTCATATTCTTTACATGTTATTATTAAAGCATGTTTTATATAGTAATATCTCAAAATAATAGGTATATTTTTGTATTTTCTTTGAATATTAATAGTTCTATGAGCTTTTGAAGATCATCTATTCTCATTATTTCTTTATAGTGTCATGTTAGCATATTACATATAGGATAACTTTGGCAATGTTTCTTATTCTACTACCTGGAGGAAATCCTGAAGAATTGTTGCTTGTGCTTTAAAGCAAATTCATAGGAAATAGTGAAGCCAATTTTCCATCTTGAAGGTGTTGTTTCCTTACTTAAAGCCTTTACGAATAGTCTGATCATATTTTCTCTTTTTCATTCAGTTTTGTGAGTGTGAAAATTTCTAGGAATTTATTTCATATAGGCTGTTCAATTTATCAGTATATAGTTCTTTTTTGTATTCCTTGATAAGTCTCTTTATTTCTGTAAAGTCAGCAGTTGTGTCCCTTTTTGTGTTCCTGAGATTAGTAATTGGAGTTTTACTTTTACATTCAAACCATTCACTGTGGTTTGTCTGTTGATATTTTGAGAAAATATGTTGTCACAAATTTTGTTTATTTCATAATTTTATTTCTCTACAGTTTATTCTTTATTCCTTCAGTCCTGATATGTAATTTCCTTTTGTTTTTTAAAAATATTTTGAAAATGTTAACTAATATTTTAATTTAATTTTATATATTGACTTATTTTTTTATTCTTTAATCCCTTTTTTTCCTATCCATTCTTTATCCCCCTCTCTGGCTGCCCATCACTTGCACTCCTTCCCATGCCTCCTTTCCCTGTTTCCAAGAGGACGTTCACACCCACCACCATCACCCTACCAAACCACTCCATTCCCTAGTGCCTCAAATTTCTCCAGGGTTAGGCGCATCTTCTTTCACTGAGGCCAGACCAGGAAGTTCTCTGCTGTATATGTATCAGGGGTCTCACATCAGCTGCTGTACACTGTCTGATGGTTGGCTCAATGGTCTAGATATCTCCAGGATCAGTTGAGACTGCTGTACTTTCCATAAGGCTGCCCCCCTCCTCAATTTTTCTAGCTTTTGCCCAATTCAACAACAGGGGTTCCAGGCTTCTGATCATTGGTTGGATGCTAATATCTGCATCTGACTCTTTTAGCTACTTGTTATGCCTCTCAAAGGGCTGCTCTTGTCTGCAAACACACCACAGCATCAGTAACAGTGATAGGTGCTAGGCCTCTCCATGAGGTGGATCCCAATTTGGGCCTGTAACTGGCCCTCTATTCTCGTGGACTCTTCATTTTTTCCTGCAGTTCCTTCAGACAGGCACAATTCTGGGTCAGAGCTTTTGACTGTGAGATGGCAATCCCATCCCTCCAGTTGATATCCTGTCCTTCTACTGGAAGGGGACTCTATTAGTTCATTCTCCCAATGTAGAGCACTTCATTCAAGGTCCCTCCCTTTGAATCCTGCGAGTGTTTCACCAACCTGGTCTCTAGTACAGAGAAGGTACTAGAGACCCTCTAAAGGGTAACCCCACCTCCTGCTTCCCGAGGTGGCTTGTTTCCAGTTTTTCTGCTAAAACTCATATATTCAGTCCTGTTTCCCACCCTCATTACCTGATTATGTCCTCCCCTCCTGATCCCTCTCCCACTCAAGTCCATCCCTCCCTCTGGCCCCTGTGATTGCTTCCTTCTTCCTCCTAAGTGAGATTGAAGAGTCCTCACTTGGGTCCTTATCCTTGTTAACCTTCATGAGTTCTGTGGATTGTATCCTGTACATTTTTGGCTAATATCCACTTCTTAGTAAGTGTTTACCATGCCTGTCCTTTTGGGTCTGAGTTACCTCACTCAGGATGATATTACCTAGTTCCATCCGTTTTCCTGCAAAATTCATGATGTGCTCATTCTTAATAGCTGAGTAGTATTCTATTGTGTAATTGAACACCATTTTTTTAAATCCATTCTTCCTTTGTGGGACATATGGATTCTTTCCAGCTTCTGGCTATCACAAATAAGGCCACTATGATCATAGTAAAACATATGCCCTTGAGGAATGTTAGGGCATCTTTTGGGTATATTCCAAAGAGTGGTGTATCTGTGTCTTCAGGTAGATATATTTCCAATTTTCTGGAGAACCTCCAGATTGATTTCCAGAGTAGTTGTACTAGTTTGAAATCCCACCAGCAAGGAAGATCTCTTCCTCTTTCTCCACATCCTTGCCAACATGTGCTGTCACCTGAGTGTTTTATCTTAGTCATTTTGATTGGTGTAAGGTCGAATCTCTGGGCAGTTTTGTCTTGTATTTCTCTGATCACTAAGGACTTTAAATTTTTTTTTAAGTCTTTCTTAGTCATTCCAGATTCCTCTGATGTGAGTTCTCTCTTTAGTTCTATACCATTTTTAGTTCTAAAACCATTTTTTTTATAGGTTTGTTTGTTTTTTGGTGGTTAGTTTCTTGAGTTCTTTATATATTTTAGATATTAGACTTCTATTGGATGTGGGGTTAGTGAATTTGTTTGTCCCAATCTGTAGGTTGCTGATTTGTAGTAGTAGTTTTGTTTAGGAAATCTCTACTCCCATCCCATGCTAATGAGTACAAGGCTCTTTCCCACTTTCTCTTCTATTAGATTCAGTGTATTTGGATTTACCTTGAGGTCCTTGATCTGCTTGGATTTGAGCTTTTTGCAAGGTGACAAATATGGATCTATTTTCATTTTTCTACATAGACTGCCAGTTAGACTAGCAAAATTTATTGAAGATTGCATTGTGTATTTTCAGTTTCTTTGTTAAAGATCAAGTGTCCATAAGTGTGTGGTTTTATTTCTGGGTCTTCAATTCTATTCCATTGAGCAACCTGTCTGTCTCTGTACCGATATCATGCACTTCTTTTATCACTCTGTAGTATAGCTTGGGGTCAGTGATGGTGATTCCCCAAGAAGGTCTTTTTTTTTTTTTTTTTTTTTTTTTTTTTTTTTTTTTTTTTTTTTTTTTTTTTTTTTTTTTTTTTTTTTTTTTTTTTTTTTTTTTTTTTTTTTTTTTTTTTTCCAGATGAATTTCAGAAATGAACTTTCCATGTCTTTGAAGAATTATGTTGGGATTTTGATCGGAATTCCATTGAATTTGTAGATTGCTTTTGGAAGTAAAAAAAGGATGACCATTTTTACTATGTTAATTCTACCTATCCATGAGCATGGGAGATTTCTCCATTTTCTGAGGTCTTCTTTGATCTCTTTTTTGAGAGACTTCAAGTTCTTGTCATACAGATCTTTCACTTGATTGGTTCGACTTACCCCAAAATATTTTATATTATTTATGACCATTGTGAAGGGTTTTATTTCCCTAATTTATTTCTTTGCCCCATTTAACAGTTGTATAAAGGAAGGCTACTGATTTATTTGAATAAATTTTGTCCAAAGCCACTTTGCTGAAGTACAAATTCTCTGGTAGAATTTGGGGATTACTTATATATGTTATCATGTCATCTACAAATAATGATATCTTTACTTCTTTTGTAATTTGTATACCTTTGATCCCCTTTTGTTGTCTTATTCTCTAGCTACAACTTCTGGTACTATATTGTATTGATAGGGAAGAGTATCCCTTGTCTTGTCCCTGATTTTAGTGGGATTGCTTCAAGTGTCTCTCCATTTAATATATTGGTTGTTGTTTTCCTGTATATTGCTTTTATTATGTTTAGGTATGGGCCTTGAAATCTTGATCTCTACAATACTTTTGACATAAAGGGGTGTTATATTTTGTCAAATGTCTTTTTAGCATCGAATGACATGATCATTTTTTCCTTTGAGTTTGTTTATATAGTAGATTATGTTAGTGGATTTTCATAATTTCAAACCAATATTTTATGTATGGGATGAAGCCTATTTGTTCATAGTGAATAATGGTTTTGATATGTTCTTGGATTCAGTTTGTGAGAATTCTATTGAGTATTTTTGCATTGATATACATAAGCAAAATTGGTCTGAAGATTTTTTTTTTTTCTGAGTTCTTATGTGGTCTAAGTATAAAGGTAATTGTGGCTTCCTAGAATGAATTAGGTAGTGTTCCTTCTGTATCTATTTTGTGGTATAGTGTGAAGAGTATTGGTATTAGACCTTCTTTGAAGGTCTGATAGATACAATTCTGTATTAAAATCATTTGGTCCTGGGCTTTTATTTTTTAGTTGGGAGACTTTTAATGATTACTTCTATTTCTTTAGGGGTTATGGAACTGTTTAGATGGTTTATCTGATCCAGATTTAACTTTGGTACCTAGTATCTGTCTAGAAAATCATCCATTTCATCTAGATTTTCCAGTTTTGTTGAGTATAGGCTTTTGAAGTAGGATCTGATGATTTTTTTTTAATTTCTTCAATTTCTGTTGTTATGTCTGCATTTTCATTTCTAAGTTTTTTTTTTATTTGGATACTGTTTCTGGGTTAGGGGTAATCTATCTTGTTGATTTTCTCAAAAACAGCTTTTGGTTTGGTTGATTATTTGTATCTTTCTCTTTGTTTCTATTTGGGTGGTTTTTGCCCTGAGTTTAACTATTTCCTGCTTTCTACTCCTCTTGGGTGTGTTTGCTTCTTCTTTTATTCTAGAACTCTCAGGTGTGCTGTTAAGTTGCTACTGTAGGATCTCTCCAATTTCTTGAAAAAGTCACTTAGTGCTATGAATTTTCTGCTTACTACTGCTTTCATTATGTCCCATAAGTTTGAGTATGCCGTGTAATCATTTTTATTGAATTCCAGGAAGTCTTCAATTTCTTTATTTATTTCTTTCCTGACCAAGTTATTATTGATTACAGAGTTGCTGAGTTCCATAGTTATGTGAGTTTTGTGTGTTTTCTGTTTTGTTTGTTTGTTTGTTTTTGTTTCGTTATTGAAGATTAGCCTTAGTCTATGGTGATATGCTAGGATGCATTGGATTATTTCAATCTTCTTGTATTGGTTGAGGCATGTTTTGGGATCAATTTTTTTCAATTGTCAATTTTGAAGAAGGTACCCTGAAGTCCTGAAGTCCTAAGTAGAAAGTATATATATATATGGTGAAATGTTCTGTAGACATCTGGTAAATGTATTTGGTTCATAACCTTTATTAGTTTGACTGTCTTTCTGTTTCAATGTCCTGTCCATTAGTGAGAGTGGGGTATAAAAGTGTCCCACTATTATTATGTGAAGATCAATGTGTGTTTTCAGCTTTAATAAAGTTTGTTTTTAATGAATGTGGCTGCCCTTGCATTTGGGGCATGGATGTTTGGAATTGAGACTTTCTCTTTGTTGATTTTCCTTTGATGCATATGGAGCATACTTCCTCATTTCACTTGATAACTTTTGGTTGAAAGTCTATTTTATTGGATATTAGAATAGCAACCCCAGATTATTTTTTGGGATGATTTGCTTGATAAACTATTTACCAGTCTTTCACTCTGACGTACACCTCTCTTTGTCGTTGAGGTGTGTTTCTTCTATGCAGTAAAATATTGGATCCTGTTTGCATATCCAGACTGTTAGCTTATCTTTATAGGAGAATTGAGTCCATTGATATTGAGAGATTTTAAACACGGGTGACTGTTAGTTCCTGTTATGTTTGTTGTTGTATGTGCATATAATTCTCTCCTATTGACTTTGTTGTGAGATGATAAATATCTTGTTTTTTCTTTCATGTAGATACCCTCCTTGTGTTGGAGTTTTCCTTCCAGAATCTTCTGTATTACTGGATTGATCAATAGATGGTGTTTGAATTTGGCTTTGTCCTAGAATATTTTGGTTTCTCCATCTTTGATGATTGAGAGGTTTGCTGAGTATAGTTACCTGGGCTGGAATTTGTGTTCTCTAGGATATGCATGACCTCTGTCTAGGCTCTTCTGTGTCTTAGGGTCTCTGTTGAGAAGTCTGGTATAATTTTGATATGTCTGCCTTTATGTTACTTAGCCTTTTTTCCCATACAGTTTTTAATATACATTCTTTGTTTTATACATTTACTGTTTTGATTATTATGTGAAAGAGGAAAATCTTTTCTGGTCTAATCTATTTGGTATTCTTTAGGCTTCTTGTACATTTATATCCATTTCTTTCTTTAGGTTGTGGAAATTTTCTTCTATGATTTTGTTGAAGATGTCTTAGGTTCTTTTGAGCTGGGAATCTTCACTCCCCTCTATTCCTATTATTCATAAGTTTGACCTTTTCATTGTGTCCTGGATTTCCTGGATGTTTTGAGTTAGAAGGGTTTTATGTTTTAGATTTTCTTTGACAGTTGTGTCAATATCTTCTAAGGTATCTTCTACACCTTTAGATTCTCTCTTCTATCTCTTGTGTTGGTGATGCTTACATCTGTAATACCTGACCTTTTTCCTAGGCTTTTCCTTTCAAGGGCTGCTTTCATTTGTGTTTTCTTTATTGTTTGTATTTCCACTTTTAGGTCTTGGACTTCTTTGTTCAATTCCTTTACCTGTTTGATTGTGTTTTCCTGTGTTTCTTTCAGTGAGTAGTTTATATACTCCTTAAAGGACTCTATTAATTTCATGAGCAGGTCGGCTTCCTGATTTGCAAATGTCTTGAATAGGTTTTTTGTATGCAGTCACCATTGCAGTCAGTTCCTATAGATGCAAAATTATGTCTATAGACATATTTTATTTTTAAGATCTTTTATAATTTTATGTGAATGAATATTTTGCTTGTATGTAAGAATGTGCATCATCTCAGTGCCAGGTGTTCACAGATGTAAGAAAAAGGCATGAAGAGTCCCGTGGAACTGGAGCTATGGATGCTTAGTGAATCACTATGTGAATAATGGAAAACAAACTCAGATCCTTTGAAAAAGTTCAAGATCTCCTAACAAGTGAACTATATCTCTACTCCCCAGAGATAGATCAAGATCTATTATGAGACGATAACTTAGACAAGTAAATGACCTGACATTTTAACATGCTGTATCAAAGTTTATGTAGGTAATAATTTCTTTTCATGTCCAACAGACACATGGGTGGCCCAGCACCCCCTGACAGTAGCTGGAAGGGAGGATTAAAAGTGCCTTACAACGTGGGACCTGGCTTTACTGGAAACTTTTCAACACAGTTGAGATATTTTTGTAATGCTTTTATTCAGAATACTTTAAAACAAGACAATTATTCAAGATGAAAAAAAATAAAGTCTAGTTACTACTATTGAGCAATATAAACAGAAATTGAAAATGAGAATTACTTTGAATCATTAGAATTAATCAGTGTTAGTTGAGATGCCTGGGAGCCCTGAAATCTCTCAGACAATGAACCACTGACCAGGCAGCACACACTAGGTATTCCGGAGACACCTAACACATATATAATATGTGTTATGTGGTCTGGCCTGGTGTGGCCTCAATGAGAGAAGATACTTCTAACTCTATAATGACTTAAGGCCCCAGGGAGTTGGGAGGTCTGGTGGGGTGGCATTGGCAATGGAGATATTCTCTTGGAGATAGAGGGGAGAAGGAATGTGATGAGGAACTTTCAGAGGGCATATTGGGAAGGGGATAATGACTGGACTGTAAAAATTATTTAAAAAATAGTGTTACTTTTCTTTTGGGGACAACTATAAATCTTTAAATAGTGATGAAGGATTTAATGAATGTGAGTGTTAAATCTGTTAACTAGTATTCTAATGACTGTATTTTTTATCCTTGAATTAGAAAGGTCAAGCTGCATATTCACTCTTACAGTAAAGTGACAAGAATCTATAATGTCATTGGCACCCTCAAAGGAGCTCTGGAACCAGGTAAATGGAGTATGTGTTTTGAAAATATTGATGAATCAAATGTCATGTACCACTGCTGCCTAAGTGAAGCTCATCAAAAGCAAAGTAAGACATTCCACTTATAGTGTATCATTTGTCACATGTGTTGCAAGAACAGAAACAGGAAAGTATGGGGACAAGTGAGAGTGATAAGCTGCTTGATTTGTTTATTTATTGATGAAAACTGTTTTGTACGCTGTTCTAATCACATTTTCCCATCCCTCATTTCCTCTCATATCCTCCCTACCTTCATATCCACGCATCTCCATGCTTTATTTTTCTGTCTTTATAAAACAAATAGACAAGCCAACAAGCAAAATAAAATAAAAACAGAATAAAAGAAAATTTAAAAGAAGAGAGAGAAAAAAGGATGATGAACAGTACATATATGTAAATATACACATGCACAAAACTGATAAAAATAAAAAAAATCATTGATAAATAAAAGATCAGAAAAATTGAAAATTGAATATCAAAGCCATATGAGACAAAACAATCTTCAAAAGTACTGCTAATTTAATTTTCTGTTGGCTCTCTACCACCGGGCATGGTGCCTTCCTTAAGTGTAACATTGTGAGACTCAGTTGGAGAACTATGCGTATTTTATTATATCTTTTGATTCTTTAGGGTTTGGTTCTTGCTTCCTCACGATTTACTTGATTATTATTAGTCTTAACATAAATCGTTCAATTTAGTCACATATATTCTTAAAAACATACGTTATTTATTTTTTCTGAGACAAGTTCTCATATAATTGGACTCAATTTTATATTATTTCCTTCCAAATGTTGAAATTACTGTTATGTAGACTACTGTAACAAGAATAAACAATCTTTTACTTAAGACCAAGAGTTTTATAAAAGTAATGCTTATATGTACTAAACTATATGTGTTCTACATACACACACACACACACACACACACATATATATATATATATATATATATATATATATATATATATATATATAGTATTTTTTATATATACATATATATATGTTTAGTTTATACATTTACATCTGTATATATATAGTTTAGCAATATATGAGTACATGTATATGTATATGTGTATGCATAATTGACTTATTGAATATTATTAGATGATTATTTTGTACAGGGTCTGTGACACACATTGGAATTGAGGGAGTGTTGAAGCACTCCTAAATCAAGGTCAAGGTGATCATGATTTAAAAGAAGAGTTTGACATTTAAGGGTGATAAATACCTATATTAATGTGAAAAGGTTGTTCCCCATACTTTCAACCCAAGCAGTTTTTTCTTCCTATAGTAGACAGAAATGGTCACAGACAGTTATGGAGTGGCTTATAGAATAGGTCTAAGAAGGGAAGAGCTGTGTTCTCTGTGAAAATGATCAGCACATTTTAGCAACAGCTTAAAGAATTGCAAGGAGCTAGACAGATAATTTCCTATGTTTTTGTTACCCATATGTGTATAGCTTCAATAATACATCAAATTAATTTTAAAATTAGATTCATACTTTCAGCAGATAGATGAAACAAACAGTAAAATCTGAGCAAATAACCAACGTGCACAATCCTTAGGGACTTTAATTTTTTTTTCTCGAAGTTGTGAAAACTATTGAGTCATTTGCAGGTTTCTCTGTCTGAGATCAATGATCTGTTGATTTTTAGACAGATATGTCATTCTTGGAGGTCACCGAGATGCTTGGGTATTTGGTGGCATTGACCCTCAGAGTGGAGCAGCTGTTGTTCATGAAATTGTGAGGAGCTTTGGAACCCTGAAGAAGAAAGGTAAGAGAAACAGTGAGTGGGAAAACCAGCTTCTGGGAATTTCAGCTAAATCTTTTGTAAAGTGTGTGAAAATACTATCTCAGGGTCGGCAAAATGCCTAAGTGTAGCATGTGTCTGGTGTGCTAGAAGCACTTTACTAGATCCCAAGTACACAATAGAAAATCAAATAGACAAATGTCAACTCAATATCATCAATGAAAAAGTAACAATAATAGTACAAATATTAATGTTGGTTAATTATACTTGTTTAATTTTCATTAGATTATTCAATTTATATGATACTTCAAGTTCATTTATAAGCAGAGACATCTTGTAGCTCTTAGCTATAAATCAACAATAACAACAAATGTTTATTTTGCATACTGAGAAACTGTTTATACATGTGTCATCTATTTTGATACCAAAGCAACCTTTGAGACATTTTGTGAGTTCTGTTCCCAATTTAGAGATATTAGCCATGTAATGTGTGACAGAGCTCAAAATTAGGTTTGACACATGTTATATTTGTTCAAAATAAGACAGAGGTGCACACCATTTACATTTTAACAAATGAAATTTGCCAGATAAGTGTGTACATTGTTCATGAAATTGGTTGTATTTATTCTCTATACAAAATTTCATGATTTAATAAGAAATTTTTTATAATGAATGCAAATCAGTGTTGTCAAAAGTAAGAAATATACTCAAAGAATGAGATGATAATGAATGAAGAGGGAAATTAAATGATACATAACACATTAGACAAAAAGAAACTGTTGAATTCAATAGTTATAGGGAAGTAGGAAATATTCCCTCTCTTTCTCTGTCTCTCACACATACGTTCTCTCTCTTCTCCTTGTTTTTTTTGTTTGTTTGTTTGTTTGTTTGTTTTGTGCAAATGTTTCTCTGTGTAACCACCCTGAATGTCCTGGAATTTACTCTGTAGACCAGGATAGTCTCAAACTCAGAGACCAGCCTGACTCTGCTGCCTAAAAGCTAGGAGTAAAGATGTGCATGACCACTGCTCAGCTTTTGCTTTCTTAACCACCAGCAGAGGGTATCATATCTCATTACAGATGTGGTTGTTGGGAACTGAATTCAGGACCTGTGGAAGAGCAGACAGTGCTCTTAACTGCTGAGGCATGTCTCCAGCCCCCTTATAATATTTCATAAAAATAGTTGAGATATTTACAAGGACCTTATAGCACTTACTAAGTTCTTCTGAAATAGTATTCCATTTAATGATCCTGATAGTCTACATTTTGATCTTCCTTCTTTTTGAGTATCATGTGTTTAGTAAATTGTATCTTGGGTAGTCTAGGTTTCTGGGCTAATATCCACATATCAGTGAGTACATGTTATGTGAGTTCTTTTGTGAATGGGTTACTTCACTCGGGATGATGGCCTCCAGATCCATCCATTTGCCTAGGAATTTCATATATTTATTGTTTTTAATAGCTGAGTAGTACTCCATTGTGTAAATATACCAAATTTTTTGTATCCATTCCTCTGTTGAAGGACATCTGGGTTCTTTCCAGTTTCTGGCTATTATGAATAAGGCTGCTATGAACATAGTGGAACATGTGTCCTTGTTACCAGATGGAATATCTTCTGGGTATATGCCCAGTAGAGGTATTGCAGGATCTTCTGGTAGTACTATGTCCAATTTTCTGAGGAACCGCCAGACTGATTTCCAGAGTGGTAGAACCAGCTTGCATTCCCACCAACAATGGAGGAGTGTTCCCTTTTCTCCACATCCACGCCAGCAACTGTTGTCACCTGAATTCTTGATCTTAGCCATTCTTACTGGTGTGAGGTGGAATCTCAGGGTTGTTTTGATCTGCATTTCCCTGATGATTAAGAATGTTGAGCATTTTTTCAAGTGCTTCTCAGCCATTAGGTATTCCTCAGTTGAGAATTCTTTGTTTAACTCTGTGCCCCACTTTTTAATGGGGATATTTGATTTTCTGGTGTCCACCTTCTTGAGTTCTTTATATATATTGGATATCAGTCCCCTATCTGATTTAGGATTGGTGAAGATCCTTTCCCAGTCCGTTGGTGGNTCACCAAACATAGACACTATATCATATGCCAGCAAGATGGTGCTGAAAGGGCCCGGATATAGCGGTCTCGGGGGAAAATATACCAATGCCTGGCAAACATGGAGGTGGAAGCTCACGGTCAGCTATTAGATGGAACACAGGGTTCCCAAGGAAGAAGGAGCTAGAGAAAGTACCCAAGGAGCTGAAGGGGTCTTCAACCTTATAGGTGGAAGAATAACCATGAACTAACTAGTACCCCCTGGGCTCGTGTCTCTAGCTGCATATATAGAAGAGGATGGCCTAGTTGGCCATCAGTGGGAGGAGAGGCCCCTTGGTTATGCAGACTTTATATGCCCCAATACAGGGGAATGCCGGGGCCAAGGGGTGGGAGTGGGTGGGTAGTGGAGCAGGGCCGGGAGGGGGGAGGATATAGGGAACTTTCTGGATAACACTTGAAATGTAAATGAAGAAAATATCTAATAAAAGTTGAAAAAAAAAGTCAAAAATAAATAAATCTGGAAAAAAAAAGAGAATGAACAAGTGGATAGAGGGCCACTAATAAAGTATGCCTGTACTAAGACCTTGTTAAAAAAAAAAAAAATGATCCTGATAGTCAAATCATAACTTCTCCTTACTCGACTATAGTGGATTTTATGAAGATATTAAAAGTAAATTGTTTGTTTTTGTTTGTTTGCATTTTGTTTGTTTTTTATGGGGGGGTGAGGGGGTTCGAGACATGGTTTCTCTGTATAGGCCTGGCTGTCCTGAAATTCATAAAAGTAAATTTTTATGGCACAGACTTACTAGCATTTAGGAAGTGTGAGAATCAGAGTTTAAGGCTATATTTTTCTTCAACTCCAATGTCACTGTTAATTACCTCAGAGCCTACTTATCAAAGTGTGAATTTTTCACTATCAATGGATACTGCTATCTAAAAGTGAGCCCTTGATAATTGATTTTTACATGATAGTGGAGGGAAAAAAAAACCCCACAGAAGCAGATGATCATGCTATTTCAGAACAACATGGGAAGATTCTACATAGTTTCCAACATTTCTGCCCGCTACTGCAGCATTGACAGTGACAGGGTTTCTCCCTCTGTGTCAGGCATATGCAGATGAGAGAGAGTTTTCTTGCTCTTGGGAAATTGTAAAATATAGAAAATATTGTCTGACTTCATGAGACTTTCACTGTCTACATTCTTCCTTTTATAACACAACTATACTATTTGATTCTAGCAAGTACCTTTTAAAAAACATACAAAATGAATTCGTGTAACTAAGGGTGAAAACAACAATTCTTACTTCTCCCAGTAAAAGTCTTCAGCATTTTGTGATTTCCCATCTTGGAGACTTCTCCTTGCCTTTGGGGCTATGTGGTTTTCAAGCGTTTATGTGTTATTCATATGTCTTTTAGGGTGGAGGCCTAGAAGAACAATTTTGTTTGCAAGCTGGGATGCAGAAGAATTTGGCCTTCTTGGTTCTACTGAGTGGGCAGAGGTTGGTTGACAATTTTCTTCCACGTAAATTTCCCAAAGTGACAAAAGAGTTGGGGCTTTACTTTGAAGCTTGAATAAATGACAAGTGAATCTAGTGAGACAATGCTTTGACTTTTGCTAAAATGACTTGGATGTGTGTTCAACCTTTTATTATTACAACATAATGCTCTATATACAAACTTTATGTTTCAGACTCACACATCAATTTACTTATAAGTGACCAAATAAAAATCATCTCATATTTTAACCATGTTTACAATTTTGTGTTGGACTACATTCATACCTATTACTTGGCTGTGTGTAGCCCAGGAGCACAGCTTAGATATCTAATTATCCAAAAGGACTGTATCATTGTTCAAAAATCTACAAGAGGGCAATAATATAAGTCATCTGCTTAAGGTACTTGCTGCCAAGCTGATGATTTGACTAAATATTGGTACCTAAAGGAGAAAACTGACAGCTGTATTCTCTCCTCTGACCACCACATATATGAGATGACATGCATGTTCACAAAACACACATATAGGTACTAAATACATAAATGCATTAATAAAAATATAATGTGTTTTTAAAAATCAGCAAAATTATCTCACTTGAAGAATTCATTTTTGTTCCAATTTTAAAACACCTTATGTCAATTATTGAAATTTAATTTGGTTTCTGATAATGTAATATAATAAGTCAGTGTACTGATACAAAATACAAAATACAAAACAAAACCAAACAAAACCAAACCAAACAAAAAATTGGCAATTTCTTTTTTTAAATTAAATTTATTATTCACTTTACATGCTGATATCAGTCCCCCCTCTCTTCCCAGTATCCCCCCACACAGAAACTTCTATTACTTACTCCCTTCCATTATCCTTTAAGAAGAGGAGCTCCTTCTTGATATAAACCCTATATTGCCACCCCTGTCCCACTCTAGCACATAAAGTCTCTTTAAGACTAAGCACATATTCTCCAACTGAGGTCAGATAAGATGGCACATTTAGGGAATGAGATCCACATGCAGGCAGGAAACAGATTCAGGGAAAGCTCCCTCTCCTGTTGTTGGGGCCCTGGCATGAAGAGGAATCTTGTCATCTGATGTACACACACACACACACACACACACACACACACACACACACACACATGCAGGGACCCTAGTTCCATACATACAACCCATGATTGCTCTTTGGTTGGTGTTTTAGTCTCTGGGAACCAAAGGGGTCTAGGTTAGTTGACTGTTGGTCTTCCTGTAGAGTACCTATCCTTTTACAGTCCCTCATTATTTCCCCCAACTCTTCAATAAGACTTCCAGAGCTCCATCTAATGTTTGACTTTTTACACTGGTTGCAGGATAGAGCCTCTCATGACAGTTATGCTCTGCCCCTATCTGTAAGCATAACATAGTATTATTAATAGTGTCAGGGATTGGTTATTACTCAAGCAATGAGTTTCAACTTGGGGTAGTCATTGGTTGGCCATGCACTCAGTATCTGCTCTGTCTCTGTAGGTAGGGCACATTTTGAGTTGAAGCCTTTGTGGATGGGTTGCTGTCTTTATCCCTCCACTGGTGGTCCTACCTGGCTACAGGAAGTAGTTCACAATCAATATCCTGCACCGCTAGGAGTCTCAACTAGAGTTGCACCCATAGAGGCCCAGGGCTTAGGTATCCTTGGATGCTGTCACAATCTAGATCCCCCACTGCCAGTTTCCCCTCTCTCCCCCACTCTTCCTGCATCTGAGCCCTGACACTGACCTGCTCTGCTCTCCATTCCCTCTCCCACCGACTTCCCTCCTATCCACCTCAGATTTCTCTTTTATTTCCCCTTTTAGAAAGAGGCACCTATCCTTCCATCGGCCCTCCTTGTTATATGGCTTGTTTGGGTCTGTTGATTAGTGGCTATCCTGTACTTTATTGCTAATATCCACTTAAAAATGAGTACATGCCATGCATGTCTTTTTGTGTCTGGCTTACCTCACTATTGCTAATATCTATTTATAAGTGAGAACATACCATGCATGGCTTTTGGGTGAAATATCACCTTACTCAGAGTGATATTCTTTTTTTTTTTTTTCCATTAGTAAATGAATGAAAAATTCATGGGGTTCTTGTTTTTAATAACTGAGTAGTATTGCACTGTGTAAATAAACCACATTATCTTTTATTCAGTGGAAGGACATCTAGATTGTTTCTCGTTTCTGGATATTACAAATAAAGCTGCTAAAGACATAGTTGGGAAGTGTCCTTATAGGAAAATGGAGCATCTTTTGAGAGTATGCCCTGGAGTGATATAACTGGGTCTTCAGGTAGAATTATTTCCAATTTTCTCAGAAACTGCAAATTGATTTCCATAGTGGCTGTATAAGTTTGTAATCCCACCACTAATAGAAGAATCTGTCTCTTGCCATAATGTGCTGCCCCTTGAGGTTTTGGCCTTAGCTATTCTGATGTATGTAAGGAAGAATCTCAGGGTGGTTTCATTTCATTTCTCTGAATGACTAAGAATAGTGAATATTTTTAAGTGCTTCTTGGACATTCGAGATTCCTCTGTTGAGAATTTCCTCTTTAGCTCTGTATCCAATTTTTTAATTTGATTTTTTTAGGTGTCTGACTTCTTATGTTCTTTACATATTTTAGATACGTATCCCTCTCTCAGATGTATGGTTGGTGAAGATCTTGTCCCAATCTGTAAGCTCTCTTTTTGTTCTAATGATGGTAATTTTTTTTTCTTTTTTGCCTTACAGAAGCTTTTCTACTTTATGAGGTTCCATTTATTAAGGGTTAATCTTAGTGCTTACATCATGAGTGTTCTGTTCAGGAAGTTTTCTCCTGTACCAATGAGTGCAAAGCCATTCTCCAGTTTCTGTTCTATTAGAGTTAGTGTATCTTCTTGTAGGCTGAGATCTTTGGTCCATTTGGACTTGAGTTCTGTCCAGGTTGATTATCATAGATCTATTTGCATTCTTTTTCATGCAGATATCCAGTTAGACAAGCAGCATTTGCTAAAGATGCTTTCTTTTTTCCATTGTAAAGTTTTGGCTTCTTTGTAAAGAATCAGTAATCTGTTGGAATGTGGGTATATTTCTATGTCTTTAACTTGATCCCATTGATCTACCTGTCTATTTCTATAACAATACTATGTGGTTTTTATTACCATTATTCTGTAGTACAGCTTGAAGTCAAAGATTGTGGTATCTCCAGAAGTTGTTTTATTGTTCAGGATTGTTTTAGGTATCCTGGGTGTTTTGCTTTTCCATATAAAGTTGAGAATTTTTCTGTAAAGCATTTTAATGAAAATTTGATGGAGATTCTATTGAATCTGTGGATTTCTTTTAGCATCTGCATAGAAAATTATCCATTTCACTTAGATTTCCAATTCTGTGGAGTATAGGCTTTTGACATAAGACCTTTAGTTTTTTTTTTTTGTTGTTGTTTGTCTGTTATGTTTTTTTGTTTTTTGTTTTTTGTTTTTTGTTTTTGGTTTTTGGTTTTTGGAGACAATGTTTCTCTGTATAGCCCTGGCCATCCTGGAACTCACTTTTTAGACCAGGCTGGCCTCAAACTCAGAAATCTGCCTTCCTCTGCTGCCTGAATGCTGAGATTAAAGGCATGCACCACCATGCCCGGCTGGCCTTTTGATTTTTTAAGTTTCTCATTGTCTATGCTTCTTGTGTATTCATTTTAAATTCTGATCCGTTTTTTAAATTTGTTTCTCTGTCTTTCAGTTAGTTTGGTTAAGGCATTGTCTATTTTTTTTCCCAAAGTTGTTTTTTTTTGTTTGTTTGTTTTTCTTTGTTGTTGTTGTTGTTTTTCCCCTGAGTTTGATTATGACCTGGCAACTACTCCTCTCCAGTGTGTTTGCTTCTTTTTTTCAAGAGCTTTCAGGCATACTTTTAATTTGTTAGTATAAGAATTCTAGCTGGAGGGGTTTGCAAGCTCATAGGAACAAGAATACCAACCAACCAGATTCTCTAAAGCTCCCAGGGACTAAACCACCAACCAAAGAGTACATAGGGAGTACCCATAGCTCCAGCTGGATTTGTAGCAGAGGATGGCCTTATCTGGCATCGCTGGGAGGGGAGCCCCTTGGTGCTGTGGAGGCTTGATGATCTAGGTTAGGTGAATGCTAGGGCGCTGAGGCAAAAGTGGGTTTGGGGATTCAGGATCACCTTCATAGAGGCAGGGGGAGGTAGGAGGAGATAGAGGGCTTGTGGAGAGGAAACATGGAAGAGGAATAACATTTGAAATGTCAATAAATAAAATAAGCATTAAAAAATCCAAAAAAAAAACTTTTCAATTTCTTTATGAAGACATTTAGTGCTATGAACTTTATTCTTAGCACTGGTATCATAGTGTCCCATAAGTCTAAGAATGCTGTGCCCTCATTTTTGCTGAATTCTAGAAAGCCTTTAGTTTCTTTATTTTTTTCCCTGATTCAGTGATCATGGAGGAGAGAGTTCAGTTTCCAGGAATATTTTGGCCTTCTGTTGTTTCTTGTAGTGGTTAATTTTTAATTCTAGTCACCCACCAAAGCTCTCTTGTAGAATGAAACACACACACACACACACACACACACACACACACCTCAGCTTAATTTTTAATATGTCTAACTAGCTTAGTGTCTGCATACTTCTAAACCTCCCCATGGCTAGCATATACTCCCTCCAGTATCGTGGGTTAACATTTTCTAAATCTTTTTTTTTTTTTTTTTTTTTTTAAATTTGGCTTTCCAGACCCAAGCAGGGAAGTGGTCCCTGGGGTTGCTTCTCAGAATTCTTACACGTCAGTGGGCCTTTAATTCTTCTTTTTTTTATTAGATATTTTCTTTATCTACATTTCAAATGCTATCCTGAAAGTTCCCTATACCCTTCCCCCATCCTGCTCCCCTACACCCACTCCCACTTCTTGGCCCTGGCGATCCCCTGTACTGGGGCATATAAGGTTTGCAAGACCAAGGGGCCTCTCTTCCCAATGATGGCCAACTAGGTCATCTTCTACTACATATGCAGCTAGAGACATGAGCTCTGGGGGTACTTGTTAGTTCATATTGTTGTTCCACCTATAAGGTTGCAGACCCCTTCAGCTCCTTGGGTGCTTTCTTTAGCTCCTCCATTGGGGGACCTGTGCTCCATCCTATAGATGACTGTGAGCATCCACTTATGTATTTGCCAGGCACTGGCATAGCCTCACCCGAGACAGCTATATCAGGGTCCTTTCAGCAAAATCTTGTTGGCATATGCAATAGTGTCTGGGTTTGGTGGATGATTATGGGATGGACCCCTTTGTGGGACAGTCTTTGGATGGTCCATCCTTTTGTCTTAGCTCCAAACATTGTCTCTGTAACTCCTTCCATGGGTGTATTCTAATCTCACTGTTCCCCCATCCTGGTGATTCTGTCTCTTCTTCCTCCCCCTGCCCCCTTTGGTCCTTTATCCATGCAATCTAAAGGTCCCACCTCAGTCTCCCCCAAAGCCAGCTGGGGGCAGGGACCCTCAGCACCTGGAAGTGCAGGTTTGGGGAGTCAAATAAAGGCAAAGTGTTCAAATCAATCCCCAACAGTTTGAACCCAACTTTAATCCATGGTGTTCTGACAAGATGCAAGGGGTTATTTCGATTTTATTTTATCTGTTATGGTTTAATTGTTTTGAGACGAATTATATGGTCAATCTTGGAAAAGGTTCCATTAGGTGCTGAGAAGGTCTATTCTTTTGTGTTTGGGTTAATTTTTCTATAAATATCTGGTAGGTATATTTAAATCTCAACCTCGGTTGGTTTCATTATTTCTGTTTATTTTATGTCTGGAAGATCTGTCAATTGGTGTTGTTTCTCATTGTAAAGCACTTTTTCTTTTTTTGATATTTTATATGCCAAACTTGTGGGAATTGTGTTGCAATTTCATTCAAATATCTACATTAAAGAATGGTAGATGTACCTTGGGTAGGGGGAGAGTTAAATTTATTCCTATAGTTTATTAAGTTTCTTGTTATAGGAACATTCAAGACTCCTACAAGAACGAGGTGTGGCCTATATTAATGCTGATTCTTCCATAGAAGGTGAATATTGTTGGCCCCATTAGAGAACAATGGTTATTCTGGAGGTAGAATATCATCCTAGCATAGAAAGAAACCCATTAAGATGAAGTTAAGATACCTTTGACTGATTTCACATCTTTCCCTTTGATTCAGGACTGACATCATAAGTAATTAAGAGGCATTTCCCCCATTGTATATCAGTGCTAGTTCAGGAAGACTTCATTCCTTAATATGCCTCTTCTACCAGAATCTCTTAAATATGGTCATTACCTGTTGAATGCCTAAGTCACAAACTTGAAGAATCTTTTGTTTTTGAATTACATATATGATATTTATGTTTAGGGACTGGTGAAATGGATAAGACATCAAAGGCAATTTGACAGAAGCCTGACAAACTCAGGTGTATCATGAGAACCTATTTAAATATGGACTGTGAGAACTAACTACAAAAATTTTATTTTGACTTCCCTGTTTATACAATGATACACACATACACACACACACACACACACACAAACACACACACACACATTTTGTATGTGATAAATAGTGACCATTCTTAAATCATATGATTTGGGAGCTGGAGGTATAGCTAAATAATGTTATTATTATTGATAATTTTAAACATTTGATTTGTCCAGTATTTTAGCAATCACTGGGCTTAGATAATTATGCCATATCTGGAACTGGACCATAATTTTTAGGATTAAGAACAAATACACATAACTTCAATGTGATTGAGATATACAACCCTCCATTCGTTGGTTAAATGTTTATTAATCAAGGGGTGTAATAAAACACATATCTGTGAATTTATGTTAAAATATAAACATAAATATAACACAAAACTAAAGTGATATTTTTATTTATTTAAAAGTTTTTTATAAATAATAAAGTATGTAAAATTGAAAAAAATAAAGCATTACTCAGATTACCCTTAATGTCTTCTCCAAAATATATGTTCTCCTTGAATTGTAATGTTTCTGTCCTATGAATTCTCATTTACCTGAGGAATATGCTAGAAACATATTTAATGCTCTCTTAATTCTTGCCCATGTAATATTTATGTGATATAGCTCTTATGTGATATAAGTACTTATTTTCCATACTGTACAGAAGAGGAAGCTGTGACTCAGATATTAATTAACTTCCCATGGGTTACAGCGAGGAGAGGGTTGAGTTCAGTCTTTCCTATCTATTATGCTTTCTTACCTCCTGATATATCTTACAGAACTTTAGTATTATAAGTAAATGGTTGGAAATGTACATTCACACAGAAAACAAAAAATGTTTCGTTTGATGAGTATACATTGATTTTTTTATACTTATATAGTATAATAACAGTCTAAATATACCACCACACACAAAAAAAGCAAAGTCACTAGAGTAAAACAATAGAACTTTGTAGCACATTTAATAGTGCCATTGCATTTCAGTTCTGTAGCTGTTGTTGTAGAGATTGTCCAGTTATGCATGTATACTTTTCTATATGAAATTTCAACTGAATAGAAAGCCATGTATGTAATTCTTTGATCCCATATTATGTATATTTATATTGTAATAAATGCCTTATCTCCCTTTAAGTCACTCATATAAAACAATTGTGTGTGTGTATATATACACACACACAAGTGTTTTATATATGCATATATATATATATATATATATATATATATATATATATATATATATGAGACATAGAACTCATGAACATTCTGCTTCAGTTTCCTGAGTGCTGGGATGAAAAGCCCACACCACTCAGCCTTCAGTGACCTGGATCTTAGTTTGTGAATACAATACATAACAGTTCCAGAAGTAACCTTATGTTCAGGGCACATGTAATGGCTATTCCTGGTTGTCAACTTGACTATATCTGGATTGAACTACATTCCAGAATTGGATGCCTCACCTGTGATCCAGTTCTTGAGTGATTTGAAAAACAGACCAAGGACAAGATAAAAACAACAGATTCTATAGCGTGTTATACCCAGGAGTCAATGAGATCCCTCTGAAAATTTGACATGAGCCCAAAGGTTGAAGAAGTCATGCAGATATGGTGTAGAATACTGATTCAAGCTGAGGGAACAGTATTTGAAAGGGGCTTAAGGAAAAGTTTTTAGGAAGAATAGGAAGTAAAGATTTGGAGAGATGGCCTGTTGTGCTCTCTCCCTAATCTTCAGGACAAGATTTAGCACTCAGTGTCATAAAATTTGTTTTTATAGTTTAAGATTGAGAACAATAGAGGGTTTTTTATAAAGTTTATTTTTGAAGGAATAATTTTATGTACACTTTAACAATGGTCTTTGAGTTAATTAATAACATAAATAAAACAAATAAACCAGCCAATTCCTTCTGTTTCAGGAAATTACACTCTAAGAGTTGATTGCACACCACTGATGTACAGCTTAGTGTACAACCTAACAAAAGAGGTAAAGCGGTGAAAAAATCTTTGCAGAAACTCTGAAAATGATATTTTGGATGCAACTGTTATTTTACATACTTATATTGTTTGTAGCTAACTTTCTTTTCTCCTGACAAATATTCTTTCAGAACTTTCTCAGCTAACCAACTATTTCTCCATATACTATATGCCATATCTCCCACCTCTGTGAGTCAGCCTATAGGCTGCATTCTGTCTACTATCTGTACTTTGGAAATGATGAAATAGACCTTACAAAGCAGCCACTAGAGTCACACTGTAGCTGTGACTACTGTTTAATTTCTTTACTCTATAATTACTTTATGCGCCCTTGTATGGTAAAATTAGGTAACTCACGAGGTACGGATCACTGAATGAATTAAATGAAATGTACCCATTTGTGGACAAAACCTAGGTGATCCCTTCTTGATTTTTTCCCTAGTACTCCAATCTTTGACTTTACAATGAGGGTCTGAACTTCCTTCTAGCTCTCTTAGCAGCAACAGATACTGAATTTGTTTGGAGGCACTTCTATGTGAAAGACTCTTTAAGAGGGTTTTGGTAGGTAGTTCAGATCTATCTGTATGCGAGATCCAGATCTTCTTGTTTCAGCCTCCAGATTTCCAGAGTTGCAGGAGTGAATCATCATTTTAGCTGCATGACAGACTTTTGAGACTGACTCACAAATTACTGCAAAATTAAGCAACCCAGAAAACCAGATCATTGGACATATTTACCAATAGAAATGCATTTCTAAAAGAATCATAATTACTTTACATAGGATTTATAAATAAATCTTTGTGTTCAAAACATAGAATTAAGTCAGGAAACATGATTCCTTCTACAGGTATAAGAAATATATTAATTAATATTAGCATTTAGTTGGGGCTGGTGAGATGGCTCAGCGGGTAAGAGCACCCGACTGCTCTTCCGAAGGTGATAAGTTCAAATCCCAGCATCCACATGGTGGCTCACAACCACCCGTAACAAGATCTGGCGCCCTCTTCTGGATTGTCTGAAGACAGCTACAGTGTACTTACATATAATAAATAAAATAAATCTTAAAAAAAAAATTAGCATTTAGTTATTTAAGATCTGTATCATTTAAAGGCAGTTTTATTAGTTACTTTATAGCATGTGAAACTTAAATGCCGTAAACCCAGTGTTTGAGAGAAATTTAACTGTTCAATATTTTATGGCAAATTATGAGGAAGCTCGACGGTTTGTTCATCTTCTGAGTTAGTGACCTTCTGCTACAGCTGTAAAAACACTGCTGGGTCAGGCTTAATATTTGTAAATCATAAAACTAATTTCCTTTCTTTCTTTCTTTCTTTCTTTCTTTCTTTCTTTCTTTCTTTCTTTCTTTCCTTCCTTCCTTGTTTATTTTCTTTGTTTGAAGTTTTTGCTATTATTTGAATATGTTTATTTGATAGACTGATAATTTTAAAAATATAGTATTTTACTTTTAAATTTATGTTCCTTAAGAAAATGGAGTGAGTTTATAAATGTGAATAAAATAATTTTGTTTCTTTATTTGTATTTTATTTGTTAAGATATAGATATATCTTCTAATTTTCTTCTAATGTGAAATAAATCTAACTTGTGTATATATAATTATTAATAGATACATTTATTACAGTATATACTACATGAAACTCTACATTTTTATACAAACTATTAAATATTGTAAGTGTTCAATAAATTTTTATATTTTTAAAATATTTTTTATTTTTTAGGTATTTTCTTTATTTACATTTCAAATGTTTTAAACTATTACACTTAGATATTAGGTATAAAATATCCAAAGATTCTTCCACTGAACCTAAATAACTATGGAACCTTAGTGATGTTCAACTTATTAAATACTCTTGGGACAATTTTATATGTTCTAATTTTAAAATTTAGTAATACTGTTTTTTTTTTTTTTTACATTTTTTTCACTCATGAAACCAGACAATGATTTTAAACCCTAATGCTTAGCAAAATTATAAAAAGCAACCAATTCAAAGAACTAGTCATTACATTCCTTTATTTATGTTATATAATGACTTCATTATGGATCATGTAAGACTTTTGCAGTCCTACAGATAAGAAGCAGTAATAAAGAAATATTTTCTTTAAAGGAGAATTATATGGTTTTGAGAATAGTTTTCTTTGATCTAGGAAACTTGGCCTATGATTGTTTCTACACAGACAATGACTTGCTAATTTGTGAATTCTTTTCTATATATCCTATATCTTCATACTTGCACACTATACATATACAAACATTTTCTCTTCAGAAATTTTTATTGTAACTCTCTGATCCCTATGCTTTTTATTGATCTCAAAACCAAGAGTATATCAAGGAATCACCATACAGCAACCACATAACTTCTAATATAGAAATCTTATCTCTTATTTTGCTGAAATGTAGTTTAACTCTTCACATTCTTATTAATGTACATTTAAGCTTATGCATCAGATTTGTGAGAATTCTCTTGTTTATAATTTGTATAGCTGCAAAGCCCAGATGAAGGTTTTGAAGGCAAATCTCTTTATGACAGCTGGAAAGAAAAGAGTCCTTCACCTGAGTTCATTGGAATGCCCAGGTACAGCAACAACACAGCCATTCTACCAAGATGGTCACTGGGTGAATGTTTTGGATATAAAAGTGTATATTTGTCTTAATATTTTATTAAGAAGTAGCTTTCAAAATGCTCTAATATTTGACAAAGAAATATTTCTCTTCATAATAAAATGTTGTGTTTAAAATAAAATATTTTCTATGTTTTGAAATTATTTCTGATGGTTTTAAAATTTAATTTTGAGCAGTCTATATGCAAGAGGCAGCATCCAAGTATCAAAGAACAAATTTGACATTTAATGTAAACTGAGGTGACATGTAAAGTGTGCCTGTGAAATTATCTTGAGTGATTGCTAAAGGCCAGAATAAAAAATTCCTTCAGAAGAGGCAAGAAAATCCTTTGTTGGCCAATGAACTAAGAAATAAAAAGATAGTATGTGAATCAATCTCTCTCTCTCTCTCTCTCTCTCTCTCTCTCTCTCTCTCTCTCTCTCTTCCTCTCTCTCTCTTTCTCTCTATTGCTTCCTTGCTCACACTCACATGCACACACACACACACACACACACACACACACACACACACACACACACACAGTAGATGAATGAAGCAATCTTCAACAAGTTCTAAGAACTTTATTTTTTTCTCTTATATCTTATACATACCTTCAAAAACTTTCAAGGAGCATAAAAATTACAATGCAGCTATATTTTATTTTTCTTTTAGTTATGTGTTACAGGTGAAGAAACAGAAAATTGTTCCCAAGAACCTACATACATTTATAACTAAGCAACTTGTTATAAATTAACAAAAGTTTAACCAAGCAAGGTTATTTTCTCAGCAGGTTCTCTTAAGTGACAGGCTACATTTTGTGGTTACAAAGAAAGAATCAGTTATCTCAGTAATTATTTAAAGAAGCAATCATATAAACATTTTAAAGGAATTACAAATGTAAACCTTTATTTAAAAAACAGTCATTACAGGGGCTGGAGAGATGGCTTAGTAGTTAAGAGCACTGTCTGCTCTTCTGAAGGCCCTGAGTTCAAATCCCAGCAGCCACTTGGTGGCTCACAACCATCTGTAATGAGGTCTCACTCTCTCTTCTGGAGTGTCTAAAGACAGCTACAGTGTACTTACATGTAATAAATAAATATATCTTTAAAAAAAACAGTCATTTCTATTACATAACTACTCATTAACAGTTTTTATTAAATCTTATCAGGAAGCTGAGGACAAAAATGGAAATAAGAAATTATCACATTTGATCACTAGCCTACTTTCAGCAAAAGTCATGTAAGCCAGATCTATTCGAGCTGCCATTGCTCCTATTCCCTGAGCTTAAAAAATCACCATTTCAACTATTTAGTGGAACCACCTTCCTGAACTTCAGTTTGTTTTTAAGATTTTCTACATCAGAGCCATTGACAAAAACATCTTAACCTTCTTCTCAAAATTCTTTCTAAGGGTGATGGTCATTGCTAACAATCTACATGTGTAAGATCTTTTTAAGGGTGGTGATTGAATCATAGATATGTTCCATAAGCAATGCATGAAAAAAATCACCAAGCACTATTACTTTGACTGATAATGATATGGCCCAGTAGACATCTGGAGCCCACTTAGAATCTTCTTCCAATACATAAGTTACAAAGGACATGAAGACCATAAGAACAACCAGCAGAGAGAAGCTACATAACAGCATCAATGACTCAGGACACTTGGTACTTGGGTCTTTGCATTTCTGAAGAACACCAATGTATTTAGTTCTAACTGGTGGCCTGCATTTTATGAGTTAAATTGTTTGTTGTTCCTCTTTCAGAGGCCTTGACAGCCAAGCTTCTAATGTCAAGGGGCCTTCAAATTATACCATGAGAAATAACTAACATTTTATAAAGGAAAGGAAGAACTATGGTGCCCATTACTATTCCTGATATTTGTACATGGTCCATGTGAATGGTCACAATGGAGAAAATGGAACACAATTCCTGTCAAACATTTCTCACATGTCAGTCTATAGCTATTTCTTTTACTGAATTCCATGCATTTAACAAATACTGTGTTTACTCTGATAATATTATAACTATGACTTAGTGGTTGTATATTTACATGCAAAAGAAGGGAAACAAATATCTCAATAGTTTGTAGAGGTAGAGATCTACAGTGTGAATACTTTGTAATGATCTGATCGAATTTATATCTTAATCTGAAAAAGACTTTTTCCATTCACGAGTTTATAGAACAAAAATGAAACAAATATTTTGAGCAACAGTATTTTCCAACCTCTGAAATCTTTAAATACATTGTGATTTATGAAAGTGCCCCTCCATAGAATAGTATTTAAGAGGATGCACAATTTTCAGTACCAGAGAAAATATCTTATTTCAACTGTATGTCTAACACTTTCATATTTGAAATAGTATGACTAGTATTTAGTAACTGACCTTTGGTCTTTATAGAATGAACAGAGTACTCTGAACTAATTATACTGATTTTGTCTCTCAGAATTAACAAGCTGGGGTCTGGCAATGATTTTGAAGTGTTCTTCCAAAGACTTGGAATTGCTTCAGGCAGAGCTCGATATACTAAAAATTGGGTAAGTGTGAATGAGAGAATCCTTACAGATTAAGTATGGGTATGTTTTAACCAAATTAATAAGTTTCACTTTAAGTAACTCAAGTATTAGAGGAAGGGGAGCACTGGAAAGTCCTATAGAGATGTATCATTGGTTCTTTGTCTTGCCTTTGTTACCCTGAGCCTGTTCCATTCACATTCCAATTGCACTCATAATTTTCCCTGACCTATTCATAATGTTTTCCCTTAAATCACCAGTTCTCAGGCTGTGTGACTTGACCCCTTGTGGGTCAAATGACCCTGTTAGAGGTCATTATTATATATCCTTCTTATCAAATCTTAATGTTATGATATATAACAGTAACAAAGTTACAGTTATAAAGTAGCAACAAAAATAGTTTTATGATTTGGTTGTCACCACAATATGAGGGACTCTATTAAAGGGTCACAACATTAGTAAGGTTGAAAAACACTGCCTTAAATGTCTTATGTTTTGTTGATTCAGTGACTATATTTTTACTTCATCATTTAAGACCATTAAGTTGGGCTCATCTTTCCTTACTTTCATTCCAAATTCATCAAACCAAGTAAGACATGACAATATTTGGACTTCTGTCTGTTATTGTAGCTCCGATCATCAAACAAAAAAATCACTTAATAAATATTGATATAAAGCAACAAAACCATAAATCATTTTTTATTTCTTTTATTTAGTGATTGATAAATCTTTAGTAAGTTTTTAAAATGTATACATTATAAAATCGGTATTAGTTCTGTAAAAGCTTCTTGCCAGGAATTTATGAATCATATGTTAAATGCACCCATGTTTTCTGTTTTATACCTAGGTTTTTCTTTTTAATTTTTGTTCTAATTTTAACCTAATTTTAATTTGTAAGTAATATCTTATACACATACTTTCATTTTCAAATATATGTTATTAAAGAAAAAATAGTTTCTGTCTTACTTAGGTTTATCAATGGTGTGATGAAACATCATGACCAAAGGAGCTTGGAAAAGAAAGGTTTATTAGGTTTACACTTCTATGTCACTGGTCATTATCACAGGAAGTCAGGGATTAAAGCTACAGGCACAGAGCAGATGCAGAATCCATGGATAGGTGCTGCTTACTGACTTGCTTGTTCTGACTTGCTCAGCCTGCTTTATTGTAGAACACAGGATCACCAGCCCAAATATGGCATCTACCCACAATAATTTTGGTACTTCCTCTATCAATCAGTAATTAATAAAAGACCCTACATGCTTGTCTACAGCCTGATCTTATGGAGGCATTATCTCAATTGAGTTTTCCTTCTCTCAGATAACTCCAACTTCTGTCAAGTTGACATAAAACTAGCTAGCACAATTATTAAACTGATTATTCAGTTCACTAAAGATGATTGAAAGGAAGAATATAGTCACAGGAAAAAAGATTGGACCCAACTCTAAATTCCCATTGTGCTTAATCTCTAAAGTCAAGGGGGGATTATTCAGACAGCAGTGAATCTTTGTTTGTATTTTCTCTTGATCAAGTTACTTGCCCACAGCCAGGGATCTTTTGGGGGTAAGAAGTTGAGTTTTTATGGGGGTTTTGATGAAAATAAGTACATATGACATATGAAACTAAACCAATCAAACCCAGGGAAATGCCAAATGAATCAATTTTGGATTCAGAATTAAACTCATCCAAAATTAATAATGTCAAAGTCTCTGTCTCTCAGAATTATACTAAATAAAGTATTTTTTATATCAGTAATGAAAGAACATAATGAAAAAATATGAAAACACATTGCCAATAGTTCACTGACAGAAAAGTTCTTGAGTTTTTCCATATGCAGTTTTCTTATTTGAGTGTGGTATCAAGGAAATGTAAGTGCCCCCCCCCCCCCAATAGATGGGAGCCAATCTCATATCTGGATCTTTATTCTATTTGAGCTAGCCTCCGCATCCCCCCATCCCCAGGCTCCTCTAGCATGCAGGAGGGTTTTGATGGTGGGAGACTCACAAATTTCTATCAGGAGAAGACTTTAAAATAAGCGTCAAGCAGGAGATAAGTATGCAAGCATCTAATTGGAAAGCTACCATGGCCTTTAACAAAATTGGCTGGTGCTGAGAGTCATATCATAAATTTAATTTCTGCTCCCTTCTGCATTGGTGGTCTTTAGGCAGGGGGTGGACTTGTAATCTGGGGGATGCAGGTTTGTTGGGGGAATAACCTGTAGTCACTGGCCTAGTTTAGGGTGTAGTATGGAAATACTAGTCTTGTTAGGGATTAGCTTAGACACTGGGTTTTGTTGGGGGGCAACTTGGGAATTACTGCTAGGCACTAGCCTGTTAGTTTAACTGAATTCTAACTTAGGTTTGGTTTTCTAAAATGGAGTATGAACTTAAAAGATTTGGTCTCTCATGAGCATCACCTTACTCTCCTTATAAAGACCCCAAGTTCACTATGGGGCCCTCTCTGTTTGTTTTCTCCACAGATCAACGTACTGTCTCTCAGAGTTTTCTCTGGGGGATTTTCAGTGATACATGGTTCTACTTCATAAATTTGCTCCACTGGTGTTTATTAATTCCTCAACTCTCTCCTTAAATAATTTATTTTCTAATGCAGCACTATGTAGTCCTTTCTTTGGCATCTTTACAAACTTCTGTATCTCCTATATTTTGGTTGACAACTCTCAGGGGTGTTTCCCAAGGAATGTTTTCATATTATTTTTGCAGCATGTATACATGTGTATCTATCTGCATGTGCCTAGAGTAGTCCTTTATTAAGTTCTAAGAATCTAAGTTTACATGATCCTTGTCGGCTAGTTTTCAAGCCACCTTAATAACACTACAGTAAATATCATGGAATAGGGGTTGGTATAAGCTATCTTAAAGAGATGCATTGGTTTTTTTTTTTTTTGTTTTTTTTGTTTTTTTTTCCTAGAAAACTACTAAAGTCAGCAGCTATCCTCTTTATCACAGTGTCTATGAAACATATGATCTGGTCGAAAAATTTTATGATCCAACATTTAAATACCACCTCACTGTGGCCCAGGTTCGAGGAGCGATGTTATTTGAACTGGCCAATTCTATAGTGCTTCCCTTTGACTGCCAAAGTTATGCTGTAGCTCTAAAGAAGCATGCTGAAACTATCTACAATATTTCAATGAAGTATCCACAAGAGATGAAGGCTTACATGATATCATTTGGTATGTTGAAGTTACCTTTCAATTTGACTCCTGTGTTTCTAAATATTTCTCATTGTTACTTCTATTCTACTAGATCAGATATTCTTTTTCTCTTGAGATGTGTTCTTAATTACATAGATGCTCAAAATATATAAATACTTCATAAAATAGTTTTCTATATTGTTTCCACATGGTTATCTGTATAGAGACCATTAAAAACCCTGAGGCTTTGTTTCTTTTACTGAAATGAGCTTGCAAATCTTACATTGACCAGTTTTAAACTCATGAGCTGGAGTGATCTTCCTGTTTGGGCTTCCAAAATGATGAGACTGCAGGTGTTGCCACCTTACCTGCTTTAGAAACCATGTTCTTAAAGCTTTTGCTAATTTGGATTTCTGTTTCAGATTCACTGTTTTCTGCAGTCAATAATTTTACAGATGTTGCATCTAAGTTCAATCAGAGACTGCAAGAGTTAGACAAAAGCAAGTATGTCTTCAATCAATCAATCAATCAATCAAAATATATAATTAAATATAATTATATGTGAATATATATGTAAAATATCATTAATTCACATTTGCATTGCTGAAATACCTTTGAAATTTCTTTTAATATTTCTGACTTCCCTCTAATGCATCATGTTCAGTGTTGCCTGTCATTCAGATTTTATTTTACATGAATTGCAACTAGATGGCAGTGCCTTCCTCCTGCCAGACTATGAGATGCAACTTAGCAACTTCAGTGTTGGCTCAAATATATTTTGGTTTCACTTTGCATCATTCTCCATCCTGAATGCTTTATTCTTGTAGGGTGTTTTTCAACTTCTACTATAAGTCATTATGTCTAAAAACAGACCATCCTCTCCACCTCTAGTAAAAATTCTAAAATAAGATTAATAATAATAATAATAAATACTGCGTTCTCAATAGTTGTAGAATTCCTAAACAAATGTTATTAATTCTGTGTAAAACTGAACCACTGAACCATAAGAAGAGTTTTAAAATATTTATCCTGTTTCATTGCAAAATATAAACTGGCAAATATCCTTAGTTTGCAAAATGAAGTTATAATCTTGTATAATATGTAGGGTTGCTCTAAAATTAAAACTTACTATAAAAGCATTCATAAGAATCAGCCAAGCATAGTTGGGCAAACCTTTAATCCCAGCACTGGGGAGTAAGAGGTATGTGGATTTCTGAGTTTGAGGCCAGCCTAGTCTACAAAGTTATTTCCAGGACAGCCAGGGCTATACAGAGAAACCCTGTCTCGAAAAAAACCAAAAAGAAAAAAAAAAATCAGTGACAGTTTCATATTATTCTCATTAAAAGTAATACAAAATTAAAATATAGATAAACTAATGGACAAAATAACACTATTTATTAAAGTGATAATTTTCACTAAGTTGTATCATGGCTTAATTGTGCTAAATTCAGTTGAGATACCCAAGGGTGTTTTGGTGGAGTTTTACTTGCACTGATTCATTTTTATTTACAATTACAAACTTGAAAACTGTATGATTGTTTGCTCTATGATATTTAAATGCTGATAAAAATAGAATGACATATTTGACAAATTCTTCTTTAATAGAAGAAATGTTATACAGTGTCACCTGTTAAATATTTTTAGTTTGCATAAACTTAATAGAAATTAACAGCATTTCTCATTTCAATTTTGATGAGGATCTCTAATCTTGACAGTAATTATAAACTCAGAATGATTAAGTATCATTTATGTATGCATTAAATTTAGTATCACATTTTTCCCACCAGCATGTTACTACTTTATAGTTTATGTTTTAGTAGAATAATATTTATGGGATTTCTAGTTTTTGGTGAGAATATGTGCCGATATTCATTTCTAATTTATTACTTTAGGTTTTGAGATTATTATACAATTACATCATCTCTATCTTTACCTTCCTTCAAACTTTCCATATCTCCTTTGCCCATTTTTAGAAGTCAGGACCTCAGTTTTCAGTAATGTTGTTATCATATTTCTAAATTTATAAGTACCACTTGTTCAACGTTATATGATCCTATAATAATTACTGATAGTCTTTTTTTTTTTCTGCCATGAGTTTCTTTATTCATTCACTTTATATCCCAAGCACAGGTTGCTAATTCCCTGTCCTCCCTGATATAAGGACCCTCCAACACTATCCCTTCCTTTCACCTCTTAGAAGGGGTAGTCCTGTGAACATAGTGGAGCATGTGTTCTTATTACCAGTTGGAGCATCCTCTGGGTATATGCCCAGGAGAGGTATTGCTGGATCTTCATGGAATACTACTCAGCTATTAAAAACAATGATTTTATGAAATACTTGGGCCAATGGATGTATCTGGAGGATATCATCCTTAGTGAGGTAACCCAATCACAAAAGAAGTCATTAAATATGCACTCACTGATAAGTGGATATTAGCCCAGAAACTTAGAATACCCAAAATACAATTTTCAAAACACAAGAAAATCTAGAATTGGGAAGACCAGCTTGTGGATACTTGATTCTTCCTTAGAATAGGGAACAAAATACCTACAGAGACAAAGTTTGGAGCTAAGATGAAAGGATGGACTATCCAGAGACTACCCCACCCAAGGATCCATCCCATAATCAGCCACCAAACCCAGACACTATTGCATATGCCAGCAAGATTTTGCTGAAAGGACCCTGATATAGCTGTCGTGTATGAAGCTATGCCAGTGCCTGGCAAATACAGAAGTGGATGCTCATAGTCATCTATAAGATGGTACACAGGGCCCCCAATAGAGAAGCTAGAGAAAGCATCCAAGGAGCTGATGGGGTCTGCAACCTTATAGGTGGAACAACAATATGAACTAACCATTACACCCAGAGATCGTGTCTCTAACTGCACATGTAAAAGAAGATGGCCTAGTTGGCCATCACTGGGAAGAGAGGCCCCTTGTTATTGCAAACTTTATATGTCCCAGTACAGGGGAATACCAGGGCCAAGAATGGGAGTGGGTGGGTAGGGGAGCAGGGTGGGTGGGGAGGGTATAAGGAACTTTCAGGATAGCATTTGAAACAAAGAAAATACCTAATTAAAAAAAAAGAAAAAAAGAAAAAAGAAAAAAAGAAAGGGGGGTAGTCCTCCCTGGGTACCTACTGGATACCTTTGATTATGACCTCATTTTATCACTAATTGTTGTTACAAATATTTCTGAATATATAAATACATCCTGTTCAGTTTCTCTAATGTTATTGATGTTCTTAATTTGCAAGGTATAATGTTTTAAAATGCACCATTGAGCTTTACTTTGTTATAACCTTTTAGTATGTTAGGTAGGTATATTTATATTGTCATAAAGATATAACTTTATTATTTTCACTTTTAGCCCCATATTACTGAGAATTATGAATGACCAGCTGATGTATCTGGAACGTGCATTCATAGATCCTTTAGGCTTACCAGGGAGGCCTTTCTACAGGTACGGAAAAATGATTCTATAGTCTAATATCAGTTAAATTTGTTTACAGTGTATAAAAATATAGTATGTTTGTTTTTAATATACAAACTACTTTAGTGATACAAACTCACTGTACTTAGAGTTTATATAGAATTATGTAGAGTTATGTAGAATTATGTTATACATAAACATTTGGGACATAACATGCACATTGTTCTTCATCCTTTCTCATTCACTACCCTGAGTATATCGTCCCTTGTCCCAATATTACTACCCTCCTTCATTCCTCCAGTGTCCCATCTTATAGGATTCTAGAAAATGTAAGTTAAAGAAAAACATGTATTTGTTCTTCTGTGTATTCATTATTTTATTAGGTATGATGATATCTAGCTTCACTCTTTTTTGTAGGAAACAGAATAATTTCATTTTCCTTTGTTATTGAATAAAATTCCACTGTTCATATGTACCATCTTCTTTTCCATTAATTCATTGATATCTAGGGTGATTCCATATCTTGCCTTCAATGAATAGTGCTACAGTAAGCACAGTTCAGCTGTTATATCTGTCATATGTAAAGAGTTCTTCAGTCATGCATCCAGAACTGGTGTAGGTGACTCATATGGTAGTAGTTCTGTTCATAGATTTCTTGAAGTACCTTCATATTGATTCCCGTAGTAAATACACTAAATGCACCCCAACTATTATTGTATATGACTCCTCATCTCCAAACATCCTCACCAGCATTTGTTCTTATTTGATAGTTACTGGAGAGAAAAAGAATCCCAAGCTGGTTTTGATTTAAATGTCCCTGATTATTAATATGCTGAACACTTTCTTTGTTTATTGGATATTTGTTGTTCATCTTTGAGAACATTTTCTATTTCACTTGCCAGGGTTTGGATGTTTAGTAAATGTTTTATTTGTATATTCTAGATTTCAATGATCTGATAGATGTTTACTTAGTAATGATTTTTCTCAAATTTCATCGGCATTCCCCTCATTTGATTGTTCTCTTTGTTTCCCAGAAGTGTTAAAATTTTATGAAATCACTTTTGCTAATTCTTGGCACTATTTGTTAGCAATTGGAGTCCTCTTACAAAAGCCCTTGTCTATATACGCATCCACATCTTGAAATGTCCTTTCTATAATTTGTTTAGCATTATTAGAGTTTTAGATCATATGCTTTTTTATTTATTATGAAATTGATTATTCTGATCGGTGTGACAGGGATGCAATTTTATTTCCTTTATCTGGTTTACCTAGCACCATTTTTTGAAGAGGCAATTTTTTTTTCCTCAGTGGGAATTTTTTGACATCTTTGTATATGTGAAGGACTATTTCTAGGACATCTCTTCTATTTTCATGTTCACAACAGTTGTTTATATCTATCTATCTATCTATCTATCTATCTATCTATCTATCTATCTATCTATCTATCTATCTGATACTGGGCTCTATAGTGTGCCTTGAAATCAAGTTTTGTGATACCTGCAGCCTTATTCCTTTTTCTCCAAATCTTTTGAATTGTTGAAGACTACGATGGTTAATTTTATTTATACTCAATTTGATGACATTTAGAATCAATAAGAAACAAACTTCTGAGTGTAAGGTCATTTATTTTTAACCAACATTTTTAACAAAATTAGGGTCTCACACACTCGGTGTAGGTAGTATTATGAAATGACCCCCAGCTGTCATTTATCTGCTGTCTGATTGTGAATGCAAAGTGCTTAGCTTCCTTACACTTCTATTACCATGCCTCTTTCACCATACTTGTCTGTATCTTTAAATTGTGAGAGAAAAACACTCCTACATGCTCATGTTAATTTTGGCATGTATACTGTCACAGCAAGAAAAAGTAAGTAATACAGAAAACTTGTGCAGATAGTGGATTGTTGCTCCGATAATCTCACTGTTGTTCATGGTCTTTGGAATAAGTATGTGGGTAGAATGTGGGAGAATTTGAAGATAAAGCCCTAAAATAGGGTAAGCAGACATTATTGAGCCCCATTTGTTGAGAGTTAATATGACTAGAGAAATAAAGAATAGATGTTCATCTCACATGAGATGTTTAAATATGTGAGGTAGTTTATTAAGTGGTCTCAGCATTAGAAGGTCAACACTACTGTACTAAGCTTTATGAAATTGAATGAGGCATAATTCAGATGATAATGGATTGCAGTGCTTGGTATAACCCCTGATCCTTTCCCCCCATATTTAGAGACTTTTTAATTTGGGAATTTTTAAAAAATATATTTTTAGTCTTTTTTTCTTTTAAAATAATTTTTATACAGTCTGGTCGTTATCCCTCTCCTGGTCTGCACTCCAGCAGTGCTTCATCCCCTTCCTCCTCCCCAGTCTCCAAGAGTATGTCCCAATACCTCCCCCCCCAAAACCCCATCATCCCACCCCACCTGAATCTTCACGGCCTCCCTTAGTGGTTCAGTGTCTGAGATATCTCAAGAGTCCAGGATACTTGAGGATGCTGGTCTTCCTATAGGGTTGGCCTCCTCAACTTTTTCCAGCCTTTCTCTTATTCAACCACAGCAGTCCATGACTTCAGTCCATTGGTTTAGTGTATCTGCATCAGTCTTAGTCAGATGCTTGTTGGGCCTCTTGGAAGGCAACCATACTAGGCTACTGTCTGTAAGTACACCATAGCATCTGTAATTCTGTTAGGTATTGGAGCTTCCCCTTGAGATAGATCCCAGTTTGGGCCTGTCTCTGGAATGCCTTTCCTTCAGTCTCTTCTCCACTTTTGTCCCTCCAATTCTTTCAGACAGATACAATATGAGTCAGAAATATTGACTATGGGATGGCAACCCCATCCCTCCACTTGATACCCTGTATTTCTACTGGAGGTAGACTCTACAAGTTCCCTCTCTGCACTGTAGGATATTTCATCTAAGGTTTCTCCATTTAAGTCCTTAGAATCCCTCACCTCTCAGGTCTCTAGTACATTCTAGAGGGTCACCCTACCTCCCACCTAGTGAGGTTGCCTGTTTCCATTCATTCTGCTGACCTTCAGGTCTTCATTCTGCCCTGGTCCCATTTCTGATAATGATCCTCCTTTCCCTCATCTTCCCCTCTCCCATCCAAGTCCCTCTCTCCCTCTGCCCCCATGATTACTTTCTTCTCCCTCTAAAGTGGGATTGAAACATCCTTACTTGTACCCTTTGGCTTGTTAACCTTCTTGAGTTCTGTGCATTCTGTTCTGGCTCATGCTATTCCTGAATCAGTACATGCAGTTTTTTGGCCACTTCAAAAATAGTCATACACCTATGCCATGTAGAAGACTAATAATTGATTTATAATGATTTGTCATGATTTATGTGAACTGTAAGTAAATTATGAATGCATCTTTTCCAAAGAATAAAAATGTACTACACAGTAGGCTGGCTATACACATGATTTCATGATCATACTGTCTCAGCATGGAGTATGATGTAAACATCATCACTTACTGCAAATATGATTAAAAATATTAGTTTTTAACTTTTCCTCTCAGATCAGTTGTCTCCTTAAACAACATCAATATCTGCATTATAGAGTTTATTTTTAGTAACTATAAAAATGTAAATCACCTTTTTAACTATTAAGCTCAGTTAACATCAACTGTCCTTACTATTATTTTTATAGGTCTGAACCACTTTGAGTTATTCATTAAAGCAATAATTTTATGTAATTATATACCTGGAAATTTTGTGTTTTAAGTTCAGGTAACAAGTGACTTATTCAAGCCAGAAAATCAGGAGTATGTGACGTGTGTGTATAATGCCTTTGTTCTCTTGTATATTGCTTGTGCAATTAATGGACAAGGATATGTTTCATCAACAGGCATATCATCTATGCTCCAAGCAGCCACAACAAGTATGCAGGAGAATCATTCCCTGGGATTTATGATGCACTTTTTGATATTAGTAGCAAAGTCAACTCTTCTAAGGCCTGGAGCGAAGTGAAGAGACAGATTTCTATTGCAACCTTTACAGTGCAAGCTGCAGCGGGGACTCTGAGAGAAGTAGCTTAAACACATTCTACAGAATCACAGAATCCCTATGGAACTATGGAGCTGATATACATACATACATATATTCATATTTTTCTTATGCATCAAAAAACCCCAAAGTGGATAATTTCTTTTTTTTTTTAATTTCAGCATGTATTTCTAAAATTTAAAATTCAAGTAAGTATTAAAACTAAGGTGAACAGTCTAATAAAATGATACATTTGACAGTACCAGACAATTATCAGAAATCTAATACAGCCTTCCCAGATCTACTCTGTCATTTCAATAAAATCAAGTATCAATTCCTTATGGAACACAGCTGGAATAGTTCACAAGTCTGCTCTACCTGGAGGACTAGATGCACTCTGGCCACCAAAGGCTGGAAGATCATGTTAGCCACAAGAGCTGACAAGTTATAATCTATTCTCATATCTTATATATCTCAGCACTCTGCATATAAAGTTTAATTATTTAGACTTAGGAAAAATATCATTTTATGAAACTGCTAAAATATAAATACACAACCAATAATTAATTTGTAGTCTCAGGAACCATGTACTTCTAAACAATTACATCATTTATATCAAATATAATCATGGTCTTAAATTTTATGTTTATGATTTCTTTGTTTATATAGAAGTCACCAAACATGGATGTATTCATTACATATCTTGAATATATACATAATTTTGTATTTTTCAGGATCATCTTTTCTATTTGCCTTTCAGTTACTCTTGTAGTTTTCCAGTTTTTTTGTGAAACCACATTGAGATGTGTAAATGTCACTTTTACTCAGTCTTGAACAAAGAAATCACATAACCACATAGAGTGATTAGCAGGCAGAGATATCAGAAAGAATGACAAGTTATATCAGCACTAATATTTTGAATTGTTGAAATCAGAAAAGGAAAGAAATTTTTCGATATATAGAAGGTATAAAGAGTGGTCACTATGCTGACAATTTATATCCTCTTAGAGCCCTGTCACCTTCTAACATATCCAACTTTATACATGCTCTCTGGAAAAAAACAAACAAACAGAAAACCAAAACCAAAAATCAAAACAACAACAAAAAAGACCAATAAGGCAAAAATATCAAATCTTGTCAAAATTTAAAAGGCTTCTACAGGTTCAAGGCAAATGAATTAAAGAACTAAAAAGCAGAACAAGTTCCACTTCTAAATAAGGAGGTATTCACAATTGATTCCTTCTAGGAAAGGGAAAAGCACATTTCTCTAATGGATTGTCACAGGATATATCAACCATATTCCAAGGCATGCCACAAACTCAGAAGTAGTTGGCCAACACAAAGAGACTCCATGTTTTTCTATTTTTTATTTGTTTTTATTTTTATTTTCATTACTTTTTCCATATAAGGCAGTTAATGACAAGGTGATATATATCATATTGACATATGTTTTGATATATGATATATATATATATATATATATATATATATATATATATATATATATATATATATATTATATATATATAATATAAATATATATACACACACACACACACACACACACACATATATATATATATATATATATATATATATATATATATATATATGATATGTCATATTACTGACGACTTAACAGTACACTTGAAAGCTCTAAAACAACAACAAAAAAGACTGAAATAGTCCAACATGGGGCTGAAATGAAATAGAAACAGAATAAAACAATACAAATTATCAATTAAAGGCTTCATTTATTGAAACAATAAGATTAACTAACCTTTCTTAAAACACAAACTAAAAGTCAGAGAGAGAATGTCCAAATTCACACAATTATGAAAGACAAGCAGGGCATAATATAAGGCATTAAGGAATTCCTGAGAATTACAAGGACATATTTTACAAACTGGTATTTTACCAATCTGAAAAATCTAAAAGAAGTGGATAATTTTCATGTAGTTACCAATTACTGGAGTTAAAACAAGATCAGATAAGCAATTTAAATATATCAGTTGTCAATTTGTTTTATAGGGACAGTGGCGATCTGATACTTAAACTACATAAAGACTGAACAAAGGAAGAGAATTACAGACCAATTTCTCTTATGAAGATAGATGCAAAGATTCTCCATATAATACGTGCAAATTGAATCTGGGAATACATCACACAGGCAAAGGGGAGGGGGGATACATGTGGGATGAGGGGGTTGGTGGAGGGGTACCCGGGAAGTGAGATATCATGGGATGGCGGTTTGGTGGAGGGGGTAATCAAGAAGTAGGATATCATTTAAGATGTAAACACATGGAATGATTAAAAAAAAAAAAAAACAAATAAACGGGAAAAAATATTTTGGAGCAACTCTAATCAACCAAGCAAAAGATTAGTGCTATTGTTTGAATAAGAATTGCCTTGATGGGCTACTATATTTGAATACTTAGTCATAAGGGTGTGGAACTACTTGAGAGGATTTAGACTTTTGTCTTTGGTTAAGTGTGTCCTTGTTTGAGGAAGTGTGTCAATGGAGATGCAATGTTTCAAAAGTCCAAGACAGGCTCCAAAGTCTCTTCTCTTCCTTATCCCTATAGACCTGGATGTTGAACTCTTAGCTACTTCTCCAGCATCTTGTCTGCTGGCATGCTGGTGTGTGGTCCACTCTGATGATAATAGGCTAAACCTTTGAAGAAGTCACCCTCATGACTGGCTAACCACAGAATAACTACCAGGGCCAGCTTCACATTTATGCCTTGGCAAGGCACTGGGCCTATTCTCCCTAGTGCTACCACCTGTCAGAAGGGAAACAGCTCTTTACAGTGGCCCAGCTAGTAAGAGATATTTCTAGTTCTGCACAGCCTATGGTCAATTTAGATTATTCTTCTAAGTGCAGCCATCCAGTCTTTCCAGCACCATTTGTTGAAGGTGCTTTATTTTTCCCTGTGTGTATTTCTGGCTTCTTTATCAAAAACCAGTTGTCTATAGGTATGTAGATTTATACCCTGTCCTTCACCTGGGAATTACAGTGGCACTAGATTTGATGGCAAAGGCACAGATAAACCAGCTTTGAGGTTATCAGAACAGGTGAGATGGCCCATCTCTTAAAGGATGCAGCACTTTGGAGAGTAGACCCTGTGACTTGCTTGACTAGGCTGCACAATGGAGCTTTTTCTGAAGGTGTGTGTGCTTTCAGATAAAATGGACCTGAGGGAATCAGAGCAGGAGAGCTGACCTTGCCTCACTCCTATGGCAGCATAGGGTAACCTTGCTGTAGCAATGCTGAAATGCTCGCTCTCATGCTGCAGAAAGGAAGAGGCCCATGTCCAAAGTTCTGAGTTCAACCACCACTAAATCTATATCATCTGGGAATGATTGAGAAAGTGCCAGTCCCGCTGATCCAAAGCTGCAGGTTCTTCATGACAAAGGATAACAGCAGGAAAATCAGGAGGAGTCTTAGTGAGGATGCAATATTGATGGAGTCACAGAAGCCAGAGACTTTGAAGGGGACCAATGAGTCACTGCAATGAACATTTACAGGTGTGAACAAAGAGATGTAGTGTGAGACACACTGTGACATGCTACAGCTTCCATGATTAGTTATTTGACACATGTGTGCACGCACACACACACACACACACACACACGCACGCATGCACGCGTGTATGTGTGTTATTTTGTGGGTACATTGCAAGAATAAAGTACAGATATGACGTGACCAGGAGATGAGTGAGACTAGAGTGAATACTGTGAAATTCAGAAAGAATCAATTTTTTTTAAAAAGGAACTTCTTGAAACTGAGAAGTTCCTACATACCAAAGGAAAACATCATTCAAAGTGGCAGCCTAGAGACTGAAAAAATATTTTCAACAACTTCACATCAAATAGAAGGATAAAATTCAAAATATACAAAGAACTCAAGAAACTAGATATCACACAAAAAAAAAAACAACCCAGGTTAAAAATTAAGTATACTTCTAAATAGAAAATCCTCAGAGGAAGAAGCTCAAATGGCTGAGAAACATTTAGATGAATGTCCACTATGTTTCATCATTTGGGAAATGCAAATCAAATCTGTGGCTGGTTGATATGGAAATTTGTAGACACTATGGAAATAAGTTTAGCATTTCCTCAGGAAAATGAAAATCATGTCTCAAGATCCAGCCATACTGTACTGGATCTGTGAAACCTGGGTGTCACTGTGCCCTACCACAGAGACAAATGCTCAACCATACTTATGGCTATTCTATTTATAATATTCAGAAATTTGAGACAATTTAGGAATTTCTCTACTGAAGAATGAAGAAAGAAATTATGGTTCATAATTATTAATGGGACATTAATTATTTGTTAAAAACCGACTTTTAGCAATCAGAGTCAAGGTCTTTTCTGTCTTTTTTCCTGCTTGAAGAACCCTTTTCTTCTTACTGAGTTGCATTTCCTAGCTTAGGCTTGAAGATACAGGCCTAGTATCTTTGCATCTTTTTATGCCAAGTTCAGGCAATTTTACTTGGACACTTGCTATTTTCTTAAGGGAAATTGATAGGAGCAGTTGATTTGGAGGGGATAAGGGAGATACACGGGAAGAGGTCTCTTTCACGATGAAAATAATTAACTGAGTTTCTGAAACTGTAAGCAATCACCATTTTTTTTTTCAAGACAGAGTTTGCCCTGGCTGTCCTGCAACTCACTTTGTAGACCAGGCTGGCCTCGAACTCAGAAATCCACCTTCCTCTGCCTCCCAAGTGCTGGGATTAAAGGTGTGCACCACTATGCTCGACTAGCAATCACCAATTAAATGCTTTCTTTAAATAAGATTTCCTGTGGTTATGGTATCTCTTCCTAGCAAGGAAATACTGAGTAAGACAACTGTTACTTACGACATTAATATGAGAAAATGAAGAAGGTATCAGAAGATGGAAAGATCTTCCATGCTCATGGATTGATAGGATTAATATAATAACAATTAACATGCTACCAAAAGCAATCTACAAACTCAATACAATTCCCATCAAAATTTCAATACAACTTTTCACACAGTTTGAAAAAACAATTTTCAGCTTAATATGGAAACACATATACAAAACAACACAAAAAAAAAATCCATATAGGGTAACTAAAATAACCATGATTAATAAAAGAGGTGCTAAAAGTATCACCATTGATGACCTCAAAATGTACTACAGAAATATAGAAAAATAAACGTATGCCCCTGACATTAAACAAACTCATTAATCAATCAGGTTGACAATCCAGGCATAGGTCCATACACACCTACTAACACCTGGGTTGTAATAAAGAAGCCAGAAATATGCAGTGGAAAGAAGACACCATCTTCCACAAATCCTGTATCTAGATAGCTACTTGTAGAAGGGAAAAATAAATAGATCCACATCTCCTTGAATAAGACAAAACTAATGTGTGAAAGACCTAAATATAAACGTGGATATATTGGAACCTTATAGAGAGAAAGTGAGGAATAACCTTGAATTCACTGGCAAAGTGATCAAGCCAGCTCAGTCAGTCACAGGGTCTCAAGAGAGTGAGGATTAAAGAGAGTAAAGACAATTAGACAATTATATAACACAACTCTAGCTAGTACTGAAGAGGGTTTATTTTTTTCCAGAATGTTTTATACCATTCTGGGTACCTGCTAAGAAGAGGATCAGTTCTTAGATCAAAGACAACATAATCAAAGAGGCAATAAACAAAGCCCCATTGTCACTGTGTCTAATGACTTATCAGGATGACTAATTTAAAAGGAATACCACCCCTTGTCTGTATTTCCTTGAGCCTTGCATTAGCCCAAAGGTAAATACTCTTATCTGAGCCTGTACCCTTGTCCTCCTAGCCCAGTGTAAATATACTTGCCAATATCCTAGAAGCAGCATCAAGGGCTCTCCATCGCAAAGGAAAATGCTTTTCTTTAATTGAAAAGTTTATCTATTTACATTCAAATGTTATCCAGATTCCATGTACCTCCTCCAAAAACTTCCTACCCCTTACCCTCTCCCCGCTAGTTTTTTTTTCCAATTTTTTTATTAGATATTTTCTTAATTTACATTTCAAATGCTATCCCGAAAGTTCCCTCCCACCTCCTACTGCCCTGCTCCCCTGCCCACCCACTCCCACTTCTTGGCCCTGGCGTTCCCCTGTATTGGGGTATATAAAGATTGCAATACCAAGGGACCTCTCCTCCCAGTGATGGCCGACTAGGCCATCTTCTGCTACATATGGAGCTAGAGACACCAGTTCTAGGGGTTCTGGTTAGTCCATATTGTTGTTCCTCTTCTAGGGTTGCAGACCCCTACAGCTCCTGGGGTTCTATCTCTAGCTTCTCCATTGTGGGCCCCGTGCTCCATCTTAAATAAAGATGAGCATCCATTTCTGTACTGTGAGCATCCACTTCTGTACGAGACAGCTATATCAGGGTCCCTTCAGTAAACACTTGCTGTCCTATGCAATAGTATCTGAGATTAGTGACTGATTATGGGATGGATCCCCCAGTGGGGTAGTCTCTGGATGGTCCATCCTTTCATCTTAGCTCTAAACTTTGTCTCTCTAATCCCTTTCATGGGTATTTTGTTTCCTATTCAAAGGAGGAATGAAGTATCCACGCGCTGGTCTTCCTTCTTGATTTTCTTGTGTTTTGCAAATTGTATCTTGGGTATTCTAAGTTTCTGGGCTAATATCCATTTATCAGTGAGCACATATCCAATGACTTCTTTTGTGATTGGGTTACCTCACTAAGGATGATATCCTCCAGATACATCCATTTGCCCAAGAGTTTCATAAATTCATTTTTTTAAATAGCAAAATAGTGCTCCATTGTGTAAATGTACCACATTTTCTGTATCCATTCCTCTGGTGGGTTTTCTCTCCCCGTTTCTATGAGGATGCTATATCACCTACACATCCACTCCCTGTCCCTGCCCTGGCATTCCCCTATACTGAGCATAGAGCCTACAAAAGAGCAAGGGTTTCTCCTCCCATTGATGCCAGATAAGGCCTTCCTCTCTACATGTATAGCTGGAGCCATGGTTCCCTCCATGTGTACTCTTTGGTTGGGAGCATTGGGGAGTCTCGCTGTTTGATACTGTTTTTCCTATGAGGTTGCAAACTCCTTTAGCTCCATCAGTCCTTTCCCTAGCACTTCCACTGGGATCCCTATACTCAGTCCAATGGTTGTCTGCAAGCATCAGTATGTATTTGTCCAGCTCAGAACACCATTAGGTCACGATTTAAGATAAACAATTAAATGGTCCCTTATGAAACTTAGAAATTTCTATTGTTATTCCCAACTTTCAGCTTCCAAACGACCACCAAAGAGCCAATATCTATGTAAAACTCCTAGTGGTCTTTATTATGAGCTCTAGAGGAAGATCTCCCAAAATCTCCTTTACTGTGAATCAGAGTGAGAGGGCCTGGTCTAGGGGTTCAGGGTTTTATTGTAGTTATATAAAACTTGGGGTATTTCCATACAGATCAGCAAGTTAATATTTTAAAAACTGCATTTCTGGTATAATCTGCAGGATTTTTACCAAGGGCAGAACCACCTGACAATTAGGATGATCAGGCTGTCTACTCTCTGCAGGATGTCTTAGGTTATTTCTATGTTTCATGGTCCTGCTATTGAGCTTTACTGGTTGTGAATAAGGAGGGTGGGTTTCCATAGGATGTTTGCTCAGGTGGACTTTGTGATTTTTTTTTCTGCTGGCATTGGCGTTTAGGCCATGCTCTCCAAAAAATAAAAAAAAAATGTAATTTTTATTAAAATGAAGGTAGTTGTGCTTTATACTATGTCATTATTCATTCAAAGAAACTGGATGCCTATAGAATGGAAAAAAAATTTCTCACGACGACGCCATATCCCGTAGAGAACTAATATTCAAAATATTTTAAAAACTCAAGAAACTACAAATTAAGAAAACAAAGAATCCACTTAAGAAATGTATACAATTCTAAACAAGAATTCTCAAAGGAGGAAACTAAGATGGCTGAGAAACTTTTCAAGGAAAGGAATGTCTAACACAATTAGTTATCCGGGAATTAAAAGTCAAATTGTACTTTTACTTGTGGGTGTGCAAATGTACAGACTTTATGAAAATGTGAGTTTCTCAGGAAAGTGGGGATCTACCTTAACATCCAGCTATATCATTCTGTGGCAATTATCTAAATGCTTCTTTATCTGACACATGGATACTTGCTGAACCATCCTCATTACTGATCTATTAATAAGTCAGAAATGTAAAACAACCAGGTGTCCCTCAAGAAATTGTAGTTGTTTTGCTTAATTATTGCATATTTGATAGAGATTTAAGGTTGTTTTGATAGATTATTGTTTGCCTATCATTACATAAGCTGTTTGTTTAAGGTATAATATAAAGTTTTCGCTCTGAGGCTCTGATAAGTGCTTTTATTGTGCATAGATTGATAATGTTAGAGAAAATACAATTTTTTGTTTTTTTGTTTTTTGCTGGTTCATTGACCTTTATTGTGCCTTGTGGTTCATTTAGAATTGGAAATAAATCAACATGATAATTCAGTCCTACTGTGTTAAGGTTGCTATAAACCCATTAAATTTTGTTGCCATTGATTTAGAAAACAGCTTTTTAAATAGAATGTAGGATATGAAATGGACATTTCTTTTTTTTTTTTTTTTTTTTTTTTTTTTTTTTTTTTTTTTTTTTTTTTTTTTTTTTTTTTTTTTTTTTTTTTTTTTTTTTTTTTTTTTTTTTTTTTTTTTTTTTTTTTTTTTTTTTTTTTTTTTTTTTTTTTTTTTTTTTTTTTTTTTTTTTTTTTTTTTTTGAAGAATGAGTGTTGTCATGTGATGTTTTTAGGAAACTGTCTTATGAGAGGATATTTTGCTGAAGCAGACATGTTGAAGGATGTTTTTCTGAGAACACATAGATAGTGTTCCTTGGGAAATTTCCTGGAAAAAGCACTTGTGATGTTTTGTTGGAACAAATGCTTGTGAGCACACTTGATTATTTGGAATGTGTATAAGTATAACCAATGGACAGTGAAAAAAGCTTTGTGGTATTGGTTTGCCTTACCAATCTTTGATGATTATTGTTTGTCAAAACTTCATAGACAGAATTGCCACTAGGGAACTTCTGTTCATGTTCTTGCCAATTCTATGGACTCAGACTGATAGGCAGAGTCACATGGTTTCTACTGGATTGTACTGCACTTGCTAAGTCATGAATGTTGTTTGCAAGTGGATTGAGCTACTGCTAATTCATGAGAAGTAAACTTCTGATATCCTGAAAGGGAACATTGGAATCACCCTAAAAGAACTATTCTAAACAGGTTCACATCCCTCTTTGCTGTATTAACTTTTCATTTCTACTATCTCTGGAGGGAAGTAGGCTAGAAAGGAGGTTAAAAAATTTAAGGACTCTTATTAAAGTACATTTTGAAAAACCAAAGCCTACAGAAATCCTATGTCCCCCCCCCACACACACATACACACACACACACACACACACACACACACACACACACACAGAGAAAGAAAGAGAAAAAGACACACAAACACACACACACAGAGAGACAGAGAGAGAGAGAGAGAGAGAGAAATTGAGAATGATCAAACTGTATAGAAACATAAAGGAGAAACAGAATTTCTGAGAGTTTTTTAAGAGCTATTGTGAACATTTATTTTATTAATGAAAAGAAAATGTAATATTAAAGTTTTAAAATGCTGGTTCTGGGCCTGGAGGGATGCCTCAGCAGTTAAGAGTACGAGCTCTTCTTATAGGAGACCTGGTTCAAATCTCAGCTTCCATATGGAACTGAAGAACAGTCTCCATGTAACTTCAGTAGCAGAAGACTCAATGCCTTCTGACCTCTGAAGGCATTGAACATATATTCTACATAACTACACATACAGACAAAACATCAATACACATATAATACAAGTAAAACAAATAAGCCTTTAAACAATTTCACACGTTGGAGTATTCAAAACAAACAAACAAACAAACAAAAAAACCTATCCCATATATATTATTTTAACTCGAAGCAGTAACCAAATATTTAACATTTTTGATTGGATATTTTCTTCAATTACATTTCAAATGTTTTCCGCTTTCCAGGTCTCCCCTTTGGGAACCCTCTATTCCATTCTCCACTCATCAAGACAACCTCCGAAGATGGAGAGATCTCACTTCCTCATGGATTGGCAGAATTAATATAGTAAAAACGGCCACCTTGCCAAAACCAGTCTACAGATTAAATGCAATTTCCATGAAAATTCCAACTCAATTCTTCTTAGAGTTAGAAAGAGCAATTCTCAAATTCATTTGGAATAACAAAAGATTCAAGAAAGCAAAAAATATTCTCAACAATAAAAGAACTTCTGGGGGAATATTTAGTATTTTGTATTCTGAAATTACAATGAGAGTAATTTAATAACATCTCTGGTTCTGCTATAATCATTTTATAATTTTGTGAATATTATTCATACTGGATACATGAGCATATATAAGTTTTGCCGAAAATATAGTAAGAAAAACTACTAAGGCCTTAGGCAAAGATTAATTGCTATTTCTAAACATGAGATCATCAAATCTAAGGATGTAGTTATTTGTCAGTTAATAAATAACTGAGCACACTGATAAACAAATCAATGAATTTTGCCCTACAGATTCTAAATAGTACATAGAGCACAGCATTTTACCCATGTGGTTTTGATAGATTTTATTGATTTTACATTTATAATCTTTTATTTTATAGCATCTCCAAAGCACTATTTAAACTATGCAATTGAATCCACTGTTATTCATACCCCCCCTCTTATTTAGCCAGTTAACTAAAATGCAATGGCGAGTTATTTATGAAGATGTATTGGGAAATTTTTCATTTTTTTCTTCTTTTATGATTTCAAAGTTTCATGAATATTCATAAAACTGCAGAATGTTAACATATGAAAAAATATAGTACATTTACACAATGAGATCTTAGTCAACTGTTAAAAATGATTCCTAACAGTGGGAATGGAGGTATCTCTGATTCGTTTGTCTGCTTGTGGTATATTTTTCCTCCTTTTAGGTTTCTTTGTCCAGCCATCATATGAGGTTATATGCCTCATCTTATTGTATCATATTATGGCAACTTCAACTAATATCACTGAGAGAGTTGATCTTTTTTGAAGCGAAATGAAATAGAGGTTGGTCTGGGGGAGTGGGTATAGAGTGGAAATTAGGAATAAGGAAAGGATGCAGTTGAAATGTATTGTATAAAAGAAGAATAAAGATATAAAACTTAAAAGTGAAATAATGAAATGAAACAGATAATTCCACAGAACTAGAAAAATATCATCCTGATTGGAGTAATACAGATCAAGAAAGACTAATCTTGTATAGATTCACTTATATGTGAAAGTTAGCCTATATTAGTCAGCAATAACCATGGTATATATAATCCATAGAACCACACATGTTAAGTATAGTGTAAGGGAGTAGGTGGGGACAGACCGAGAATATTAGAAAAATGAAGTTAACGAACAGTGAATGGTGGATTGAGGGACTGGAGTGAGAGGGTTAAGTGGTGTGATGGCAAAACGTGGGAAAGAGAGGGATTATGGGAGACAAAACTAAAAATGAGGATATTTGGAAGGGTGTTACGGAAATGTAATTCAATAGACTATTCTTAATCTATATATACACAAAAAGACAATCTAAAGGAATTCACCAAATGGGGGAAACAGAATCTCAACAGGTCACCCATTGTCATCAAATTATGTTACCAGTGCAGTGATTATTTAATGTGAAAGTGAATCTTTGGCCAAAGGAGTTCCATGAAAACCCCTAAAATCATCAAGGCCATTGCAAAGACAATAAATAAGTTGCTCCCCAAAAACTGACAGCAAGGCTTTATTGTTGAAGAAAACCACATAGTGCATCTCACTGAACAAAGAAATGTTAAGTTGGTACTTGCAAAGTGTCATAAGTCTAACACTGTAATGTATTTGTTACAGAAAATTATCTTCCATGTTAACAAAGCAGACATGTGAACACCAATGTAGCCACAAATTCTTTGATATAAAATGGTGTCCCATCTGCAGTATTTGCTAGGGTTATGGCTACACAAAATTTATGAGTGTAACTGACCAATGCCTGATTTGACTTAAGGCTATCTCCGTGAGATAGACCCCCATGTTCCCCATTGCCTTCTAACCAAGAACCTGCAACTAGATAGCTTCAGGACCTAGGATAAAACCATATATCACTGTTCTAATTTTAATTAAATTAAATTTTAAAAACCTAACAATAAAATGACTCCTTATGAAAATTTGCTATACTTATAGATCTGTGTCTTGCTCAGCCATCATCATAAACTTCTTACTGGAGCATATGGGAGCAAATACTGAACCCCACAGCCCAATGATATGCAAAAAGTGAGAGACCATGCAACTATCAGCTTAAATAGTATATCTCCTATCAAATCCTTTCCTCTGGGTTCAGGTAGTCCTATGTAATAGGAAGAAAAAATAATACAAGAGCCATAGGTTATAGAAAGCATGAATAGAATGACCTCTTCTGTATCACCATGATCTATGCACATATGAATTCACAGAGAGTGAGTCACCATGCATGGTTCTATATATTTCTCAACATTAAGTGTACTAGAGCGAAAATGAGATGTGAACACAAGAATCTATCTCTAATTTAGAAGCAATCTCTAACTGACAATCACTTTCAAGTATAAGATTAATTTCCTCCAAGGCAGTCTGGCTGAGCAAACAAATTACTCTTAAAGGAAAGTTCCATGCTCATCAGTAGATGGCAAGGCAAAAACAAACTTACAGATATCCTTAGAGATTCCTTACCTCAATTTATTTTCAGAGTTTTCTATTGTTTTATAGTATATATCTGTTCATTTCCTTCATAACTTTTGTTAGTTTCACTGTGTCTCGGTTTAGTTTCTGTTTCCATGCACTGCCCATTGGTGAGAGTGGGTTGTTGAAGTCCCCCACTATTACGGTATGTACTTCAATGTGTGCTTTGAGCTTTAACCACATTTCTTTTATGAATGTGGGTTCCCTAGCATTTGTGTGTGTGTGTGTGTGTGTGTGTGTGTGTGTGTATGTATTTCACAATTTTATCTTTCTATTTCATGTGTATATGTATTACTGATTTCATTTTAGTGATTTGATGAGCTTTGGTGTTTGAGCAAGTAGGATTTATTTTATACCTTCTCTGTGTGTCTCTGTGTGTGCCTGTGTGTTTTCACATAAATATTTACTTTTACTTTGTCATTTCTCTTCCTCTAGAAAACTCTGACAAGTACTCATTCTTTTTATATTCAAATATGAAATTAATTCTTAATACTACTTTCCTTATAGCCTCTTTTATCTGTTTGTTTCTAAGACTATAGATGATAGGATTTAAGAATGGTGGAACAATGGTATAGAACACAGAAAGTGTCATCTCCTGAACGACTTCCAATGTTACTATTGGAGGTCTTAGATACACATAGGCAGCAGAACTAAGAAACACAGACACCACAATAATGTGAGGGACACAGGTGGAAAAGGCTTTCCCTCTCTCTCCTTTGACAGGAACCTTCAACACAGCTGATAATATGCGAACATATGATATGGCAATGAAGGTAAAGCAGCTACCACTGAGCCCAATGGCAGTCAGCAAAAGTAAGAGTTTGTTGTTAAAGGTGTCAGAGCAAGAAAGCCTCAGCAAAGAGGGGATATCACAGAAGAACTGAGGGACTACATTTGAGTGACAGAAGGACAGCTGGAAAGTTTTGAATGTGTGCACACTTGCTAGGATAAGAGAGGTAAGCATGGAAGCTAGTGTCATCTGAACACAGAATTGATGGTTCATAATCATAGGGTAGAGGAGAGGCTTGCAGATGGCCACGTAGCGATCCTGGGCCATGATGGTGAGAAACTGAATCTCTACAGCTGCACAAAATAAGAACAAAAAGACCTGTGCTGCACATCCAGCCACAGAAATGTTCCTGTGGTCAGTGAAAGAATTGATACAAGCACTGGGCACAGTAACAGATACAAACCCCATGTCTAAGATGGACAGATTCCTGAGGAAGAAGTACATGGGTGTGTGCAGGGTCTGGTCAACTGTAGTAGCAATGATGATGATAAGGTTCCCTAACAGGCTGCTCAGGTACACCAACAGGAACAACACACTCAGTAGGAGCTTGAGCTCCCAAGTCTCAGCAAAAACTTCCAAGAGGAACTCATTCACCAGGGTGGAGTTGGCCATAGTCTCAAAGTACAAGTTTATCTGAAAGAGAAAAACTGTAACTGAGAATAACTTAAATTGCTTGATAGATCACTAGCATTTCTCTTGAAATGGTTTATCTTTGTTCTCTAAACTGGCCTTTATGTGTGAAAAATCAAATATTTTTCCTTGGTTTGCATATGATTTTATTATTCTTAGTTTTAATACGTGGCTGTATGTCAAATTGTATGATATGATAAGCACTTAGAATTAATTTTCATAATAATAGCTATCACATGAATACTATTATCTTAATAAATATTAAGTTGTTTAATATAAAGTCATGTAAAATGGCAAGTTTCTCTTCTACATAATATATCTGAATCAATTAGGAAACCCAGAAGCATCTAACATGTGGAATATATTTTTAAAACTGTTTATGTATATCAGCCCTTTTAGTTGGGAGTCTTCAGTCTGTCATCTATACCTATTATTCTTAGGTTGGGCCTTTTCATTGTGTCCTGGATTGCTTGAATGTTTTGAGTTAGGAGCTTTTTGCTTTTCATATTTTCTTTGACTGTTGTGTCAATGTTCTTACTTCTATCTCTTGTATTCTGTTGGCAATGCTTGCATCTGTGACTCCTGATCTCTTTCTAAGTTTTCCATCTTCTGGGTTGTCTCTCTTTGTGTTTTCTTTAATATTTCTATTTCCATTTTTTGATCCTGGATGGTCTTGTTCAATTACTTCACCTTTGTGATTGTGTTTTTTTGTATGTCTTTAAGTGATTTATTTGTTTCCTCTTAAAGGTCTTCTACTTGTTAACCTGTGTTCTCCTGTATTTATTTAAGGGGGTTATTTATGTCCTCCTTACAGCTCTCTATCATATTAGTGAGATAGAATTTTCTATCTGAATCTTACTTTTCAGAATCAATGAGGTATCCAGGACTTGATGGTATGATTACAAGCTGGTACAACCACTCTGGAAATCTGTCTGGTGGTTCCTCAGAAAATTAGACATAGTATTACCTGAGGACCCAGCTGTAGTATTCCTGGGCATATACCAATATGATGTTCCAATATATAACAGACTCCCATGCTCCACTATGTACATAACAGTTTTATGTATAATAGTTAGAAGATGAAAACAACACAGATGTCCCTCCACAGAGGAATGGGTACAGAAAATGTGGTACATTTACATAATGAAGAACTATTCAGCTATTAATAACAATGACATCATGAAATTCTTAGGTTAATGAATGGAACTAGAAAATATTATCCTGAATGAGGTAACCCAGTCACAATAGAACACACATGGTATGTACTCACTGACAAGTGGATATTAGCAGTAAATAAATGAATGAATGGATGAATGAATGAATGAATGAATAAATAAATAAATAAATAAATAAATAAATACTTGGCTTCCAACAAGATCCAACAGATCATATGAAACACAAGAAAAAGGAAGACAAACTGTGGATGCTACAGGCCTACTCAGAAGGGGAAAGAAAATAATCTGAGGAGATACTAGGAGAGAGGGATCTTAGAGGAAAAGAGGAGGGGGAAGGAAAAGGGGGCAGTTCAGATTTGCGAGGAGGTGAGTGAGAAGTACAGAGCATCAGGAATTTGAATGGATGCGTGTAGAGGCGGGTAAGGGAGAACTGTAGAGAGCCACTCTTAAGTCTCAGATGCTACAGATCAAAGAGGTTCCCAGGAACCAATAAAGGACATTAGCTGAAATACCCAACAAATTGGAAAGTATTTTAATAGCAGAGTTGTACTCCATTGTTTAAATGCACCACATTTTCTGTATCCATTCCTCTGTTGAGGGACATCTGGGTTCTTTCCAACTTCTGACTATTATAAATAAGGCTGCTATGAACATAACCATGTACATTTCCTGCCGAGTAAAGAGGTGTGACAAAATAGGACAAAGGCAATCCTACACGGGAATACAGAGATAAGCACTTAAAATTTCACTGGCACAGTCTCCACACAGAGACTACTCTGAGAACCTCAGGTCTACATTTTGAAAGTAAAGTTAGGATAGACTCATCTTAAAAAAAAAAAAAAAAAAACAAATCGCTGTCCCAGCCAGATCACCACCCACTCCGCCATCTCTCCTCTGAACCCAGCTGTCGCACCTAGGGTCTGCCCTGTGCTTCACATACCCCAGGACTTTAAGATCGCATCGGGGTTACGGGTGAGTGGACTTCAGCGGAGGTTTGGGGAGCAGTGGGCCAGCAGTTGCCTGCAGGGGCAGGATCTGAGAATTCTGCCCCACTGGAGGCTGGGCCTGTCCAAGCCAGAGCACCACCCACACCGCCATCTCTCCTCTGAACCCAGTGGTTGGACCTAGGGCCTGCCCTGTGCTTCTCATACCCCAGGACTTTAAGATCGCATCGGGGTTACGCGTGAGTGGACTTCAGCGGAGGTTTGGGGAGCAGTGGGCCAGCAGTTGCCTGCAGGGGCAGGATCTGAGAATTCCGCCCCACCGGAGGCTGGGCCTGTCAGAGCCAGAGCACCACCCACCCCGCCATCTCTCCTCTGAACCCAGTGGTCGCAACTAGGGCCTGCCCTGTGCTTCGCATACCCCAGGACTTTAAGATCGCATCGGGGTTAAGCGTGAGTGGAGTGCAGTGGTGGTTCTAGGAGCAGTGGGTCAGCAGTTGCCCACAGAACAGTGGGTCCTTTCTGGTCTGCACCATCGCCAGGTCCCCTCAGGAAGAGATGGCAGGAGGCAAGCGTAAGAACAGAAGCAACAG
>LR751113.1:0-104630 GCA_902729485.2 Mus minutoides | reverse complement strand
GGAAGAAGGAGCTAGAGAAAGTACCCAAGGAGCTGAAGGGGTCTTCAACCCTATAGGTGGAAGAATAACCATGAACTAACTAGTACCCCCTGGGCTCGTGTCTCTAGCTGCATATATAGAAGATGATGGCCTAGTTGGCCATCAGTGGGAAGAGAGGCCCCTTGGTTATGCAGACTTTATATGCCCCAATACAGGGGAAAGCCGGGGCCAAGGGGTGGGAGCGGGTGGGTAGGGTAGCAGGGCAGGGAGGGGGGAGGATATAGGGAACTTTCTGGATAACACTTGAAATGTAAATGAAGAAAATATCTAATAAAAGTTGAAAAAAAAACAAATCCAAGAAATCATAAAAATTAAAAAATCATAAAAAAATTTGGAAAATACACTTTAGAGACCATATCTGGTAGATAGGCATGGCTTCCAGTTGAGGCATGGTGCCACCCTCTCACCTCAAAAATAGTAATGCAGAGTTCTTACTATCAAAGAAAATGCAGGAACAAAGAGTAGAGAAGAATCTGGAGTGAAGGCCATGCAGAGATTGCCCCACCTACAGATCCATCCCCTCTGCAGACACTACTCCAGACACTATTGCTGATGGCAAGAAGAGTTTGCTGACTGGAGCCAGGTATAACCGCCCCCTGGGAGACTTTGCCAGTGCCAGACCAATACAGTTGCGATGTGGATGCTCACAGCCAACCATTTGACTGAGCATTAGGACCCCAGTGGTGGAATTATCAAGGACTTTAGGAGCTGAAATGGTTTGCAACCCCATAAGAAGAAATACAATATTAACGAGCCAGAACCCTGAAAGTTCCCAGGGATTAAACCACCAAACAGAGTACACATGGAGGAACCCATGGCTCCAGCTACTTTTGTAGCAAAGCATAACCTCATCTGGCATCAATGGGAGAGGATCCCCTTGGTCCTGTGGAGGACTGATGATTCAGCATAGGGGACGGCTGAGTGCTGAGGTGGGAGTGCTTGATCAGGTTGGGATGCACCATGATAGAAGCAGGAGTTTGGGGGAAGGGATAGGGGTTTGGGGAGAGTAAACTGGAAAGAGGGATATCATTGGAAATGTAAATAAGTAAAATAACCAAACTGTTTATTAATATATGTGCATTTACATATGAAATGTATTTATGTTGTATGATCATTTCATATATATATACATATATGTATATCCATATTGGAAGAGATGGGGGAAAGGAGAGAATGTGAGACACATGGACATAAAAAGACAGATTTTGAAAGAGAAATAAAGATGATTAAGGTAGAAGTGAGTGTGAGACATTCAGAGTAGGCCATCTGCCTAGAGACCTAGGCAGAGCTAACTTCACATGCTTGAGGCAGAATTTTCTCTCTTTGGAGAAATTTTGCATTTTCTAGAAATTCATTCATATTATGGATGGTGATTTTAACTTCTTAAAACTGATTATTTGGATATTTGAATATTATATTTGTACACATCCACAGTAATACCTGAAATGCTGCTCTGCTAACTGAATCCTGAAACAAAGACAATTATGTACATAAAGCTAAACATAATACAATGCATAATTGCTTTTATATTTTTATCGGTTTGACTCAAGTGTAGCTGATGTCAAAGTACACTATGGAATTCCACACCATGTTTTCCTAGTTATGATCAACTGACAAGTTTCCTGACTAATGAATGATATAGAAACACTAATTCCTACAATTAGTGAGCAAGTATAAGGGTGTTAATGTAAAGAATTCAAACTGCATGAAATTAAAGGTAAATTCCCTTTAGCTTAATGAAATAATGTAACACTCTTTATCAAATCCTTATGCAACCACTAATGATTGTACATGTTATAAAACATTAATGGCATATAATTTATATATATATATTATGAATGTTATAAAATGTGATAAAACTAAAAACAAAACAGTTTAAGAGTTGAATGAAACAAATTGTCTGCATCACAGAGCTGGTCTCCCAGGAGTGCTGACACACATAGATTACAGGTGAGACCACCACTCCTGCCCCAATACCGGGTGAAATGAGACCTGCCCAGAACCCAAAAGATCCAGCAACCTGGGAGTAACCTGGGACATGAACCTACAGGTTTCGATATGTACCAGGAGCTGACCCTGTGCTACAACAATTGGCACTCCAATCCCACCCAGAGAGAGCTGGTCTCCCAGGAGTGCTGAGACATCAAGGATCACAAAGAGAGAGATTGTCTCCCAGGAGTGCTGACATACCTAAGACCACAGGCTTACAGCCTAACAGGAAGGACAAGCTCCAGTCAGAGAAAGGCCAGATAACAACAGAGATAACCAGATGGCAAAAGGAAAGCACAAGAACATAACCAATAGAAACAAAGACTACTTGGAATCAACAGATCCAAATTCTCCCACCACAGAAAGTCCTGGATAACCTAGCACTCCTGGAAGCAAGATATTCATTTAAAATCACAGCTAACAATGGCGATGATAAGAGTACTTAAGGAAGAACATAAATAACACCCTTAAAGAAATAAAGGAGAACACAGGTAAACAGGTAGAAGCCCTTTATAGGAAACATTTAAATCCATTAATTAAATACAGGAAAACACAAACCACCAGTTAAAGAAATTAAACAAAATCTTCCAGGATCTAAAAGTGGAAATAGAAACAATAAAGAAATCATAAAGGAAGACAACTCTGGAGATGGAAAACCAAGGAAAGACATCAGAAGTAATAGATGCAAATATCACCAAGAAAATACTAGAGATACAAGAGAAAATCTGAAGTACAGAAGATACCATAGAAAACATTGACACAAGAGTCAAAGAAAATGCAAAGTGCAAAAAGCTCCAAACCCCAGATATCCAGGAAATCCAGAACACAATGAAAAGACAAAACCTAAGTGTAATAGGCATAAAAGAGAGAGAAGATTCCCAACTCAAAGAGCCAGCAAACATCTTCATAAAATTATACAAGAAAACTTTCCTAACATAAAGAAAGAAATTACCATAAACATACAAGTAGCCTACAGAACCCCAAATAGATTTGACTAGAAATGAAGTTCATCCTATCCCATAATAATCAAAAAACCAAATGCACAAAACAAAGAAAGAATACTCAAAGCAGTAAGGGAAAAAGGTCAAGTAGCATATAAAGGCAAACCTAACAGAATTACATCCGACTTCTAAACAGAGACTCTAAATGCCAGAAGATCCTGGGCAGATGCCATAAAGAGCCTTAGAGATCACAAATGCCAGCCCTGGCTATTATATCCAGCAAAACTCTCCATTACCATAGATGTAGAAAGCAAGATATTCCAGAAAAAAAAAAAAAAAAAAACAAATTTTCACAAATCCAGCTCTATAATGGATAATAGATTGAAAACTCCAACACAAGGGAGAAAAATACACCAAATAAAAAGTAANACCAAAAAAAAAAAAAAAAAAAAAAAAAAAAAAAAAAAAATAGTCTTCTTTCAACAATCTCCAAATAAGATAGCAATTTTAACAAAATTCCAGTTATAACAACAAAAATAACAGGAAACAACATTGACATTTCCTTAATATCTCTAAACATCAATGGACTCAATTCCCCAATAAAAGGACATAGACTAACAGACTGGATATGTAAACAGAACCCAGTTTTTTGCTGCATGCAGGAAAAGCACCTCAGTGACAAAGAAAGGCAGCACCTCAGAGTAAAATGTTGGAAAATTTCTTTTAAGCAAATGGTCCTAAGAAACAAGCTGTAGTAGCCATTATAATATTGAATAAAAGCAACTTTCAACCAAAAGTTATCAAAAAAGATGAGGAAGGATATTGCAAATTCATCAATGGAAAAATCTACCAAGATGAACTTTCAATTTTGAACATCTACACTCTAAATGCAAGGGCAACCATATTCATAAAAGAAAATTTGCTAAAGTTCAAAGCACACATTGAACCTCACACAAAAATAGTGGGAGACTTTAGCACCACACTCTCACCAATGGACAGATCATGGAAGCATAAACTAAACAGAGACACAGTGAAACTAACAGAAGTTACAAAGCAAATGGATATAACTGATATCAACAGAACATTTTACCCTAAAACAAAAGAATATACATTCTTCTTAGCACCTCATGTTACCTTCTGAAAAATTGACCATATAATCAGACATGAAACAAGCCTCAACAGATATGAGAAGATTTAAATAATCCTATGCATCCTTTCCAATCACCATGGACTAAGGCTAATTTTCATCAATAACAAAGGGAAGAAAAAAAAAAAAAAACCTGAAAGCTGACATACACAGAAAAATCCTCTACTCAGTGATAATTTGTTCAGGGAAGATATAAAAAAAATAAAAGAATTTTATGAAGGCATGATATACCCAAATTTATGAGACACAATGAAAGCAATGCTAATAAGAAAACTCATTGCTCTTAGTTCCATCATGAAGAAATTGGAGAGAGAATACACGAGCAGCATAACAGCACACCAGAAAGCTACAGGACAAAAAAAACCAAAGACACACAAGAGGAGTAGACAACAGGAAATTGTCCAACTCAGCACTGAAATCAACTAAGTAGAAACAAAAACAACCACAAAAAGAATCAACAAAACCAGGAGCTGGTTATTTGGAAAATCAAAAAGAAAGAAAACATCCTCAACCAGACTAACCAGAGGGCCCAGAGACAGTATTCAAATTAACAAAATCTGAACTAAAAATGGAGACATAACAAAAGCTGAAGAAATTAAAAACCTTACCAGTTCTACTACAAAAGTCTATATTCAATAAAACTGGAAAGTCTTGATGAAATGGATGATTTTCTAGACAGATGCCAGGTACCAAAGATTAATCAGGATCTGATAAACAATCTAAACCATCCAATAATCCTTAAAGACATAGAAGCCATCATTAAAAGTCTTTGAACCAAAAAATTCCAGGACCAGATTTTTTTTAGTGCAGAATTCTATCAGTCATTCAAAAAAGACTAAATAAAAATGCTCTTCAAGCTATTACACAAAATAGAAACAAAAGAAACACTACCCAATTTGTTCTATGAAGCCGCAAAATCACACAAAGACCCAAGAAGAAGGAGAACTTCATACCAATTTTCCTTATGAATATTGATGCAGAAATACTCAATAAAATCCTTGTGAACTGAATCCAAGAACACATCAAAACTGTCACTCATGATCAAGTAGGCTTCATTCCAGGGATTCAGTGATGGTTCAATATATGGAAATCCAACAATGAAACTCAAAGAAAAATAATATATGATCATCTCACAAGAAAATATTTGACAGAATTCAATACTCTTTCATATTAAAAGTCTTAGAATGTATAAGAATTCAAGGCCCATATCTAACCATAGTAAAAGTAAAATACAGCAAACCAGTAGCCAACATCAAACTAAACGGAGAGAAGCTGGAAACAATCCCACTAAAATCAGTGACTAGACAAGGCTGCTCACTCTCTCCCTACCTATTCAATATAGTACTTGAAGTCCTAGCAAGAACAATTGGACAACAAAAGGATATCAAAGATATACTAATGGGAAAGGAAGAAGTCAAAATATCACTATTTGAAAGTGATATGATAGTATACTTAAGTGAACCCAAAAATTTCACCAGAGAGCTCCTACACTCAATAAAGAACTTCAGCAAAGTGGCTAGATATAAAATTAAACTCAAAAAATTAACTCAAACAAATCAGTAGCCTTCCTCTACTCAAAGGATAAACAGGCTGAGAAAGAAATTTGGGGAATTATACCCATCACAATAGTCACAAATAATATAAAATACCTTGGTGTGGCTCTAATTAAACAAGTGAAAGATCTTTATGACAATAATTTCAAGTATCTGAAGAAAGAAATCAAAGATCTCAGAGGTTGGAAAAAAATCTCCCATGCTGATAGATCATCAAGATTAACATAGTAAAAATCCCCACCTTACCAAATCCAATCTTCAGATTTAATGCAATTCCTATCAAAATTCCAACTCAGTTCTTCACAGAATTGAATGCTTCAATGCTTCATAGAAGGAACAATACTCAAATTCATTTTGAACAATAAAAACCAGGTAGCAAAAACTATTCGCAACAATTAGAAAACTTTTGGGGGATCACCATCGGTGATCCCCAGGATCTACTACAGAAAAATATTGATAAAAAAAACCAATCAACCAACCAAACAAACCAAAAAAACCTTGGTTTTGGTATGGAGACAGACAGGTAGATAATGGGAATATAATTGATGATCCAGAAATGAACCCACACAACTATGGTCACTTGATCTTCGAGAAAGAAATCAAAACCATACAGTGGGAAAAAAGGCAGTATATTCAACAAATGGTGCATACATAAGTGGAGGTGGATATGTAGAACACTGCAAATTGACACATTCTCATTCCTTGAACAAAGCTCAAGTGCAGGTGGATCAAAGACCTCCAGGTAAGATCAGATACACTGGTCTATTAGAAGAGAAACTGGGAAAGAGCCTGAAATACATTAGCAGAGGGGAAATCTTTCTGAACAGAACACCCAGGATCTAAGATCAACTATAGAGAAATGGAATCTCATAAACATGAAAATCTTCTGTAAGTCAAAGGACTCTGTTATCAGGACAAAACAGCAACCTATAAATTGGAAAAACTTCTTTATCAATCCTACATCTTATAGAAGGCTAATATCCAGTATACATAAAGAACTCAGGAAGTTAGACTCCAGAGAACTAAATTATTTTAAAAGTGGGGTTTGGAAGCAAAACAAAGGATTCTCAACTGAGGAATCTTGAATAACTGATAAGCACCAAAAGAAATGTTCATCCTTTGTCATCAGGTAAATGCAAATCAAAACATCTCTGAGGTTCTACCTCATACCAGGCAGAATGGCTAAGACAAAAAATGCAGGTGAGCAGATGTTGGTGACGATGAAAGAAGAACACTTTTCCATTGCTGGTGAGATTGCAAGCTGGTTCAACCACTCTGGAAATCATCCTAGTGGATCATCAGAAAACTGGACATAGCACTATCTGAGGACCCACATGCTCCACTATGTTCACCTCAGCCTTATTTATAATAAATAGCCAGAAGCTGGAATGAACCAGATATCCCTCAGCAGATGAATGGGTACAGAAAATATGGTACCTTTACACAATGCAGTACTATTCCTCTTTTAAAAACAATGACTTCATGAAATTTGCAGGCAAATGAATGGAACTAGAAAATATAACCTGAATGAAGTAACCCAGTCACAAAAGAGCACACATGTTATGTACTCACTGATAAGTGGATATTAGGGAAAAAAGCTTGGCTTACTGATGATACAACTTACAGACCATATGAATCTCAAGAAGAAGGAAGACCAAAGAGTGGATGCTTTAGTCCTATTTAGCAGGAGGATCAAAATACTCACAGGAGATAGAATGGCGAGGGACTTTGGAGTAGGAAAGGAGGGGTAGAGAAAAAAGGAGGGCAGGATTAGATGCGGGAGGAGATGGAGAGATGTACAGAGGGTCAGGAAATTGAACAAAGATGTGTAGCATTGGGGGATAGTTAACTAGAAGTATCTACCAGCAAGTCTGAGATGCCATGAAAGCAAGAGTCTTCCAGAGCCCAACAGGGATAAAGTTAGTTGAAATATACAGCAAAGAGGAGAGAGAAGCTGTAGAGACCTTATCAAGAAGTTAGGCATGGTTTTCATTTGAGGGGATGGGGCCACCCACACTTCTCAAAATTTTAATGCAGAATTGCTCCTGTCTAAAGGAAATGCAGGGACAATGAGGAGAGTAGAGACTGAAGGAAAGGCCATCCAGAGAATGCCCCACATGAGGATTCTTGCCAGATGCAGCTACCAAACCCAGTGACTCTTGTTGATGCCAAGAAGTGCTTGCTAATAAGAGCCTTATAAAGCTGTCCCCTGAAAGGCTTTTCCAGTGCCTGACTAATACAAATGTTTATGCTTGCAGCCAAGCATCAGACTGAGAAGGGGAACCCCAATGGAGGAGCTAGAAGGACTGAAGGAGCTGACAGGGTTTGCAACCTTATTGGAAGAACAATAATATCAAACAACCAGCAACCTCCCCCCAAGCTCTCAGGGAATAAACCACCAACTAAAGAATACATATGGAGGGACCCATGCTCCAGCTGCAAATGAAGCATAGGATGGCCTTTTCTGGCATCAGTGGGAGGGAAGGCCCTTGGTCCTGTGAAGGCTTGATGTTGTAGTGTTGAGGAATGCTAGGGTGATGAAGCAGGAGTACCCGGGTAGGCAGGGGAGCACCCTCATAGAAGTAGGGAAAGGGGATGCCTTTTGAAATATAAATAAGTAAAATAACCAATAAAAACTAAAAATAAAAAGAGTTGAAAGAAACAGCTATATAACAGACAGAGTCAAGTAACAAAGCAATTGAAAGTGGTAAGTTAGTGACAGCTAAACATTTTCTTTGATAGAGTTACATGTATTTAATCATTTATTTTGGAAACTTCAAAATTCTAACAGAATAAAGTTTACAAAGGTTAAACAAAACATCACTCAGTGATGTTAGCATGTGAACATTAAGTAATATATACTTATTTGAATAATTTATTTTATCTAAAAAACTGTAATGTTTTGTCAAATCCAGAGAGCAAAAAGTGCTTCCCAATAGATATATTAGTCTGACATCTATTGTATAGATCATCATATCTGTATGATACTATATTTAACAGATATCCATCAAGATCATAATCTAAAATGCCCACAAATTAGTTGAGAGTTATAAAGTGAGCATTATAATTAAAATGTAAAACTAAGTTAAAGAATATATTACCTAACACATTTCTAGTTGTAGCACATAAGATACTGTATACTGGTTTTACCAGTAGATGAACTTCCTAACCAGAACCCCCAGAGCTCATGTCTCTAGCTGCATATGTAGCAGAAGATAGCCTAGTTGGCCATCATTGGGAAGAGAGGCCCCTTTGTATTGCAAACTTTATATGCCCCAATATGGGAGAACGCCAGGGCCAAGAAGTGGGAGTGGGTGGGTAGGGGAGCAGGGCGGTAGAGGGGAGGGTAGAGGGAACTTTTGCTATAGCATTTGAAATGTAAATTAAGAAAATATCTAGTAAAAAAAAAGAAATCTGGTGATAGATTCTGAGTCATCTGTAGTAGCAGCGTACGGTGACAATTTATAATGAGTCAGTGGGGATCAGATCAGGAAGCAGCTTCTATAACATTTTAATTATAGCTGCAGTATGCTACAGAAAAGAAATGGTGGTCATCACCTACAAAGAGCATCCTTTCACAAAGGTCCATGATGGCCATGTCAAGATGATTATGCCTAGAAGTTTTGGGGAAAAGTGTAGGGTGGTATTGTGTTTAAACCCCACACAATATTGAACAGCTAGATATAGCTAGTTTTAAAAGGTGCCATCTGTATGAATATTATAAAATTTTCAGTATCTATGCAAAGATTTTAAAAACGCTATTTATATACTTCCAATATAAAAATTATGTTGGAAGTTAAATGACAATATAGTAAGAAGAAAGAATGTACAAAGTGGTTTTACATTATGTTTTGAGAAGTTTGTACCATAACTACAAAGGAACTATTCAATGTCAGCTGAGGTAAGTGGCCAATAAGAACCTGAGTAGATTTATGATAGTATTGTTCTTTGGAGATCCTTTATAGTTGCTCCAGAAGATTTATGATATTGTTGTGCTTGGGAGATCCTTTACAGTTGCTCTAAACCAGTACAGAAATTAGGCTAAAAAGTCATTACTAGAGTCTAAGATCATAACCAAATAAAAAAAGCCCCAAAAGGAACTAATTAAAATTGTAGTTATTTGTGATTTCAACATCTGAGCATCTGATTATAAAAGCAAACTGAGAGATTTTAAATACATATCCCAATGAAAATATTTTAAAAATTAATATTCAGCCTCAATTCTACTGAAATTCATTTTAGAAATCATAAGTTGGAACTCTACATACCAATGGAATCTAAAAGATATACATGAAAAATTTTCCTCAAAAGTATCGGAATAATTATACATGAAGTATTCCCTAGAAATAAAATTCATCAGTTGTTTAGCCTGGTAATCCCCAGCTGTGAAGACACCTGCATTCCATCTTTGCTCTGTCTGCGACAGCGTGGATAGTCCTGGAAAATATTACACTGATTGAAACAAGTCTGGTTCAACATATGTAGAGGACAAATAAGTCTTATTTAAAAGACAGATTACTCCACATTCCTTTTCCAATTTGAAAATTAATTAGATATCTAGGATAAAATAGAAAAATCATAAATACCTATGAATTACAGTTTAAAATAGACAAAAGAATAAATGAAAAAGCAACTTAGAAAGTACATGAAGTCAAAGAAGTATAGTATGACAATTATTGTAGCCAGCATGTTCATTACTAATGGCATTATTAATAATAAACAACTGCCATTAAATAATAATATCAGAGAAGAAACACAAAGAACAGATTTTATAAATATTGTAAAACCAATAAATCAAAATAAAATAATGAAAAGATGTAAGTAAAATAGAATTATCAAAAGATATTAAAGTGATGTTACAGCCATTAATGACTACAGAAAGCAGGAGCGCTAGCCAATATGAACCTTATATCTAGTTATAAAGTTATCATCCTGAGACTACATAAATACAATCAAACAAAATATATGGACTCTTTAGGTTCTGCTTATATATTTGTGCAAGTGTGTGTGTGTGTGTGTGTGTGTGTGTGTGTGTGTGTGTGTATGTGTTTTTGTAATAATAAAGAAAGTAGGACATCTACTTTTCAATATCTGTGCAATTTGAAAGTAGGGGTATATGCTAGGTGTTGGGGTGAGGGGACATAGAAATGGCTACAGGGCCACAAAGGAAAAAGGGGAATGATGTAATATTTTAAGGTAAACTGATTGAAAGAATAATCAGAATGATGGAACAGAAATAAAAAGAAATAAAATTATTTTATGTATACCAACAAGTTCAATAATCAGATGTGAATTAATTTTCAGAATTATGAAACATATATAGACTTAGCTTTTTTCAAACAGTAGGAAGATACATCAGTCTCAGAGACCTAAGTAATAAATTAAGACACTGGCTAAGAATTCATTGCCCTAAAAAAGAATGTAAAGATCACATAGTTTCAAAGATAAATTCAATAAAATTGAGGAAAATTTTATATCATGATTAACACTTAAAGTAATATTAATAATGTTATTAAGCCTAAATACCAAAGGAAGAAAATGTCACCAAAATAAAATGAATGTAGGTGAATGACTGTGTTAAATTTTAAAATACTGAACAAGCATTTGTAGATCTTATATTTAGTGCACTAAATAAGTCAAACTTCTTCATCAAATAAAATTTATCCTTTCATTGGAGAAAATTTCAATGTAAGTATTCAATGATCTTGACATATTAATAGATATAAAGGTGTCAATTTCAACCAAGGTAGAAAAGCATTGTATAATATTCAACACCGTTCATTTATAAAGAATTTAAACTTCTATAAAAGAGATTGTACTGTGAAAGTAAAATCCTCTCCTAAGTTTTGATATAACTCAAAAGTGACACACTCTTTTTTTTTTTTTTGCCAACTCACTGAACATATTATTGGAAAAATTCTCCATAGCATGCATACAAATAATAAAATAAAATTAAGGTTCCTACAGTATTCCATTGGGCTTCTGTGTGGGTTTTTTTGTTTGTTTGTTTCTTTGTGAATTTTTGGTTTTAGATTATATTATAATTGCGTTTTCCCCCAAATCCTCCCTTAAATACTCTCCTACTCTTCTTCATATGCATAGCTCCTATTTTCAAGTGGTTAGTGCATGCATAGATTATTTTATACACATATATATTCTTAGTAAGCTTGTATAGTCTGTATATTTTTTATATATAAGTTTTCAGGAATATCTATTTAGCATTATTAGAAAACCAATGTAATAATTGACTAGTTTCTTTAAAAACCAGTTAGCATCGATAAAATTCAAATACTACAGTTTTTAATATCCATGTTTAAAAAACAAGCTGTTACTAATTTAATTCTTGTAGAAATATGAAAGTATATTTATTATGTTCTGATTTTCTGAATGTTTGCTTCTATGATGGATATTGCTATGTTCATACCTTTAGGACTGATAGATACAGATGCATTTAACATTTTTCATTCAAACAATTAAAAACTTGAAAAAAATACAAATATATGTGTCAACATCATGTGTACTCTAAAACAATGAAGGAAAGACAGATTGTAAAAAAACAAAAATTTACTTTTAAAGAAACAAGTCAAGTACTTTATAAGCATAGAGAAAAGTGAATTCTCTGGGAGTAATAAAATATATTAGTACTTTTTTTTTTTTTTTTTTTTTTTTGCATTTTTCAAGACAGGGTTTCTCTGTAAAGCCCTGGCTGTCCTGGAACTCACTTTGTAGACCAGGCTGGCCTCGAACTCAGAAATCCGCCTGCCTCTGCCTCCTAAGTGCTGGGATTAAAGGCGTATGCCACCACGCCCTGCTCTTAATATTTCTTATAATAAAAAAAAGACACAGTTAAAACAAGATGTCATTCCATCTATAAATGTAACTTTAAAATTTACAGTGAGGCTGGGCCTGGTGGCACACGCCTTTAATCCCAGCACTTAGGAGGCAGAGGCAGGCGGATTTCTGAGTTTGAGGCCAGCCTGGTCTACAAAGTGAGTTCCAGGACAAGCCAGGACTATATAGAGAAACCCTGTCCTGAAAAAAAAAAAACTTACAGTGAAATTTGATGATACCTTTTAAGTTATTCTTAAATGTGATCATTTCATCTTCATGAAAAATAAAATTAAATTTTATAAATAGTTTTTATCAATTTACTTTAAATTTTATTACTTTTATTTTAAAATATTAAAAAAATTTTGATTTTCTGCTGAAAGCCATATATAGTTTAAATCGAAATTTAAAAGGTGAGTTTAAAAAGAATGACCATTCTCTTTATCAGTATTTATGAGTGCTTTTGTATACTTGATACATTTAAACATAATTTATCTCTTTAAAAAGAAACTATATGTAATTTTCATGAATTAAATATATATTTATAGGAAAATAAAATATCAAAATACACTAAGGAAAGTCTTCATGATTCAGTCCCCAGCCAAAAAATATCTTTACAACCATCAGGACAGGGACTAGACAGCAAACTCAATAGTTAGGGACACCTGGGTTCAGATTCCAACTTGCACTTAGTGAACAAAGGGTATTGCATAAAAGTGGTATACCCACATCCATGCCAGCAATACATCCATAAATATGTGTTAGGAGTGTGTGTGTGTGTGTGTGTGTGTGTGTGTGTGTGTCAGTGAAACATCTATCAATAAAAAAAGAGATTATGAAATTGAAAGAGAGCAAGAGGGTATATGGGAGAGTTTGGAGGTAGGAAAGGGAATCTTGAAATATCATACTATTACTATAATTTCAAAAACATATACGATTAAATAAATCTTTTTAAATGTTTTAAAAGTAGGTTTATATAATTTTTATACAAGGTAATAGGTATATACTTTATGTGTGCAATATATAAATATATTAATATTGTATAATATGATATATTTAAAATTTAAATAATAAATTTGCTTACATAACGTTGTATAGATTTTGTGCCTATGGAATAAAGAAAAGGAATCTGTAAGTATGAAGTGTTAGTCAGGTGGTCCAGAAACACAATGATTAGCTTTTATGATGTATGTATGACCCTATAGTGTACCATACTCCACACTATTGCTATCACACTTAAAATGAAACCTCAATAAAATAGCAAGATTTTTCTGTAATTGCTTTTCTCCTAAAGTAATAGACTTTGTCTTCACACATTCTCTTAAGGAAATTACTAGTTGTATCTCGGGTAAGAATATAACATGTATTTTTTTTCCTAAATATTCCATACTTGTAGATGGAATTCTTTTACTTTTTCTTCTTAAACCTTTTAAACTGGAGAAAGGGGTTGCTGAAGAATTCCCCAGTAAGTAAGAGGGGAAGGTCAAGGTAACAACCATGATCTCAGTACACTTACCCAGACACTGTTCTTCACTCAAAACTGATAATGAAACTCTGTGTTGTTCACTTTAAAATATTCAAAATCTTATAGAGACTTCAAGCAAATGTTCCTATTTATAACTGATTGTCCAAGTCTTCAGTTTAGTAAAATACCAGTCTAGCCTTTTAAAAAGTCACTAGTCTTGTTCTCTTTCATCTAAGTCATTGGCATTCTCCTGAGTACAAAGATTCTTAGAACACAGCCCTTAATTAGGACAAAATGCCCAGATGTAATTTAGATAGGTAACAGTTTCTATAGAACTGGTAATAATGGACCCAATTAAAATTCAGCATTAGACACGGGCTAGAAGGCCAGACAGTGAGTCACCTGAGACATCTGAAAGTGTGGAGATGATAATGGACATAATGAAACACTACACAGAATAAACAGAATATATGGAGCTCAGAACAAAATTGTCTGTAGTTTTCACAACCTAAATGAAGCAGATACTCAACCTCTCATTCTTTCTTCTCTTCAAGATAATAGAGTAATCTATAAAAGGTTCAAAAAGAATACAGCAGTAACTATCATTTTTAAAAACAAAAGAAAAAAGAAAAGAAAAAATAAAATTTGTGTCCAATGGATTGAAACAAGATAAAAGACATTGGGTATCCATTAACTATCACATCACAAAGAACTATAGCCATATGCTCTCTTCAATACTTACATTCAAATCAAAATGTGACCTTTTCATTTCATGAATTGATAAAAATATACATGACTTTCAATTTTTTCTTGGTTTATTCAAACCTATAAACATTATATTAAAATTTAAATTAGAAATCACACTCAAATATTTTTAAAATAAAAAAAAATTCATAATACAGTACATCCATCATTTAATGGGCAGTGGCGGGTCCTTCGCAAGTTGATGTCAGTGTACTCAAACAAAGGGAAACTGGTAATGGACTTAGTTGTTGGCTGAATCTCTTGGATAGTTCAATGAATAGCCTTTATGGAAGACCTGGAGGACCTACAATTACATAAGAAAGGAATGATTGATGAGTTCTGCGAAATTTATGTTTAAGATCTATGAAAGGAATGAAGGTTTTCCATCATAATCTCATAGTGAGTAAATCTATTCTTATATGAAGCACACCAGGCATGAAGCAAAGAAAAGGAAGGAGGTCTATCTACCCTTTTACTAGACTCTAATAAGAGTTTTTTTCAAGAATTCTGAGAATAATGTACCCAATGAAATTTTTTTTTGATATTTTCTTAATTTACATTTCAAATGCTATTCCGAAAGTCCCCTCCTCCTCCCTGCTCCCCTGCCCACCCACTCCCACTTCTTGGCCCTGCCGTTCCCCTGTATTGGGGCATATAAAGATTGCAGTACTAAGGGGCCTCTCCTCCCAATGATGGCTGACTAGACCATCTTCTGTTACATATGATGCTAGAGACACGAGTTCTGGGGGTTCTGTTTAGTTCATATTGTTGTTCCTCTTCTAGGGTTGCAGACCCCTTCAGCTCCTGGTGTTCTATCTCTAGCTTCTCCAATGTGGGCCCCGTGCTCCCTCTTATGTGAGCATCCACTTCTGTGGGAGTCAGCTATACCAGGGTCCCTTCAGTAAACACTTGCTGTCCTATGCAATAGTGTCTAAGTTTAGTGACTGATTATGGGATGGATCCCCGGTGGGTTAGTCTCTGTATGGTCTTTGTGATCATACACAATGAAATTTTTTATCTATGCCTAAATAGAGAAATTTGGGCTATGAACATCAGGCCATTGTTGGAACCTATGGTAAGGAGATGGCAAGTGAGAAGACCAGTTCCTGAAGGATTTAGGCTACTATTTGTGGATTTCAGTCCAAGTTGTAACTACTACCCATCTGGAAAATATTTGTAAAGACTGTTAAATATTCACATCCTTCCTTGGCAGGCTGCACCTGATAAGGGTAGTTTCCCCAAGTTCTCTAGGGAGTTTAGCTCTCTTTCAAACCACTGCACTGGTAAGGGCTCTCTGTTTTGGATGGATTTCAGCATAAACCTGACATCTGCCTGGTATATGCCATGCCTGCTTGTGCAGTTAAGGTATGTCATAACATACCTTGGTCTGAGAAAATCAGAAAGTTCTGTGGACTCCAGATGAGTAGTTTAGTGAGAATTTATCTGCAGAGGTGACAGAGCAGTCAACATTCTAATCTTCCACCCACCCCCTTAGGATGTAAGTTTCAGACTATTCTGAATCTTAAGGCATTGATTCATTTTTTTCTGGCCAAGCCAGCTCAGTCAGTCAACAGGTTCTCCAGCGCAAGAGCGAGGATTGAAAAGAAAGAGACAATTAGACAGTGCTGCAGCGTGACCCCAGTCAATTCCGAGACTGAAGGCAAAGTTTTATTTACCAATCCACTTTTAAACCAAATTAATTACATGCAAGTATTTTGGGCAAGCAGTACAATAAGGAACTACAAACAAGGCAACAGGACAGTTGTAAAAAAGGGCTTGCCATAGAAACCTGAGCCTACTTCCTCGTCCAAGCCCAAAACCTTGCCTGAAGCTTAGTTCCACCCTAAAACTAAAATTCCTGCTTTATCTTACTTCTCTATTACAACCTAAAGTTAGCTTTTTGCTGAAACTTACTTCCTTATTCTGCCCTGATGTCAGATCTCTGCCTGAGCTTGCTCCCAAGGTCAGATTCCTGTCTCAAAGCCATTTCTTTGTCCTTGCCAGTGTCAGACTTCTGCCAAGCAGTACCCCAAAAGGCTTCCCACACTTTTCAAAAGGAGTCCAGAGGTCCTGGAGCATCTTAGGTTGTGCACTCTTTGATGCCTCTTGATCACTGCAATCTTCCCTACTCTCTGTGGCTCTGAGCCTCCAAATACCTTGAGATCTTTTTCTTGGGATTTCACTGCAGACTCGAGAAATTTTGTGTGGTATCCAACAGAGAAGTCTACATGTACATATATTTAAGCCAATAGAAATTCTTTATTAGTCATTCAGAGACCATATTGCATGTTCTGGATCCCAGTGTAGCACTTAGACATTTTGAGGTTGATCTTTTAGGCACAAATGCCATATTCTGGATGGACATACTTTAGTTAACAAGAACGGTTAGCCAGAAGCCTAAACAAAGAAGCCAAAAACGAAGGTTAGTACATTTATAGACTTTCCCAGAACTAAATTTTATTTTTTCCATTTTTTTCGAGACAGGGTTTCTCTGTGTAACCCTGGCTGTCCTGGACTCACTTTGTAGACCAGGCTGGCCTCAAACTCAGAAATCTCTCTACCTCTGCCTCCCGAGTGCTGGGATTAAAGGCATTTGCCACCATGACAGGCTCCAGAACTAAAATTTTGATAGGTTAGTTTTTCTTTTTATATTGGCAGTGGTGGTGCCTACAAGCTGAGTTTTATGGCCTGATTACTAACTTATATCATGGAAGCAGTTGTGGTAATGTCTAGAACACTGCTACAATACAATGTTCATATAAATACAAAATACATTTAGTCCATCTATAGAACCCCCGAATCTCAACAATTTTATCAAGTTCTAAAGACTAGAAAATCTCTATTGAATTTCAAAACACTTTTAAATATGAATACTTATAAATTAAAAAATATATATTTGTAATAAATTGTCTATCACAATAACCATTCCCATTCTAAAAGCAGAAATAGGAGATAAACAATGATAGACAAGACAAAAGAAAGCTCAAAATCCAAACAGGGAAATCACCAAATCAATCAGTTCCATGTCTAGCTCTGTAGCACATCAATGACATCCTTAGAACTCTATGAGGCTTACAGGTTCCAGGACTCCACTTCTAGCATTTGTAGCAAATAAGGTCTCTTTTAGAGTTGCTTCACGCTGTAGTTACAGTATTTTTATGCAAACATCTCATGGATTTCCCCCTCCCCCACCCCTTGGGTCCTCTGTAGTGATGGATTGGTAGATAGATACTGTTGAAATTGGTTTCGATCTGGAATATTTTTGGTTTCTCCATCTATGTCGATTGAGAGTTCTGCTGGGTATAGCAGCCTGGGCTGGCATTTGTGTTCTGTTAGCTTGCATGACCTCTGACCAGGCTCATAATCTCTGTTGAGAAGTCTGGTATAAGTCTGATAGGTCTACCTTTTTATTTTACTTGGCCTTTTCTCTTTTAATATTTGTTCTTTGTTTAGTGTATTTAGTGTTTTCATTACTATGTGACAGGAGGGTTTTCTTTTCTTGTCCAATCTATTTGGAGTTTTATAGGCTTCTTGTATCTTTATGGCCATCTCTTTCTTTAGGACATTTTCTATAATTTTGTTGAAGACATTGTCAGGTTCTTTGACCTGGGACTCTTCATTCCCCTCTATTCCAAATATTCTTAGATTTGGTCTTTTTATTGTGTCCTGAATTTCCTGGATGCTTTGGGTTTGGAGTCTTACGTTTTGAATTTTCTTTGACAATTGTGTCAGTATCTTTTATGGTACCTTCTACACCTGAGATTCTCTCTCCTATCTCTTTTATTCTATTTGTGATAGTTACACCTGTAATTTCTGACCTATTTCCTAGGTTTTCCATTTCTAGGTTTGCCTGCAATTGTGTTTTCTTTATTGTTTTTACTTCCACATTTAGGTCTGGACTGCTTTACTCAATTCCTTCACCTGTTTGCTTTTGTTTCCCTTTATTTCTTTAAGGGATTCATTTGTTTACTCTTTAAGGTCTTCTTCCTGTTTATCTGTGTTTTCCTATATTTCTTTCAGTGAGTTATTAATATTCTCCTTAAAAGACTTTGTTATCTTTATGAGATAGGATTTTAGGTCAGTATCCTGTTTTTCAGGTGTGTTGGTGAATTCAGAGCTTGCTGTGGTGGAAGAACTTGGTTCTGAATATTGGCTACTGTTTGCTTATGGACTTATGTTTGCCTCTTACCATCTGGCTATCTCTGGTGTTTTCTAGTCTGGGTGACTCTGTCTGAAGCCTGCCTCTGTTGTCCCTGGGTTGCTTCATGACTCCTGATAGGCCTGTGGCCCTGGCTTTAGCAGACCACCTGTGGGGACCTTCCAACTGGAGACCCTTTAGAGGGGCAGAGAAGCTGCTGATGTGTTGCTTTGGCTGTAGTAGATCTCCTAGCAGACATTCAAACTGTTGTGTCTTCAGAAGAGCACTAAAGTTGTTGTCCTGTGTGAAGGTGTTCTCCAGGGGACCTACAGACTATGGTTTCTGTTTTCTTGTGTGTAGCAAAACTTCTGGGATGTTTTCAGTCTGTTGGGTCAGTTGCCCTGTATACATTGGAGCTCCTGAGATACTTTCAAGCTGTGGTGTCTTCTGGGGAGAAGACAAACAGGTGAACAGTTGTATTCTGTGCAGCAGATCTCCTGGGATGCCTCAGGCTATGGTGTCAGTTGCCCAGCGGGCTCAGGATATGGTGTCTTCAGGGAAAAAGACTAGCTAGCAGTCTGACTCAGCAAAAAGAACCTGGCAGAAGTAGAGTAGTAGTTGGGGGGCTGGGGTTTGGTTGGTGATGGGTCCTGAGTCCGCTTGCCTTTCAGAAGCAGCTCTGGGACTTGGAGGAGGAGTTCTTACCAACTGCTCTGAGTGCAGTGGATCCTCTAGAATGGCTCAGGATATGGTGTCTTCAGAGGAGCAGACCAGCTAGCAGAATGCCTCAGCAGAAAGGACTAGGCAATGGGAGCATTTTCTTTCTTTCTTTCTTTCTTTCTTTCTTTCTTTCTTTCTTTCTCTCTCTCTCTCTCTCTTTCTTTCTTTCTTCCTTTCTTTCTTTTTGTCTATCTTTCTTTCTTCCTTAGGTAAGGGGATGGAGTTAAGAAGAAAAATGAGGGATATGAAATATTATCAGAAATTAGATAATTAGGGATAGCTTACAGAATCTCTTCATAAACCAAAAAAAAAAAAAAATCATAGTCTTACACTGATAGGGATCTTTATATTTTATGTGAGATTCATTTTCTGTTTTGTTACATTGGTACAGAAATTTTGTAGATTGATACAAGTTTGAGCTTTGATTGGCATAAATCTTTATATATTGATATAAAATTTAAGACAAATTTTGTAACAACATAATACATATTGTTTCTTGACAATATAGATATACTATAAATAGACTGTATTGAATGCAAATCAAAGCAACCCTGAGAGTCCACCTCAAAGCAGTCATAATGGCTAAGATCAGAAACCTTGGTGACAGCAGATGCTGGCAAGGATATGGAGAAAATGGAACACTCCTCCATTGCTGGTGGTATTGCAAGCTGGTACAACCCCTCTGGAAGTCAGTCTGGCGGTTCTTCAGAAAATTGGACATAGTATTACCTGAGGACTCAGCTATACCAATCCTAGGCATACACCAAAAAGATGCTGTAACATGTAATAAGGGCACATGCTCCACTATTATCAGAGCAGCCTTATTTATAGTAGCCAGAAACTGGAAAGAACCCAGAAATCACTCAACAAAAGAATGGATACAGAAAATATGATACATTTTCACAGTGGAGTACTGTTCAGCTATTGAAAACAATGACTTTATGAAAATCTTAGGTAAATGGATGGAACTAGAAAATATCATCCTGAGTAAGGTAACCTAGTCACAAAAGAACACAGATGGTATGTACTCACTGATAAGTGTATATTAACCCAAAAGCTCAGAATAACTAAGATACAATTTACAGTCATGTGAAGCTCAAGAAGGAAGACTAAAAGGTAAGTACTTCAGTCCTTCTTAGAAAGGGGAGCAAAATAATCTTGAGGGTAGAGAACAAGAGGGAATTTGGAGGATGACAGCAGGGAGAGGGGGAAAAAGAGGGGCAAAGTTAAGTATGGGGATGATATACAGAGGGTCAGAAATTTGAAAAAAGGTATGTAGCAATGGGAGATGATGAACTGGAGTAGCCACCAGAAAGTCCAAGATGTCATGAAAGCAAAAGACTTCCAGGATACAACAGGGATGAGATTAGCTAAAATGCCCCTCAAAGGGGAGGTAGGACTTGTAGAGATGATATCCATAGGTCCCTGTTTAGGGGATGGAGCCACTCACACATCTCCAAATTTTTAACTCACAATGGTTGCTATCTAAAGGAAATATGGGGACAAAGTGTGGAGCAGAGATTGAAGGAAAGACCATTGAGAAATGTTTCACTTAGGAATCTATCCCATATACACACAACATACCCAGACTGTTGTGGATGCCAGGAAATGCTTCCTGACAAGAGTCTGCTATAACTGTCTCTTGAGAGGCTCTGCCAGAGCCTGAAAAATACAGCCAACCATTAGACTGAGCACAGGGATTTCAATGGATGAGTTAGAGCAAGAACTTAAGGAGCTGAAGAGGTTTGCAACCCCATAGGAAAAACAACAATATTGACCAACCAGACCTTCCAGAGCCCCAGGGACTAAACCATCAACCAAAGATTATGCATGGGTGGATCAATGGCTACAGCCCAATATATAGTAAAGGATGACACTGTCTCACATCAATAGGGGAGAGGACCTTGGTCCTGTGAAGACTTGATTCCCCAGTGTAACTGAATGCCAGGGCATTGCGGTGGGAGTGGGTGGGTGGGAACAGGGTTACCATCATAAAATTAAGGGGAGAGGGGATTGGTTAGGGGGTTTCTGGGGGGTAAACTAGGAAAGAGGATGACATTCTCAATGTAAATACATAAAATAACCAATAAAAAAGTTTAGAGACTCACAGAATATGACATTGAAACACCATTTTATTAAGTTAATATCTACAAAAGTTAAGGTCTCTTTCTGTCTCCCAGCCTTGACCCATAAATAAGACACAGTCTGAAAATATATACAAATACCTTGGCCATATACTTAGGCCCTTTTCTGATTACAGTCATAACAACTCATTTATTTTAATCTATATTTTGCCATATGCCCAAGTACCAAGTATCTGTCTCCTCACCTGTTCCTGTACCTGGCTCCACTCCAGAATCCTCTCTTCTCCCAAGTCCCACCCTCTATTTCCTGCCTAACTCACAGGCTATATGTTTTTGAAATGACATGTGATACATCCAATCAAAATACAAAATATTGTCTCTACAAAGATCTCTTTTTTTTTTTTTTACAGTGAGACATGTCAACTCATGACAGTAACCCCATTCCATTTCAAAAAAATGATGAGCATTTTTAACCTCTAGATGGAATATCTAGCATCAGTTATGGCAAGTGAGCTGCTGAGATAAAAAAAAAAAAAGACCCAATTTTATCTACAAACAAAACAGTGTCCAAAAATGACAAATACACAGGATAGTCAACTGCCAAGCTCTGTCAATCAGGGTAAATAAGTCCTTTATAATTCTTGCTTCTCAAAAGGTCTATTGGATATTCTGCTTGAGAAGGCTTAAGATAGATGATCCAACATTAAAAAAAATATATTGGGGATTGTTCAAGAAGTCAGCAGTCTCTATTATTTCTATATGTTTTTGCAAGCTGCATTCCTGGGCATGCTGCATGCTCAGGTTATATTTATTCCTTTTCAGGTCTCTAACAGGGTTGAGGACTAGATAGTTATATTCGTGTAATTGTAGAGTACACTCCCAGTAGAAACACAGGGCATCAAGATGGAGTTGCCATCCCATAGTCGAAAACTATGACCCACAATTTTTCCTGTCTAAAATAACTGCAGTGGCAAATATGGAGAAGAGCCCCAGGAGGCCCAATGACAGGTTAAAATAGAGTCCCAGCTCAAAGGGAGGCTCAAAGGCCTGACACTATGACTGATGTAATGGTGTGCTTACAGACAGGAGCCTAGCATGGCTGCCTTACTAGAGGCCCAACCACCAGCATACACCAGCTGTTATGAGATCACTGACACATATACAGCAGAGGACTGCCTGGACTGCCCTCAGTGAGAGAAGGCACACCTAAGGTTGAAGATACTTGAGACTCCAGGGAATAAAGAGGTCTGGTTCAGTATGGATAGGGGTGTAGGGACATTCTCTTGAAGACAGGGATGAGGTGTGGGATGAGAAAGAGTCAGAGGGCAGACTGGGAGGGAGATAATGACTGAATTGTAAAAAAATAAATAAATAAATAATAATAATAATAATAATAATAATAATAATAATAATAATAAAAGATATTTTAGACCCAAGAAAATAATTTTTTAAGTTAATAAAGCAAATTAAAATAGAAATTGATTTAGATGGCAACTATGGACAACTATGAATTCAACAGGATAGGAGCAATAATAAAAAATTCTCTTCTGAATTTCCAAGTACAAACAGAGTAGAATTTTTAAATGTAACTATTACTTTATAATTTTCATAATTGTTTCACAGTTGTTCCTAATCTATGTTGTTTATTATTGTAAGAAAAATAAGTTATTATTTAGATTAAAAATGGGAATTATTGAGGTTTGCTCTGTTGCTGTATATTGTAATGCTAAATGCTGGCCCCCAAATCTGGTTGTTCCCAAAGACAAAGAAATCTTCAAGTACAACAAGTGATGCTATGTAACCTCCCTTTTCAATTGAAAAATATTTGTAGAATGAAGATGGCCTCAGCCTGTTGCTGAGCAGGAGGGAGGGGGGCAGAGTTTTAGTACACATGCTTGGAGTCTGAGGCAAGAAGAAGACAACAGGGGTAGGTGAGTCACGAAATCATGCCAATGAGCACTGCCCAATTGTAGTTAGGAAGGGCCCAAATGGCACATAGCAAGCAATAACATGGGTTTATTAATAATGAAATAGATACTAATAACTTTGAGGGTAGATATCTGCCCAGTCTAGTGCTTTAAAGGCTTGTTATAAATATGAAAATTTTGTATCTTTTATCTGGGGACAGAATAATCAAAGACAGGATAGAAATGCACAACTGAGATTAATTATTACTACAACAGTAGACACTTTTATAATTATTTTTTAACAATCTCTTGGCTAGATCCTTTTACTACATGATTATTATTAAATAAGCATAAGATATTTCTGAGTAATGTGAGATTGTAAATAAATGAATAGAATTTAAAATATTAGCATAGGTACCATGATTACAACATTCAACATGTTTAGAATGAGATAATATATGAATGAGATATTGAGCAAGTTTAAGTAACCACTAAATCTCTTAGATTTTTATACAATATTCAAATGTTAATGAGTGCAGTGAAAATTAAGTCAAGTATATATACGATAAATTTATTCTCAGTATACTGAGGCAAGAGAGTCATTTCATGCAACTTTGTACACTTCTTTCTCATGATAAAAAAAAGAAGTAATTTTGTTTTGTTTTGTTTTTTGGTTTTTCGAGACAGGGTTTCTCTGTGTAGCCCTGGCTGTCCTGGAAATCACTTTGTAGACCAGGCTGGACTCGAACTCAGAAATCCGCATGCCTCTGCCTCCTGGGTGCTGGGATTAAAGGCTTGCGCCACCACGCCCGGCAAAAGAAGTAATTTTATTCTAAAAAATAAAAAAAAAAAAAAAGGACTGAAAGTTTTGTGTCATTTTATATGAATCTTTTTAAATGAAGGAGCTTTATGGTTTTCATTTACTTAAGGGTTGTTTAGGAATAAAAGAGATAGGAAGGTGACAGAAGAAGTAAATCACAAATATCTTTATGGTGAGTGTTTGTGTGAAATGCTCCCTACTCTTATAGTTTCTAAGTCAGAAAGTCTCTGAGCACAAGAACACAGAATGAAAAATGTCACCTTAGACAAAATGTGAGAATATATACTGTAACAAATCAACTGCTGACTGCTTAGCCAGAATAATTCATGAAAGCCACAATTTTAGGCAACTGATAGAATATAATGAAGTAACATCTTATTCCACATGATAATGCTTGAAATTTTTCTTGAACTCCAATATGAAATCAATGTGAGATACATAAAAATTACAAAAAATGTTTTCTGCTTTTTTATTATAAATTTATTCATGGGTTTAATATATCTAACATTCACTTTCTCATCCATAAATCTTATCCCTTCCCCATCCCTTGTATTGAGAAAGTCCCCACTTCATTTCATGTCTTTTTGTTCTATGACCCAGTGGGATAATTCAGGGTCTCTCTGTGAGAACAGATATGAAACTTTTCACTGGAATACGGAACAGTGGCTACCCAACTAATGACAATGACATTCTTTTTTCTTTCAGCTCTAACCTGTCAATAGATTTCATGGGAGGTTTCAGCCCTTTTAAGGCCTTCTCTAGTATTTGAATATCTACAGGTTTAATCTGTTTTTTGTTTTGTTTTGTTTTGTTTTGTTTTGTTTTGCTTTTTTATTTTATTTTAGTTTATTTGTGTGTGTGTGTGTGTGTGTGTGCAAGCAACAGAAGATACAGATATAATGAATGTCATTTTTTTTCATGCTCATAAGAGAATCCAATGACCTACTTCCTCATTTTTGACTCTTACATTCTTTCTACTACCTTTCACAATGTTTCCTGAACCTTGTAGGCATGTTATGCATACGCATTTTAAGGCTGAAAAGTTAACAGTAACTTGTTCTCAGCAGTTAATCAGGCAGCCCTGGATCTTTGCATTAACTGTCCATATCTACCAAATACTATAGTCAATTTTTACCTACTGTTTACATTTTTTCTTTTTTTCCCAACTTTTATTAATATTTACTTCATTTACATTTCAAGTATTATCCAGAGTGTTCCGTATACCCTCCCCCTCCCGGCCCTGCACCCCTACCCACCCACTCCCACATCCTGGTCCTGGCGTTCCCCTGTATTGGGGCATATAAAGTCTGCATGACCAAGGGGCCTCTCTTCCCAATGATGGCCAACTAGGCCATCCTCTTCTATATATGCAGCTAGAGACATGAGCTCAGGGGGTACTAGTTAGTTCATGTTATTCTTCCACCTATAAAGTTGAAGACCCCTTCAGCTCCTTGGGTACTTTCTCTAGCTCCTTCCTTGGGAACCCTGTGTTCCATCTAATAGCTGACTGTGAGCATCCACCTCCATGTTTGCCAGGCACTGGTATAGTCTCCCACGAGACAGCTATATCAGGGCCCTTTCAGCACTATCTTGCTGGTATATGCTATAGTATCTATGTTTGGTTGCTGATTTTGGGATGGATCCCTGGCAGCCGCAGTCATTGGGTCCATTCTTTGGATTCAGCTTCACACATGATCTCTGTAACTCCTTCAATGTGTGCTTTGTTCTTAATTTTAGGAAGGGTTGACATGTCCACATTTTGATCTTCCTTCTTCTTGAGTTTCATGTGTTTAGTAAATTGTATCTTGGGTAGTCTAGGTTTCTGGGCTAATATCCACATATCAGTGAATACATGTTATGTAAAGAACTCACATTTTTTTCTTTTATCTTTTTTCTTTTTTTATTAGATATTTTCTTTACTTACATTTCAAATGCTATACTGAAAATTCCCTATATCCTCTCCCTGCCCTTCTCCCCTACCCACCCACCCCCACTTCTTGGCCCTGGCATTCCCCTGTATTGGGGCATATAAAGTTTGTAAGACCAAGGTGCCTCTCTTCCGAATGATGGCTGACTAGGCCACCTTCTGCTACATATGAAGCTAGAGACACAAGCTCTGGTGGTACTGGTTAGTTCATATTGTTGTTCCACCTACAGGGTTGCAGACCCCTTCAGCTCCTTGAGTACTTTCTCTAGCTTCTCCATTGCGGGCCCTGTGTTCCATTCTATAGATGACTGTGAGCATCCACTTCTGTATTTGCCAGGCACTAACAAAGTCTCACAGGAGACAGCTATATCAGGGTCCTTTCAGCAAAATCTTGCTGGCATATGCAGTGGTGTCTGCGTTTGGTGGCTGATTATGGAATGGACGCCCGGGTGGGGCAGTCCCTGGATGGTTCATCCTTTCGTTTTAGCTCCAAACTTTGTCTCTGCCACTCCTTCCATGGATATTTTATTCCCTATTCTAGGGAGGAATGAAGTACCTATGCGTTGGTCTTCCTTCTTGATTTTCTTGTGTTTCAGAAGTTGTATCTTGGGTATTCTAGGTTTCTGGGCCAATATCCACTTATCAGTGAGTGTGTATCAAGTGACTTCTTTTGTGATTGAGTTACCTCACTCAGGATGATATCCTCCAGATACATGCATTTTCCCAAGAATTTCATAAATTCATGTTTATGATATCTGAGTAGTACTCCATTGCATAAATGTACCACATTTTCTGTATCCATTCCTCTGTTGAGGGATATCTGTGTTCTTTCCAGCTTCTGGCTATTATAAATAAGGCTGCTATGAACATAGTGGAGCATGTGTTCTTATCACCAGTTGGAACATCTTCTGGGTATATGCCCAGGATAGGTATTGCTTGATCTTCCGGTATTACTATGTCCAATTTTCTGAGGAACTGACAGGCTGGCTTCCAGAGTGGTTGTACATGCTTGCAATCCCACCAGCAATGGAGGAGTGTTCCTCTTTCACCACATCTTTTCCAGCATTTGCTGTCACATGAATTTTTAATCTTAGCCATTCTGATTTAAATCTTGATATATTTGTGTTAACAGTTGTCAAAAAAATCTTTACATGTAAGTGTGATCATTGAACCTAAAAATACCATTAGGTTTTATACCATTTAATTATTCAGAAAAATATCAAAGCTATATGTAAACCATCTTGATAATACATTCTGAACTGTACAATATTATCTCTGTATGTTATTCCATTTAAGAGCAATTTACTTATTGCTTTGATTGTAGTTATTATTTTCTTTTCTTTTATTTATTTATTTATTTTTTTGAGACAGGGTTTTTCTGTATAGCCCTGGCTGTCCTGGAAATCACTTTGTAGACCAGGCTGGCCTTGAACTCAGAATTCCGCCTGCCTCTGCCACCTGAGTGCTGGGATTAAAGGCGTGCGCCACCACGCCCGGCTAGTTATTATTTTCTATAACCCAATTATATGGAAGACTTCTAATTATATATTGGAAATTTGAAATTTCCCTGTTTTTCTGTAACTTACTTAAATAGTATTTCCATGAACATATTTGTAAATATGCTTTTATTTGCAATTATATTTTCTTCAGTAACTATATAACTTCATGTATTCACTTATGTATTTGAGGAAGACTGATTCCATGTTCAAAGGCCATAGACATTCATATTTGACTGAAATATAGTATGTCTTTTACTCCCCATGATGTTAGGGTTGCATTCTCTGTTGACTCATTTTTACAAACATACCAAGTGAAATGTGGTTATGATTGCCAGTTGTAAATACTTATGTAACTTCCTAATTAAAATTTATTTTAAATACATCATTAGCAGTATATACTCCTATTGTGTACTGAGGTGGATTGAAACTGTGGTACATGTTTGGCCCATGGGAAGTGGCACTATTCGAAGGTATGAGCATTGTTGGAGAAAGTGTGTCACCATGGGTATAGGTTTTGAGGTCCTATGCTCAAGCTTTGTCCAATGTAGAGATGAATATTTTCCTATCATATGGTGGATGACAGAATTCTTCTTGCTGCCTTTGGATCAAAATATAGAATTCTTTGCTCCTCCAGCAGCATGTCTGCTTGCATGCTGCTATGCTTCCTACCATGATGGTAATAGATTGAACCTTGGACATGGTAAACCATTCCCAATGAAATGTTTTCTTTTACAAGAGTTTCCTTGGAGGGCTGGAGAGATGCCTTTATGGATAAAAGCACTGACTACTCTTCCAGAGGTCCTGAGTTCAATTCCCCGGAACCACACATTGGCTTGCAACCATCTTCAATGGGATACTATGCCCTTTTTTCATGTCTAAAGACAGCTACAGTGTAGTTATATACATAAAATAAATCTTTTTAAAAATCCAAACATTGTACTTAGTGTATGGACCCCAATGGGAAAATTAGAGCAAGGACTTAAAGATCTAAAGAGCTTCACAACAACATAGGAAAAACAACAATATCAACCAACCAGACCCCTCAAAGCTCCTAGGGAATAAACTATCAACCAAAGTTGTCCACATGTGAGTATCCATGGTTCCAGGTATATATGTAGCAGAGGATTGCCTCATCAGGCATCAATGTGAGAGGAAATCTCTTGATCTTGTGGAGGCACAGTGTCCCAGGGTAGAGAAATGCTAAGGCACTGAGGTAGGAGTGGATGGGCAGGTGTGGGAGAACCCTCCCAGTGGAAGGTGGAGGGGAGGGAACATAAGGGGTTTGTGGAGGGGAAACTGTAAAGGGGAATAACATTTGAAATGATAATAAATAAAATAAGCAATTAAAAAATTTCCCCCAAACTTCTTAACTTTATCTCCTTCTCCTAATATATATTATAATCTATATTATATTTTCAATTTCATGTATTATAATATTAACACATATAATTACATTATATACCTATTGTATATGCACATAATATATATTTTACAGAATTAAAAAAATAAAAGAGTCGTTTTGGTCATCTTTGGTCATCATGTCTCTTCACAGCAAAGGAAACCCTAACTAAGACATGTTCATTTGATAAAATCAATAATACCATTTATATTTTGAATAATACATTTGCTGTCATGTGTTTTTTTTTTTTGAAGCACTGGTGTGCTAAATTTCCATTTAAACATATGCCAATACTCTCAATTATATTATTGAAGCTTGAGTTTTGATCTATACAAATTAGATTTCTAAACTCGGTTATTTCCATCCAATTTAAGAAAAATAAAACTACCCTATTCTTATTATTATCACGGAATCACAATTCAAGTACAAGAAAAACGAATTATGATTTTACTACCATATTCTTTTCTATTATACCTCTACTATTACAAGAACTCTAGAATATGAAGTTTTCATGTTTACAATTTAGGTAACATAATATTGTCCTCAGGGGTGAGTTTCTTCCTCTAGAATCTTTTTGTAAAGTGTCCTCTACACCACAACCAGAAAGAACATTTCATAATGTCATTTAAAACATATTTCTATCATAATTTAAAGTTCAAATGGTGATATTTTTTATAATAATGTATGTCAAAATTCTGTTTATGACCTAGAAAAAACTGTTGATAAGCTGCCAGATATTTTATTAGGACTACTTACTAATACTACTCCTACTCTTACTACTACTACTACTACTACTACTACTAAAACAACTGCTAGTACCACTACTATTATTTCAAACAAAATTCTTACATTGTAGCCAAGGCTATACTAGTACTCTCTGTATATTTCAGGGTGACAATTATCTTATCTCAGCCATCCAGGTACCATAATTATAATTATAGGTACAAACCACAACATTAAGCATTTTTCTTCATTCACCTAAATCAATTTTCTCTTGAGAATCCTGTGACCATGCACTGGTTATGTCTCTCTCTTCAGTAGTCATTGCACATGCTGCCAGGCTTATAGGAAAAAAGCCCCTCCTCTTCCGTGCATGCATAAGAGCTGTGATTCCCTTCCTTGAGAATAATCCATCAGATGTCAGTTTCCTAAATAGACTCACATCACAGGACTGCTCAAAGCTCCAATTACCTCTGTGTGATCACCCAGGTACTATCCAGTTAACTGTACAGTTAAATAGTTCATAGTTTTCAGATGATTAGATGGTTGTTCATTTAATCTTCTGAAATTATGGTAAATGGACAGTTTACATAGGAAAGGATTATAAGCAAGGTAAAAGTTTTCAATAAATGGCATAAAGGCAAATAGTCTATAATTCCTACATAGATGAGTCTAACTAAGGAAGGGGGATAAATTGCAACCCAGACAACAGGAAGATTGATCCAATGGCAAAACCTTCCTATCAAAGCCTCCAAATTATTTAAATGGAATCTCTCTTCAAATGTAACAACTAAAAGTAGGAATGCTAATGGAATCCTCTGCTCACACATAGCCATACAGAAAAGAGTTTCCAAGAAGTTATCATCAGTACCCTAGACTGGTACTGTAACTGCCACCTCAGAGTGTTGGCCACATCTTGAGCATATATTGGGCTATTTTGGAAGACTCAACCATGTGGAACTGATTTTGCAGCCAGGTTTCTAAATTGAAGGGAATATGGAGGGTGGCACCAAAGTCCCTGCAGGCTGCTGAGGCTAGAGACTGTGTGGGGATGTAAAATTCCTCACAAGAGCTCCCTCATTGCTCATTGCATGTTATTAGAAAATGAATCCCAAGTTGCAGTGGGAACTTTATAATTTTGATGATGCCAGGATTCTGGAACATCTACCAAAGAAAGTGGTCAGTGCAGAGATGGTCCAGTTTCCAAAAGGATGACAGTGAGGGAGTGCCAGAGGTAGATCTGTGGTGTTGCTGAAGGCTATTTAAGCCCACATGATACCATCATAAGTCCCAAATATCAGATATGGAGCTACAGCATTTGATGTTTCTTTAATGTTTTAGTTTTGTTTAGAAACATTTTCTTTTTGTGCTATAAACTGTCATCCCTTTCACCTTTGTAGTGGGAATGCTTACCCTATGCCATTGTGTATTTACAGTTTGTAATTTATTTTGATTTTATAAAGTTCATGGGTCAACTTAAGTTTCAAATGAAATTTGAAGAGAAGACACCTGAAGAATAATGGTGCTGTTAAAACTTTATAAACCTTAAAAGACAAAATGAATTCTGCATTTTAAAATGAATAATGAAAGTTTAGACACCAGGAGTGGTATGATATTGTGTAAACATTATACAATTGGGATAGTTCTACCGCTTCTTCCTTTGATAGTACCGAATGTCATTAAAAATTGACGTACACTATATTTTACTGTAATCTTTCTTTGAAGAATTGTATAAGTACTACCAGAAAGTTTATACTCACTTACTGGAACTTTCATGTGAAACTAACATTCTAATATCAAGACATCTTATACCAGGAATTGACTTATTTTTCCTTTCCGTGAGCAGAGCATCAGCATTGTCATGACATGTGTCTCCTTAATTTCAGGTTGAATGTGACCCTTACTAAGGACAACATGCCGCCTTTCCTTCCATGCAATGTGTATATTCCTAAGCTCAAATCATGATGAGCTAAATAATATGTATTTAGTTTAATATGATCCTGGGGAAAGTGTGAGCCAATTTCTCCATGATTTTTCTATGCATTTTCTGGGGAATGACCTGTCTTTCCTACAGAAATTGCCAATTATCTTAACACTAATTGTCTTAAAAGAAAAGTAAATAATAAGTAAGACTATTAAGAATGATTTTCCTTTGGGGAATATTTAGGTTGTAGCCAAAGGCCTTAAGAAGGTCTGTTAGAGACCTCTAGATTACATAGAGTTTCAAAGGAAATCTAAACATAATTTCAAACATGGTAAATTATTTTCTTATTAGTATTTGCTTTAATTTATATTAAGAAGTAGATAAAGTTTAGCACCTATGTTTGAGTCTTATCAGAGGCCAGGAGAGGATTACAGAGTTTGCAAACTTTCATGTGATCCTTCAATAATCTGAATGTTAATGTTTATGAATTTTTTTTCTTCTTAACTGGATCTGTTGGAAGTCCTTTCTCTACATGTCTGATGACAAAGCCATGTTCCAGGTATTTGAGAATACAGAATTAATTTAACATTGTATCTATTTTCAATGAGGAATACATCAATACCTAAATGTAGTAACCAGTAATGTACTTCCAGATAGAGCTTGAATCAGCAGCATATCAGCATATGTTAGATCTTACTAAGAGGTGATCATAACATGCTATGTTAAAGAGAAATATGAAAGCACAATTGGATGAAATAGTGTGATATGATGGCCTCTCAAGATTCCTGTACAAAGAAATCACAAGGAAATCCTGACATATTCATAATACACATGCATGTATGTGACTCAAAAACTTTCCTAATATAGGTATTTTTCTTTCTTGAAGACATAATTCATATTTTAATTTAGTGTATATTTGTGGTTTAATGTATTTATGTTTGTATACACTGTACATGCCTGGTGCCTATAAAATCCAGAAATAGGTGTTAGAACTCTTGAAACTAGAGTCACAGATAATTGTGGGCCACCATGTAGCTTTTGGAAAATGAACTCAAATTGTCTCCAAGAGCAACAAGTATTTCATCTTCTGAGCCACGGCTCCAGCCACTCACTTTTTTTTTTTCTCTTTTGGTTTTATAAAACATTTTGAAGATATAATTTAATTAAAATATGTTTAAATTTCTTTTCATCACTTTAACCTCCACCTCATATATCTATGCCCTCTCTTTCAAATACAGCACCTCCTTTCTGTTGTTGTCTTGGTTTACTAAGATAGTACATGCATGAATATGTGTACATGTAGAGAGAATCTCTTATAAGCATCACCTGTCAATAAAAATGCTTATGACTAATGAGCTGAGACACTGGTGGGACACTGGCAGGAAGACAGAGGATTCTCAGAATTGGTGACAGAATAATAGGAGAAGCAAGAAAAGTTGAGATATATTCCATGGAGATGCTGGAGGAGTACTTGAGGGAGAATCCAAGGAAAAAGGCTGGAACTGAAGGACAGAGAACTAAGTGGTAGACACAGAGTAGTAATAACAAATGAATAGTCACAGAGTTGTCATCCTGGAAGCAGGAGCTAGAAGGAGAAAGAGATTTAATATATTTACACACATACACACTCACTCTCTCTCTCTTTCTCTCTCTCTTTCTTTCTCTCTCTCTCTCTTTCTCTCTCTCTTTCTCTCTCTCGCTCTCTCTCTCGCTCTCTCTCTCTGTCTCAAATGCCCTTCACTGGGAAAGTCCATATCTCCCATTTTCAAGGAGGCTCCAAGTCTCTTCTCATAGCAAATTTATTGATATATTCTATACTTTAAGATTTTATTAATTTAAGATGATATGAATGTTACACAAAAATCTATACTCATTTTACCTTGTTTACATCCATGATGACAGAGATATTTATTTGTATATGCTTAAATAGTTAATGTAACTATAACTGAGAGTTTACAATTACAACATATGCCTATTTTATGTATGAATTTAATATGATGGATAACATTATTTACTTAAGCAAGGGAATTTAAATTGTTTTGTTATGGAAATATTATGGCACAGATTTCACAGTTTCAGCAAATTAGAAGTGGTTAATCATCACAGAAAGCAAATAAAAAAACAATCATAAAAGTCAGGGAAGGAAAAAAAATAAAAAAAAAGTCAGGGAAGGAATTTGATAAATATAAATATATAACTATATATTTAAAAGTAGAAAAAATAAGTCATAGATTATTAGAAAAAGGATAAGAGCTATTGATCTCACCCATTCCTGGTCAAACTGTGACTTTGTGGACTGTTATCTCTGTTCTGAACATATTGAATCTTATCAGTAAGATTAAAATTGCTAAGGATGATTAGGGGTAAATGTAGAGAAAACTGTTTCTGCTAAGATGTAGAATAATATTTTGCACTGCAAGGTGTTTAATCTTTTACACATCAATTTGGGAGGAGACAAATTGGTACCTAGGAAATGATCATTCTGTTTAGGGGCACAGGCTCATCACACAGAGAAATACATGATGAAAAAAGTTTTTGTCCAAACATGATTGAGCCAACAGAAGAAGGAATACAGGTTCTTCTCAAAGGGTCCAGAAAACATGATAAAATGTGGCAGGTGGCAATATTTTGAAAACATTTCAGGAACAAAATAGACAGTTATTAACATTAGGCAAATTCTTTTGATGTGGTAAGTGTAGCCATACAAAGCATAGCAGTGCTCTGAATTAAGAGAAAGACAAAGGAAATAAAATAGTGCAGGGAGAGACTTGAAGGTTTACTCTGCTGTTTGTTGCCAAGTGAACAACTGCAATTTCATGGAAAGAGTCAACTCTGTTAAGAAAAGAATAATATATAACTAATAATTATTCTAAAAATTTGCAGCAAAACATGGTACAATAGTAATAAATGGCAAATTAATACAATTAATGTATCCAGTAAAAGTATCACCTTGTAGAAAGATAAAATGGGAGCAGTATCTAGGTAGTGTCCTGGGTCCATTTCCACTGAGCATTTCTGTACATCGAAGTGTTAATTTTTGCTTACTTCTCATATCTGACAGGCTGTGGAAGACTCTAGCACGCCCAATGCCACTAGAATAACAGGGTTCATCCTTATGGGATTCTCGGCTGCTCCTGAACTACAGACTGTATGTGGGCTGTTCTTTCTAGTAATGTACTTAGCAGTTATAATGAGTAACCTCCTCCTCATCACTCTCATCACTCTGGATCTGAAACTCCAAACACCCATGTACTTTTTCTTAAAGAATTTGTCCCTGATGGATATCTTCTTTATTTCTATTCCAATCCCAAATTTATTTATCAATAGCATAACTCACAATAACTCAATTTCTATTCTGGGTTGTGCCCTCCAATTGCTTTTAATGACTTCTTTTGCATCTGGGGACATATTTGTCCTAACAGCAATGTCATATGACCGCTATGTTGCCATCTGCTGTCCCCTACACTATGAGGCCATTATGAATAGTGGTAAGTGTGTGCTGATGGTCAGTGTTTCCTGGGCTACTGGAATACTCTTTGGAGCTTTATACACAGCGGGCATATTTTCCATGACTTTCTGTGGCTCCAATGTGATCCCACAGTTTTTCTGTGATGTTCCCTCATTGTTAAGGATCTCCTGCTCTGACACACTTGTGGTCATTTATACAAGTCTTGGAATGGGTGCTTGTCTGGGCATATCTTGTTTCATCTGTGTTGTGATCTCTTACTTTTACATTTTCTTCACTGTGCTGAAGATTCCTACCACTAAAGGTCAGTCCAAAGCATTTGCCACCTGCATCCCCCACCTCACTGTGTTCAGTGTTTTTGTTGTTACTTCTTGCTTTGTCTATCTGAAGCCACCCTCAGATGTACCATCAATTGCAGACATTCTGTTTTCTGTGCTATATACTGTGTTGCCTCCAGCACTTAATCCTGTGATTTACAGCTTGAGAAATACTGATGTCAAGTGTGCTTTGAGGAATTTGCAAAAAATACTCTGCCCAAGTGGTTCACTTCACTTAAGAGTTCAAAGTAACTGTCCATGGTATAGTGCCTCACCTTTTACAACCAAGTTTTGTAATTATTGATGCTCAAAAAATGTTGATACTCATTTTTACCATGAGAAATTAAAACACTCAGGTGATAGCTGATATGATCAAAGATTAGAAATTTATATCAGACTAACCTATAAAGTTAAAATTCCAATTTCTGCTATTGTATGTAAAGCCATTCTCATTTGGGAGTATACCTTTCTAAAAGGATTGCTAATTTATTCGTCATGGTAAGATTGAATGAATGTTTGGTGATCTGATAACCCTTTATCTACTTCCTTTATAAACAACACAAAATAACAATTGTTAGCATTTTGTCTAGGCTCTGCACCACAGTTACCTGGCAACAAGTTTTGCCTAACTCACTATAAATGAGGAGGCTTGCCTCTCCTCTCTCTCTTGCCTTCTTATCCCCCCACGCCCTTTAGAGCTGTAAGCATTTATTTTTGTCATTCACAGGAGAAGGCTACAAGGAAAATAGCCATGCCTGTGGTTTGCAGAGAACAAATATTCAGTAAAGAACAGAAATGCATTAGAACCCAAGGGGTTCTTTGCAGTGTGTTTGCAAAGAATACCAGAACAGATTACAGGGTATAACTATTCCAAGACATCAGTTATCACATTGGTAATTAATGTGTTTAAAGAGCAGTATCTGAAGAATACAGCTGACAATTTGGCAATGTGGGGGAGAAAGAAGTAACTGTTTTTATTGATTCACTTTATGAGGAACTCTGCCTTCTCAGAAATATGATCCCCCTTTGCCTCTTTGACAGACTGTGACTATCCAGAAAAAACTCACAATATTAACTTCCTGTGACAAGGTACTTCACAAATAAAAACAACAACAACAAAAAAACCAAAACAAACAAACAAACAAATAAAAACATTGTGTGGTATAAAAAAAGTGTTTCCTATCCCAGTAAAGTTCATTGACATCAACAATATTGTATGACATCAACAATAAGCAGAGAGCATTTGCAGGAGACATGGCTGGTAGGGAAAGGAGAACACTCTTCAGAGTTCACTTCCCTGTGAAATGTCTTTAGCCTAAGAAACTTGTTAAAAGGCCAGGAGGAAATCTATTTCCTTGTACAGCTCCAACAACACAAACATGATTTAATGTCACCCTCCCATACCTATACTTCACTTCTGTTATGTTTAATTACTTATGCCTGTGTTTTTGTGGATACAGACTAAGATTGTGAGTAATATAGTCATTATCCTTCTTATGTTGTTATTCTGTGTGTATCCATGTATATATGTATATGTTTAGAGTGTGTTTATATATATTTTAATAATGGTTCTCTTTACCCTCTCTATTCAAATGCTTTATCAATCAATATATTTTCAAATATACCATTCACAACACAATATGTGTATAATTTCATTTATGTTCTGCAACTTTTGACATCCTGATTTGTTGTGTTTTGAATGAGGATTACATTTGCTAGCTATGTAGAAATACCTCGTCAAATTACCTACAGTCCCCATTTGAATATTTGATTTCATGCTTGTGTGTGTATGTAAGGTATACATAGCTGTACATTCTTTGTGTGTTTGTGTATGTGTATTTAATTCTTTTTCTGGACATGAATTAATGGAGTACAGAGATCATCTTTTAGGTGTTTACTCTATGGTTCCACACATTTCTATTTTAAGTCAAGGTGATTCCCTGATCCTGAAATGCATATATTTGATATTTGAAGGACCTGGATGGACATCATGTCCCAGGAATCAACTTTTTCCCTTTCCCACATTAATTGGGTAATAGACATCCCATCTCACTCAGCTTTCATAGCAGTTTTACAGGGCCATATCGAGATTCTTATGCTTATCCAGAAAACATTTATCAATCAAGGTACCTCTCCACCCCATTTCATGTTCTCTAGTGGAAAATAAGTCAATTACATTTTATAGTAGATTATTTGAAATTGTGTTTATTAGCTAAACTAACTAATGAGATAGGTAAAAAAGAGGGTTGATTTACTTTTACGTAGACCTATGACAGCACATTATACTTTTGAATATTTTATGAAAGGAGATAGCCTTAATGGTTTGCATTTTTTATTGACTGAGAATTTCTTATATTCATACTCTTTGTTTTGGTGAAATTCAAACCCCATATTTTCCTCTTCAGTCTCTCTCCCATCTTACTCCCTTGATTTCTTCCCTCCTTATGTGTTCTTTTTTTTTTTTTTTTTTTTTTTTTTTTTTTTTTTTTTTTTTTTTTTTTTTTTTTTTTTTTTTCTTAACACCTAAGAGTTCACTTAGGACTGTCAGTACGTATATCGCTTATAGGAACACATTCTGGAGAAACATTCCTCAAAAACATACTCTACCTCCCCCAGCAGCTACCAATTGCAACAGTGTTGCATATTTCCATTTATTCTCCTGGGACTCTAGTCTTCTCTTGTGTCTTCTGCCATACCTGATCTAGCCTCCCTTTTCCTCCCCTTCCAATCTCCCACCCATGTCCCTCCCTTCCTCTGCTTAGGTGATCATTTTGTTTCCCCTTCTAAGAAGAAATCAAGTATCCATACTTGGGACTTCCTAAGACACCTAAGCACAGCTTCATGTGCTTTGTTTTGGTCCAAAACTCCTCAATTAAAATGGTACCCTGCCGTGACACTACCATTTCTACCCTACATGGGCTACACCTCTCCATTCTGTCATATGTTGACCTGGAATTCAGGAATCTTCCTGCCTTTGTATCTTTCTGACAAACTGGCTCATAGTGTAGCTGTCTTTGTTCCTTTAGATTCATAAAGCCCCTCATAATTCATATTGCATTCTTATGTTTTGCATAGCTGAGAAACTATATATATATATATATATATATATATATATATATATATATATATATATATATATATATATTGAACTCATGTATTTAGAGCTCTTATCCTCAGCTTGAAGGGCTGTCCTGCAGGTCCCAGTGCTTTCCATTTTACTAAGACCTTAACCACACCTTTACCTCCTGGATTTGTGCTGTCTCAGATTTTCATGAAGTCATTAACAAACATTAACATTAACATTAACATTAACATTAACATTAACATTAACATTAACATTAACATTAACATTAACATTAACAAACATTAACATTAACATAGAGGAAAATGCTGTCTTTTTTCCACTGGATAGTTTTAGTTCCCTTGTCAAAGATCAGGTGACCATAGGTGTGTGGATTCATTTCTGGGTCTTCGATCCTATTCCATTGATCTACCTGTCTGTTGCTGTACCAGTACCATGTAGTACTAGTACCCCCAGAGTTCAGGTCTCTAGCTGCATATATAGAAGAAGATGGCCTAGTTGGCATCATTGGGAAGAGAGGCCCCTCGGCCATGCAGACTTTATATGCCCCAGTACAGGGGAACACCAGGGCCAAGAAGTGGGAGTGGGTGGATAGGGGAGCAGGGCGGGGATGGGGGAGAGTATAGGGAATTTCTGGATAACATTTGAAATGTAAATGAAGAAAATATCTAATAAAAATTGAAAAAAAAAGAAACAATGAGTTTAAGTGTTTTGAAAACAATATACTTTGTTTTCTGGAGGTTTTCTTTTTTGTTTGTTTGTTATTTTCTTTTTTCTTTATTTTTTTTCTTTTTTCTTTTTTTGGTTTTTTGAGACAGGGTTTCTTTGTATGACCTTAGCTATCCTGGATTTCTCTCTGTAGACCAGGCTGGCCTCGAACTCAGAAATCTGCCTGTCTCTGCCTCCCAAGTTCTGGGATTAAAGGAATGTGCCACCACTACCCAGCTTGTTTGTTATTTTCTAATTTCAAAAAAATATAATCAATATAATAAAATGTGTTTCAAAAATTTAAAAAAACAAAAGGAATTTTGGAAAATTATGAGGACATACTTTAAAAACTGGTATTTCACCAAATTGAAAATCTTAAAGTAATGGATAACTTTCATGGAAGCTACTAATTACTGAAATTAAATCAAAATCAGATAAGCAATTTTAATTCATGAGTTCTCAAATTTTTTATAAGGACAGAGCCAATCTGATATCTAAATTATATAAATACCCAACAAAGTTAGAGAATTACAGATCAATTTCCCTTATGAACATGTATGCAAAAATTCTCAGTAAAACACTTAAAGATGAGTCTAGGAATACATAAAAAATATCATCCATCATAATCAAACTAGCTTCATCCCACAGGTACTGTGATTCTTCAACATATGCCTATCAATAAATGAAATCTATTATATAAACAGACTCTAAGACAAAGCCACATTATTATGATATTAAATGTAGAAAAGAGTTATGATGAAATTAAATGCTTCCACATGGTGGAAGTCATGGATACAAGGGCAAACTACAACATACTAAAGGCAGTCTTCAAGTCTATAACCAACATCAAATTAAATGAAGAGAAGACAAAAGCAATTTTCAAATTAGGAAAGAGAAATTGTTGTCCACTCTCTCCTTACCTATGTAATTAAGTACTTGACGTCTTACCCAGGTCAATAACTCTCCCCACACCAACTATAACCCAAAGCAAAATCAGGATAGCTAAAATGACCCTGAATAATAAAACAGATATAAGAGGTATGACCATTGATGACTTAAAATTGTGCTACAGAAAATGGCACTACCATTAAAGAGATGTGCTGTTCATTGGAATCCAGGTATAAATCCACACACCTATGCAACACATATATACAAATGATTTTTGATAAAGAAGCCAGAAATACACACTGACAAAAAGAAAGCACCTTCAACAAATGGTGCTGGAAAAACTAAATGGCTGCACTTAGAAGAATCTAAATTGATCCACATAAATGTCCATGGCCTGTGCAGAATTGGAACTATCTCTTATTAGCTGTGGCATTCTAGAAAGCTGGCCCACTTCTGACAGGTGGTAACACTAGGGAGACGAGGCACTGTGCCTTGCCCAGGCATGACCGTGAATCTGGCTCTGGTGGTTAGCCACTCATTGTAGCAATAGCTCAGAGATTTGTCCTTCCTACTCTCCTGTGGTGAGGTGGCCTGGATGTGAAGGTGGTGCTTTCCCTGATCACATTTGCCACCAGTGGTAATTGGGAGAGCAGCCTCACAGGGCATGAGAGCCTGATAGCTACCCCTGCCCCATCACTACCTGTATCACTTGGGCATCAAAATGGAGCTTGCTTTAATAGCAAAGGCACAGATAAACTAGCTTGGAGGTTATCAGAACAAGTGAGATGACCTACCTCTTAGAGGCTGCAGTATTTGGGAGAGTTGGCCCTGTGCCTTGACTGAGCAGCACAATGGATATTACTCTGGAGTTGGGTGTGTGCTCACAGATAAAATGGCCCTGAGGGCATGAGAGTACTAGAGCTGACTGCCTCAGGCTGATTGCAGCCTAGGGTAACCTCGCTGGACCAGTGCTGGAGAGCTTACTTTTGTGCTACAGAAAAGAAGAGGCAGCACACTGACCAGCTCAAGTACCAGCCAGGCCTAGATCCAAAGCTCTGAATTCAACCACCACTAAATCTATAACATCTGATAATCATTATGAAAGTGCCAATCATGCTGATCCAAAGCTGGAGGATCTCTGTGACCCAGGTTAACAACAAGAAAACAGGAGCAGTCTTAGTGTGAATGCAATATTGATGGTGTCACAAAAGCCAGAGACCTGTTACCAGACCAATGACTTGCTGCAACGAACATTTACAGGCAAACATGTGTGAACAAAGGGATGTAGTGTGGGACACACTGTGACATACTACAGGTTTCATGATATGTGTGTGTGTGTGTGTGTGTGTGTGTGTGTGTGTGTGTGTGTTATTTTGGGATACATTGCAAGAGTGAAGGCCAGATTTGTGCTGAAAGAGAGATAAGAGTGACTGGAGGGAATACTGTGAAATTCACAAAGAATAAAAGGATTTTTAAAAGGAAGTTCTTGAAACTGAGAACTTTTTTGCATACCAAAGGAAAATATCATTAAAAGTGGCAGCCTAGAGACTGGGAAAATATTTTTAACAACTCCACATCAAATAGAAGGCCAATATTCAAAATATATAAAGAACTCAAGTAATTAGATATCACAAACAAAATAACTCTTGTTTAAATAAAAACAAAGTATACTTCTAAACAGAAGATCTTCAAAGGAGAATTCGACAATGAATGAGAAACATTTACATAAAATATTCAGTATATTTCATCATTAGGGAAATACAAATCAAATCTGTGGCTGCTTGATATGGATATATGTAGACACTGTGGAAATAAGTTTAGTGTTTCATCAGGAAAATGGAAATCAATTGATCTCAAAATCCAGCTATACTGTTCTGGGAAAAATACCTGGCTATCACTTTACAATACCACAGAAACAAATGCTCAATCATGCTTATGGTTATTTTATTTATTATATTCAGAAATTTGAAACAATTTTAGAATTTCTCTACTCAAGAATGAATAAAGAAAATGTGGTACATTATCACAATGGGATATTAATTGTTTGTTAAAAAATGACTTCAATTCTATTCCACTGTTCTACCTGTCTGTTGTTATACCAATATCATGCCGTTTTTATCACAATTGCTCTGTAGTACAGCTTGAGGTCAGGCATGGTGATTCAGACCCAGAAATGAACCCACACACCTTTGGTCAGCTTATCTTTGACAAGGGAGCTAAAACTACCCAGTAGAAAAAAGACAGCATTTTCAACAAATGGTGCTGTCAAAACTGGTGGTCAACATGCAGAAGAATGTGTATTGATCCATTCCTATCTACTTGTACAAAGCTCAAGTCTAAGAGGACCAAGACCTCCACATTAAACCCGAGACACTGAAATTCATAAGGGAGAAAGTGGGGAAAATCCTTGAGGATATGGGCACAGGGGTAAAATTCCTAAACAGAACACCAATGGCCTATGCTGTAAGATCACAAATCGACAAATGGGACCTTATAAAATTGCAAAGCTTCTGTAGAGCAAAAGATACTGTCATTAAGACAAAAAGCCCACCAATGGATTGGGAAAGAATTTTTACCAATCCTAAATCTGATAGGAGGCTAATATCCAATATGTACAAAGAACTCAAGAAGCTAAACTCCAGAAATTCAAATAACCCCATTAAAAATGGGGTACAGAGCTAAACAAAGAATTCTCAACTGAATAATGCCAAAGGGCTGAGAAACACCTTAAAAATGTTTGAAATCCTTAATAATCAGAGAAATGCAAATCAAAACAACCCTGAGATTCCACTTCACACCAGTCAGAATGGCTAAGATTAAAAATTCAGGTGACAGCAGATGCTGGTGAGGATGTGGAGAAAGAGGAAAACTCCTTCATTGCTGGTGGGATTGCAAGCTGGTACAATCACTCTGGAAATCAGTCTGGAGGTTCCTCAGAAAATTGGACATAGTACTTTCGGAAGATCTAGCAATACCTCTCCTGGGCATATACCCAGAAGATATTCCAATTGCTAATAAGGACACATGCTCCACTATGTTCATAGCAGCTTTATTTATAATAGCCAGAAGCTGGAAATAACCCAGATGTCCCTCAATAGAGGAATGGATACAGAAAATTTGGTACATTTACACAATGGAGTACTACTCAGCTATTAAAAACAATGAATTTATGAAATTCTTGAGCAAATGGATGTACCTGGAGGATATCATCCTGAGTGGGTTAACCCAGGCACAAAAGAAGTCAGTAAATATGCACTCACTGATAAGTGGACATTAGCCCAGAAACCTAGCATACCCAAGATACAATTTCCAAAACACAAGAAAATCAAGAAAGACCAACGTGTGGATACTTCATTCCTCCCTAAAATAGAGATTAAAATACACATAGAAGGAGGTGCAGAGACAAAGTTTGGAACTACAATGAAAGGATGGACCATCCAGAGAGTGCCCCACCCGGATGGTCCATCACATAATCAGCCACCAAATGCAGACACTACTGCATACGCCAGCAGGATATTGCTGAAAGCACCCTGATATAGCTGTCTCCTGTGAGGCTTTGACAGTCCCTGACAAATACAGAAGTGGATGCTCACAATCATCTATAGGGCAGAACACAGAGTCCTCAATGTAGGAGCTAGAGAGAATACCCAAGAACTGTAGGTGTCTGCGACCCTATAGATGGAACAACAATATGAACTAATCAGAACCCCCAGAGCTCATGTCTCTTGCTGCTTATGTATTAGAAGATGGCCTACTTGGCCATTATTTTGGAAGAAAGGCCCTTGGTTTAGCAATATTTATATGCCCCACTACAGGGGAATGCCAGGGCCAAGTAGTAGGAGTGTGTGAGTAGGGGAGCAGGAGGGGGGGAGGGTATACGGGACTTATTGGTTAACACTTGAAATCTAAATGAAGAAAATATCTAATAAAAAAAAAAGAAAAAAATGACTTATAGCAATCAGTGTGGTGGTGACTCAATGTCTTTTTATTGCTTCAGGAATGATTTTCCTGTTACTGGGTTGTATGTTCTTGCCTTGCTATCAGGATACAGGCCTTGTATCTTTGCACCTTGTTCTGCCAAGTTCAGATGACTTGGTTTGAACACTCTCTTTTCTTATGGGAAATTGAGAGGAGCCGTTGATTTGTAGGAGTGATGAGGTTGAAACACCAGGAAAAGGGAGGGAGGTTAAGTGGCAGTTGGGATATATTGTATGAAAGAATAATAAATAAAATTTAGATTATGAAATCAGAATGCCATAGGTATACTGATTAAACTAGAAAAAAAAATCATCGCAAGTAAAGAAAGTTCTCAGATCTATATAGACAAATATGGTATGTATTAATTTATGTGAGAATATTATCCTTTCAGTTAATGATAACCAATCTACAATCCACAGAACCAAACAAATTGGTTAAAAAGTAACGAAGTATGTGGAGATGGATAGATATCATTACAAAATTGAAATATAATAAATAGTTATGAATGTGTGAGTTGGGACCAAAATGGGAGAATTAGTGTTCAGGAAGAGAAGAAGCAGATGAGGAAGGGTATGTAGGAAGACACAGCTCACAACAATGTCTTGTTGCAAAAGTAATAGAGAAACCTAATGAAATAGAAGCTTCTTAAAATATAAATACACATGAATGCAACCCACAAGGAATTACAAAATAATGGAGAGTACCTATTGACCATCATCAAATAAAGCCTAAGTACCAGGATAGATTATGTTAAGATAAATTGATAGATAAAGGGATACCATGGTGATAACCAAAATAACTCATGCATTACCATGTCTATGGATTGCTCTCAAAACACTGACAGTAAGGTCTATTTCTGAAGACAAACCTATACTTTCCACTGAATATGGAGATGCCAAGCTGGTGTCTACAGTGTGCCTTAACTCCTATAATTAGTGTGTTTTCTACACAATGCTACTTTACACACTACCAGAGCAAAAATTTAATCATAAAAACAGAAATAAACTCTTTGATCTAAAATGGTGTCCTGCCTTCAAGATACAGCACTTCAACAGTGTCACAAAGTTTGTGGGAGAAGTTGACCAATGTCTGATTTGAGTTTAATTATATGCCCTGAGACAGAAGCCATACCCAACCCAATTGTGGTGAGCCTGAGACTTAATATACCCAGGACATAGGATAATAACAAATAATACCCTTCTACAAGTTTTAAATTAAATTAAAAATTTAAAAATTAGCAATAAAATGACTCTTAATGAAAATCCACTACATCATAAATTAGTGCTCAACTCTAACCATTAAAACTTACTTTTGCAGCAGATAAGAACAAATACAAAGATCCACAGCCAGTTGATATGAGAAGATTGAGACATCTTGGATTAATCATCTATAAATGGTAGGCTGCCTATATCAAATCTTTCTCATTTATGATCAGCAAGCATAGTGCAAGAAAAAGCAGAAGTAGTATTTGAGTCTGGATGATGGAGGACACTAAAAAACAAAGGTTTCTAAATTAACATGATCTCTGCACATATATACCCAGCCACATATGCAGCATGCCTGGGCAAGTATGAGCCTAAGCAGATGGATTCCTAGAGTTGAAATAAGAAGTGGACACATGCCCCTATCTCTATTCCAGAAAAAAAAAAATCTCTAAATGATAAGCACATTTAAGGGTAAATGTAGTTTCCTCCAAGGGATACTCTCTGAGAAAAATAAATTACAAATAAGGGTAGGCTGAATGCCCTGCAGTAGATAGCCTAAAGAAAACAAACTCAAGGGTAATATTAGAGGTTCTTGCCACATAATTTGGTGTAAAGGCTTCTTCTTTTTATTCTTTAGTCTTATTTTTAATTGCTATTATGTCTACATGGGAGGACATGGATGGGGGGATAATGTTAGGAGGACAGGTTAGGAGGAAGGAAATAGGATGAGAAGAAAGAGGGGGAATTATAAGCAGTATATATAATGTAAATGACATATCTACAATAAATAGTATAAAAATGCTTTGATGCACATGTGTTTATTTCTGTGTCCATACTTTTATTTATTTTATTAAACTATGAAAAATCTGAATATTATTTTCTTCACAGCTTTCTTTATCTGTTTGTTTCTAAGACTATAGATAATAGGGTTTAAGAATGGAGGAACAATGGTATAAAATACAGAAAGAGTCATATCCTCAACTATTTCTGAAATTGCTGGAGGTTTTAGATATACATAGGCACCAGAACTAAGAAACACAGACACCACAATAATGTGAGGAACACAGGTGGAAAAGGCTTTCCCTCTTTCTCCTTTGACAGGAACCTTCAAGACAGTTGATAATATGCGAAAATATGATATTGCAATGAAGGTAAAGCAGCTACCACTGAGACAAATGGCAGACAGAAGAAGTAATAGTTTGTTGTTAAAGGTGTCAGTGCAAGAAAGCCTCAGCAAAGAGGGTATATCACAGAAGAACTGAGAGACTACATTAGAGTGACAAAAGGACAGCTGGAAAGTTTTGGAAGTGTGCACACTTGCAAGGATAAGAGAGGTAAGTAGGGAAGCCAGTGTCATCTGAACACAGAATTGATGGTTCATAATCATAGGGTAGAGGAGAGGCTTACAGATGGCCACATAGCGGTCCTGGGCCATGATGGTGAGTAACTGAATCTCTACACATGCAGAAAAGAAAACCAAAAAGATCTGTGCTGCACACCCAGCCACAGAAATGTTCCTGTGATCAGTGAGAGAGTTGATACAAGCATTGGGTACAGTAACAGATACATACCCCATGTCTAAAATGGACAGATTCCTGAGGAAGAAGTACATGGGTGTATTCAGGGTATGGTCAACTGTAGTAGCAATGATGATGATAAGATTCCCCAAAAGGCTGCCCAGGTACACCAACAAGAAAAGCACACTGAGTAGGATCCTGAGCTCCCAAGTCTCAGCAAAAACTTCCAGGAGGAACTCAGGCACCAGAGTAGAATTGGCCATAGTCTCAAAGTACAGGCTCACCTGAAAGAAAGAAAGAAAGAAAGAAAGAAAGAAAGAAAGAAAGAAAGAAAGAAAGAAAGAAAGAAAGAAAGAACAACAACTGAGAATAACTTAAATTACTTGATATATCACCAGCATTTCTCATGAAAGTGTTTATTTTTGTTTTCTAAAACTGACTTTATGTGCAATATTAAAAACATTCCTTGGTTTTCTGCTGAATGGCTTCTATATTTGAGATGGAATTTTAAAAATTGGGTTTAAAGAGAAAAAACATTCATTTTATTAGTATTTATGAGTACTTTTATATACTTGACATATTAAGCATTATTAATTTCTTTACAAAGAAACTATATGATTTCCATATATTAAATATATACTTCTAGTGAGATAAAATATAAAATTACACTAAGGAAAATTTTCATGATCCATTCCCCAGCAATAAATAAATAAATAAATAAATAAATAAATAAATAAATAAATAAATAAATATCTTTACAGCCATTGGGAAAGGGGCTAGAGAACTAACTCAGTGGTTAGGGACATTTACTGGTCATGCAGAGGAACTGGGTTCAGAATCCATTATGCACATAGTGAACTATGGACACTGCATAAACGTGGTATACACAAATCCATGTCATCAAAATATCCATACATATGTGTTAAGAGAGAGAGAGAGAGAGAGTGAGTGTGTGTGTGTATGTGTGTGTGTGTGTTTATGTGTGTGTGTGTGTGTGTGTGTGTGTGTGTGTGTGTGTGTCAAATATCTCTTAATGAAAAAAAGAGATTATGAAAATGAAAGACAGCATTGAGGGTATATGGGAAAGTTTGGAGGTAGGCTAAGGATTCTATCCTAGAAAGAATATACTTAAATTATAATTTCAAAAATTTAAACAAATAAATAAATCTTTTAAAACTTTGTGAAAGAAGGTTTACATAATTTTTATACAAAACAACATGAATCTACGTGTTCAAAATATATAAATACATAAATATTACATACTATGATATACATTTAAAATATACATAATGAATTTGTTTACATATTGTACACATTTTGCCACTATGGAATAAAGAAAAGGAAAGGGTAAGTAAGAAGTGTTAGTCATGTGTCACAGAAACAGAATAATCACCTTTTATAATGTATGTATGACCTTGTAGTGTACCATACTCCATGATATTGTTGTCACACTTAAAACAAAACCTCAGTATTATAGTAAGATTTTCCTGTGATTGCTTTTCTCTTAATGTAATAGACTTTGTCTTCACACATTCTCTTAAGGAAATCACTGGTTGTATCTCAGGTGATAATTATGATCTGTATTTTTTCCTAAATATTTCATACTTGTAGATAGAATTCCTTTCGCTTTTTCTTCTTAAGTCTTTCAAATTTAGCAAGGGGTTACTGGAGATTTCCCCAGTAAATAAGAGGGGAAGGTCAAGGTAACAACCATGGTCTCAGAACACTTACCGAGGCATTGTTCATCACTCAAAAATAAGAAAGAAGCTCTATATTGTTCACTTTAAAAAACTCAAAATCTTACAGATACTTCAGGCAAGTATTCCTATCTATAACTGATTGTATAAGTCTACATTTTAGCAAAATACCAGTCTTGCATTTTAAAAACTGACTAGTCTTGTTCTCTTTTATCTAAGTCATCGGCATCCTCCTGAGTACAAAGAATCTTAGGACGCAGCCCTTAATTGGGAAAACAAAATGCCCAGATATAATTTAGATAAGTAATGGTTTCCATAGAACTGGTAAAAATGGACCCAATTAAAATTCAGCATTAGAAACAGGCTGAAGGACCAGATAGTGTGTCACCTGAGTCGCCTGAAAGTGTGGAGATGAAAATGGAGGAAATGAACACCACGCAAAATTTACAGAAAATCTCCATCATCTGAAGTCATATGTCTGCTACTTAAATGGAGCGCAGGATAAAATCATCTGTAGTTTTCACAACACAAATAGAGCCAATATTCAATCTCTCATTTTCTCTTCTCTTCAAGATGATATGATAATCTATGACACATCAAAGAAGAACACAACAATTACTACTGTCTTTAAAAAACAAAAGAAAACGGAAGAAAGGAAAAATAAGTAAAATTTTATTTTAAAGGATTGAAACAAAGATGCAAGACTTTGAGTATCCCTTAATGATCACAATGTAGACACAGATACCAACATGGTCTCTTCAATACCCACATTCAATCCAAATGTCCACTCAGTTGCCTGAGTTTATAAAAATCATTTTCAGTCTATCAGTTCCTTTTCTTTTTATGCAAAAACAAAAAAAAAAACAATAAAATACTATGTCAAAATGTAAATTAGAAATCACATTCAAACATTTCTAAAAATATAAAGTATTTCACAAGACGTACATCCATATTTTAAAGGATATTGGAGGATCCATCACAATTTGGATTCAGTGGGTTCAAATGAGGGGGAACTGGTGATGGATTTAGTAGTTAGCTAAGTCTCTGGAATAGTTCAATGAATAGACTTTATGGAACACTAGAGAACTTATACTGACATAAGAAAGGAATTATTGGAGAATTCTGCCAAATTCATATCTAAGAGCTATGAAAGGAATGAAGCAGTTTTTCCATAATAATCTCATAGTAGGTAAATGCATCCATATCACAAGGACGCCAGGCATGAAGCAAAAGCTAAGGAAGGAGTTCAATCTTTTACTAGAACTCAGTAAGAGTTGTTTTCCAGAATTCTGAGAATCGTATACACAATGAAATTTTTATTCTATACCTAAACCTTTAGTTACAAATTGGTAATTTTCTGCTGTGAGTATCATGCCATTGTTGGACCCCACTGAGGGATATGCCAAGTGAGGAGATCAGTTGCTGAAGTTTATAAGGTACAATTTGAGGAATTTAGACAAGCTTGTAAGTACTTATACACACCTGGAAAATATTTGAAAATATTCACATTCTTCCTTGGCAGGCTGCACCTCAGTAAGTATAGTTTCTTCAAATTCTCTGTTGTGTTGTTCTCTCTCTCTGCTTTTTTTTTTTTGTTTGTTTGTTTGTTTGTTTGTTTTTTGTTTTGGTTTGGTTTGGGTTTTTTGGTTTGGTTTGGGTTTTTTGGTTTGTTTGTTTTTTGTTTGTTTGTTTTGTTTTTCGAGACAGGGTTTCTCTTTATAACCCTGGCTGTCCTGGAAATCACTTTATAGACCAGGCTGGCCTCGAACTCAGAAATCCGCCTGCCTCTGCCTCTTGAGTGCTGGGATTAAAGGCATGTGCCACCACATCAGGCATTGTTCTCTCTTTCAAATCCTGGCATGGGTAAGGGCTCTCTGTTTTGGGTGGACTTAAGCATAAACCTGGCATCTGGCTGAGACATCACTTGCCAACTTGTGCAGTCTCAGTGTGTCATACCATAGCTTGGTGTGAACAAATCAGAAAGTTTAGTGAGAATTTATCTGCAGAGAGGACAGAACAGGCAATATTCTAATTTTTCCCTAGGATATGTGTTTCTGATTATCTGGAGCAGTGATTGATCAAATAGAATCCATGGGAGCAGGAACATCTCAGGAAGTAGACTCCTTGAAGCCCTGTGATCACTGCATTCTTCCCTAATGTCTGTACTTCTGAGAGCCCAGGAACTTTGAGGTCTTTTTCTTAGGATTTCACTGCAGCATCCAGATATTTTGTGGGTTATCCACAAGAGGAGAGTACTTGTACTCGGATTAAAGCCATTAAAATTTCTTTATTAGTCATTCAGAGACTATACTGGGCATTCTGAATCCCAGTGTAGACCTTAGCCATTTTGAGGGTAATCTTTTAATCGCAAATACCATATTCTGGATGGACATACTTTAATTAACAAGAACAGTTGGCCAGAAGCAGAATGACAGAAGCCAAAATACAAAGTTAGAATATTTATAGACTTTCCCAGAACTATGAACTTGAATATTAGGTATTTGGTTTTATATTGGCAAGTAGTGGTGCCTACATGGTGAGTTTCATGGCCTGACTTATTTACATCATGGAGGCACTTGTGCTAAAGTCTAAAACCCTGCTACAATACAAAGGTCATATAAACACAAATTACATTTAGCCTCTCTATAAAACTCCCAATCTCAACTATTTTAACTTATTCAAAAGCCTAGAAAATCTCTTCTGAATCTCAAAACACTTAATTATGAATACTTGTAAATTAAAAAATATGTTATCAATAAACTATCAATCAGAATAACCATTCAAAGCCGGGTGTGGTGGTGCATGCCTTTAATCCCAGCACTCGGGAGGCAGAGGCAGGTGCATTTCAGAGTTCGAGGCCAGCCTGGTCTACAAAGTGAGTTCCAGGGCAGCCAGAGCTATACAGAGAAACCCTGTCTCGAAAAACAAACAAACAAACAAACAAACAAACAAACAAACAAAACAGAATAACCATTCACATTCTAAAGGCAGAAATGGGAATTTAACAATGATAGACAAGACAAAAGAAAACTCAAAACCCAAAAAGGGAAAAGTCTAAATCATTCAGCTCCATGTCTAGCTCTGGAGCACCTTAGTGACATCATTAGAACTCTATGAGGCTTGAAGGTTCCAAGACTCTGCATCTAGTGCTTGTAGCAAATATGATTTCTCTTAGGTTGGTGTCACACTGTAGCTACAGGATTCTTAGGCAAACATCTCACTGTGTTTACAACTCCATTGTCCTAGAACCTCCACTGTAAATTGGGCTTTATTTTCACAGCTTCCTACAAAGACCTCCCCAGGCTATGATAAAGGAATGTAATCCTGACCCTCCTGCCTGACCTCATTGATATTCTTGAACTTGGTTTACATTTCATCTGTCCAAAACTATGACATTTTGCATGCCTGTAAATTAAGCACTGCATGGGTGATACATTGGAAATATTCTTTCAAGTTGAGGTATAATAACCTGGTGTTATCTACCATAGATAAAATGGCTTCTGAGTGCCTTAGTAATAAAACCTGGGTAAATGGAACCAGAAAAAAAACTCCCTACAAGGCTGTTTTGAGCAGGGAATCTCTTAGTTGAATTCTCATCTCCATCACTCACATATTTTAATAAATAGGAATGGTTGTAAAATGCAAGTATTGATAAATATCAACTGGATTTCAAGGTACTTTTTTCTATTGCATTAGTGCAAAGTATGTAATTTCTAATTAGTGTTGATTATTTTTTAATAAATACAGAAGATTTCTCTGCATTTACTTTTCTACAACTTTCACATTACTCATGATCTTTTTCTTTTTTCAGAAGCTGAAAAAAGGTTTTTTTAATTTGTATCCCCATTATAAACCTTAGTCTACAGGGTGATAAATAACCATGTCCAGCCTTAATTTTATACTGTACTAAAATTTTCTCCAACAATCAACTTAGCATATTTCTTCTAATTCATCCCACTCACGTGTACACATGGACACAGCCAGATTAACCCTCAGTACACAAAATATTTTGCTGCTAAAACTTTCCCATCAAATGTCTGTGTTTCTTTTTTTTTTCTTTCATTTTTATTAGATATTTTCTTCATTTACATTTCACATGTTTTCCCGAAAATCCCCTAAACCATCCCCCATCCCCCACCCTGCTCCCTTACCGACCCAACCCACTCCTCCCTATTGGCCCTGGCATTCCCCAGTACTGGGGCATATAAAGTTTGCATGACCAAGGGGCCCTCTTCCCAGTGATGGCCAACTAGGCCATCTTCTTCTATATATGCAACTAGAGACATGAGCTCTGGGGGTACTAGTTAGTTCATGTTGTTCTTTCACCTATAGGGTTGAAGACCCCTTCAGCTCCTTGGGTACTTTCTCTAGCTCCTTCCTTGGGAACCCTGTGTTCCATCTTTGTGAGTGTTCCATAGACTCATTAATAGTGACAGGTGCTGGGGTCTCCACTTTTGTTGGATCCCACTTTGGGTCTGTCTCTGGACATTCTTTTCCTTGGGCTTTCTTCATTTCTATCCTTAAAGTTCTTTCATACAAGAACAATTATGGGTCAGTGTTTTGACTGTGGGATAGCAACCCCATCTCTCACTCAATGCCCTGTCTTTCTGGGGCAGATGGGCTCTACAAGTTTCCTCTCCCCTCTGTAGGGCATTTCATCTAAGAATAGAAACAGGCAACCTCAGGACGTAGGAAGCTGGGGAGGCATGTACCAAAGGTAAAATATCTTAAAATGCACCCATGAGGTTTATTTTGTTGCATCCTTTTACTTTTCCAGGTAGTATTCATATCTTTATCAAGATATAATTTCATTAGTTTCACAATTAGCCCCATATTACTGAGAATTATGAATGACCAGTTGATATAGCTGGAATGTGCATTCATTAATCTGTTAAAATTAACAGTGAGGCCTTTCTACATTTAAGGAAAGATGATTCTAAAGTCTAATATAAGTTTAAAGTCGTTTTACAGCATATAAAAACATACTAGTATGTTTATTTTTACTATTCAAACTATTTTCGTGATAGAAACTCACTGAACATAGAGAATTATGTTCAACATAAACATTTTATTTGGGACATAGCAGGCACATTGTCCTTCATCCGAGTCTCCTTCACTATCCTCAGCATATTGTCCCTTGTCCCAGTCCTACTACTCTCCTTCCTTCCTCCAGTGTTCCATCTGATACTTAAGGGTCTTTTGGGATTCTAGTAAATACAAGTTATAGAAAACATGTATTTATCCCTCTGTGTATTTCTTATTTTATTTGGTATGTTGATTTCTAATTGCATCCATTTTTTAGCAAACAGCATAATTTAATTGTGCTTTTTTATTAAATAAAATTCCATTGTTCATATATACCATCTTCTTTTCCATGAATTCATTAACTGATGTCATTAACCACTTATGGTGGTACCATAGTTGCCTTCAAGGAATAATGTGATGATAAGCACAGTTGAGCAGTTATGTCTGTCATATGTAGAGAGTTCTTCTGTCATGCATTCAGAACTGGTGTAGGTGAGTCATATGGTAGTTCTGTTCATAGATTTCTTGAAGTACCTTCATATTGATTCCCATGGTAAACAGACTAAATGCACCTCAACTATTATTGCATACGTATCTTTATCTCAACACATCCTTAACAGCATTTGTACTTGTTTTTTACTTACTGGAGAAAGAAAGATGCCCAAGCTGGTTTTGATTTAAATTTCCTTATTATTAATGTGCTGAGTATTTTTTATGTTGATTGGATATTTGTTGTTCATCTTTTGAGAAGTGTATGTTTATTTTATTTGCATGAGTTTGGATATTTAATAAATGGGTTATTTGTATATTCTAGACTTCAATGCAGTCTCTGGATGGTCCTTCCTTCTCAACTCCAAACTTTGTCTCTGTAACTCCTTCCATGGGTATTTTATTCCCCATTCTAAGAAAAAGAACAAAGTATCCACACTTTAGTCTTTCTTCTTCTTGAGTTTCATATGTTTCAAATTGTATCTTGGGTATTCTAAGTTTCTGGGCTAATAGCCACTTATCAGTGTGTGCATATCATGTGTGTTCTTCTGTGATTGGGTTACTTCACTCAGGATGATATCCTCCAGATCCATCCAATTGCCTAAAAATTTCATGAATTTATTGTTTTTAATTGCTGAGTAGTACTCCATTTTGTAAATGTACCACATGTTCTGTATTCATTCCTCTGTTGAGGGACATCTGGGTTCTTTCCAGCTTCCGGCTATTATAAATAAGGTTTCTATGAACATAATGGAGCATGTGTCCTTATTACATGTTGGAACAACTTCTGGTTATATACTCAAGAGAGGTTTTGCTGGATCTTCTGGTAGTATTATGTCCAATTTTCTGAGGAACCACCAGACTGATTTCCAGAGTGATTCTACCAGCTTTCAATCCCACCAGCAATGGAAGTGTCTTCCTCTTTGTCCACATCCTTGCCAGCATCTGCTTTCACCTGAATTTTTGATCTTAGCCATTCTGACTGGTGTGAAGTGGAATCTCAGCATTGTTTTGATTTGCTAAACAACCTGATGATTAAGTATGTTGAACATTTTTTTTTTTTTTTCCGGTGCTTCTCAGCCATTCAGTGTTCCTCATCTGAGAATTCTTCGTTTAGCTCTATACCCTATTTTTTTTTTTTAATAGGGTTATTTGATTTTCTGAAGTCTAGTTTCTTGAGTACTTTGTATATATTGGATATTAGTCCCCTATCAGATTTAGGATCCATCCCATAAACAACCACTAAACCCAGATAGTATTGAATATGCCAGCAAGATTTAGCTGACAAGACCCTGATATAGATATCGCTTGAGAAACTATGCTAGTGCCTGGCAAATACAGAAGTTGATGCTCACAGTCATCTATTGGATGGAACACAGGGTCGCCAGTGAAGGAGCTAGCGAAAGTACTTAAGGAGGAGCTAAAAGAGTCTGCAACCTTATAGGAGTAACAACAATATGAACTAACCAGTTACCCCCTGCCCCCAGAGCTTTTGTCTTTAGTTGCATATGTAGCTGAGGATGGCCTAGTCAGCCATCAGTGGGAGGAGAGGCCACTGGTCTTGCGAAGATTATATGCCCCAGTACAGGGGAATGCCAAAGCCAGGAAGAGGGAGTGGATGGGTTGGGGAGCAGGGCTGGGGGAGAGAATAGGGGACTTTCGGAAAAAAATCTAAGAAAAGGGATAGCATTTGAAATGTAAATGAAGAAAATATCTAACATAAAAATAGACTTCAATGCTCTTATAGATGTTGACTAGTAAAGATTTTTCTCAAATTTTAGGGACATTACCTTCATTTGATTATTCTCTTTTCTTCACAGAACTGTAAAAATTTTATGAAAAATCTCTTTTGATAATTCTAGGCACTATTTGTTAGCAATTGGAGTTCTTTTCCAAAAGTCATTGTTTATATTAACATCTACATCTTGAAATATTTTTTCTACAATTTCTGTAGAATTATTAAAGTTTTAAGTCACATGGTCTTTTATTTATCATGAAATTGTTTATTCTATATGATGAAATGGGGATGTAATTATATTCATTTATCTAGTGTAAGCAGCACTACTTTTTGTAGAGGCTATTTGTTCCCCTTCTTGAGAATTTTTTGACATCCTTGTAAATGTGAAGGTCTATTTCTAGGTCATCTCTTCTATTTTCAAAACTTATGGGTTGTTTGAGGTCATTTTTTTAAAATCCTTTTTTATTTTATTTTATTTTATTTTATTTATTAATTTGTTGTTGTTGTTACCATGCTCTGTAGTGTGTCTTCAAATCAAGTTCTGTTATACTTGCAGCTTTATCCCATCTTCTCCAACTCATTTTGAATTGTTGGAGACTATGATGGTTAATCTTATAGTCAACTTGATGACATTTAGACTCAAGTAAGAGGCAAAACTCTGGGCATGAAGTCATTTGTTTTAGCCAATATATTTAACAAAATTAGGGTCCCACACACATGGTGTAGGTAGCATTATGACATGATCCTGGGTCTGGACCCACAACTTTTATCTCTCTGCTCTCTGAATCTGAATGAAACATACTTAATTTTCCACACTTCTGTTGCCAAGCCTCTTTAACCATAGTAGTCTGTATGTTTAAATTATGAGAGAAAAATATTCCTCCTTCTTTATGTTGATTTTGTGAGGTATACTCACAAAAAATATTCCTCCTTCCTTATGTTGATTTTGTGAGGTATACTCACAAAAAATATTCCTCCTTCTTTATGTTGGTTTTGTGAGGTATACTCACAAATTTTTTTTTCTTATTTTGTGAGGTATACTCACAAAATAAGAAAAAAATCCTATTCTGAGTTCAAGGCAAGCCTATTCTATAAAGTGAGTTCCAGAACAGGCAAGGCTATACAGAGAAACCCTGTCTCAAAAAACCAAAAAAAAAAAAAAAAAAAAAAAGAAAGAAAAATTCATACAGAAAACTTGTGTTGATAGGGGATTGTTGCTTTGATAATCTCACTCTGATAATCTCATGGTCTTTGAAATGAGTTTGTGGGTTGAATGTGGAAGAAATTGGAGAAAAATCTCTAAATAAGTTAAGCAGACCTTATTCAGCCCCATTTGTTGAATGTTAGCATGACTGAAGAAATACAGAATAGATGTTCATCTCACCAGTTTCAAAGGAGTACAAAAACTCTCCTAGAAACTATGTGAGGGGGAGGTGTCTTTGTGTTTTCTTCTAATAAAGAATATAAAACCTTTGCCTGAATGATGCTAGACATCATGAAGTGATTTTCAAACCAAGGGCACGTCATCTTCACAGTATTGTCAAATAATATAAGATACCTTGGAGTAAATCTAACAAACCAAGTAAAATTTGTGTTGTAGGTTTTTTTTTTGTTGTTGTTGTTGTTGTTGTTGTTGTTGTTGTTTTTTTTTTCCTTTTTTAAAAAATTTTTATTGGAGAAATTCTTCATTTACATTTCAAGTGTTATCCCAAAAATCCCTGATACCCCCCAACCCCCGCTCTGCTCCCCTACCCTCCCCCTCCCACTATTTGGCCCTGGCATTCCCCTGTACTGGGGCATATAAACATTTCCTCCCAAATAATGGCCAACTAGGCCATCTTCTAATACATATGCAGCTAGACATGAGCTCTGGGGGTTATGATTAGTTCATATTGTTGTTCCATCTATAGGGTCGCAGACACCTACAGCTCTTGGGTACTCTCTATCTCCTACATTGGGGACCCTGTGTTCTGCCCTATAGATGGTTGTGAGCATCCACTTCTGTATTTGTAAGGGACGGTCAAAGCCTGCCAGGAGACAGCTATATCAGGGTCTCTTCAGCAATATCCTGATGGTGTGTGCAGTGATTTTTTGATTAACGTATCTGAATGCTTATTCATAAGGTTGTGGCTCAACTTGAGAAGGATTTGGACATTTGTCCTTGGTTGAGTAAGTGTGTTCTTTTAGGAGGAAGTGTGTCACTGGAAATGCAATAATGATTCAAAATTCCAAGACAGACCAAAAGTCTCTTCTCTTCCTGATGGCTAAAGAACTGGATGTAGCACTCTAAGCTACTTCCTGAGTACCATGTCTGCTGGGATGATACTGTGTTCTCCACTCTGATAGTAATAAATGCTATCTTTTATAAGAGTTTCAGTAGTCATGAATTCTCTTATCATCAAGAAAGTACTAAGCAAACTTGCATTACAAAAGCTTAAAGATGTTGATAAAAAATAGTGAAGAATATATCAGATGATGGAAAGAATTCTTATGCTTATATATTGGTAGATTTAATAAAATAAAAATGGCTAATCTACCAAAAGTGCAATTTCCATATAGTGCAATTCCCATAAAAATTCCAACACAAGCCTTCACACATATTTAAAAAACAATTTTTACAGGGCTTTAGAGAGAAGCCCTGTCTCAAAAAGCCAAAAAAAAAAAAAAAAGAACAATTTTTAGATTAATATGGAAACACAAACTCACTCCCCACCCCAACAATAACCCAAAGAAAGCAAAGTCAGAGTAGCTGAAACAACCCTGAATAATAAAACAGATGTAAGAGGTATCACCATTGATGACTTCAAAATATGCGACAGAATAATATAGTGCACTACCATTAAAGAGATGTGTTGTTACCTGGAATCCAGGTATAAATCCACAAACCTATGGAATACCTATAGGTAACTGTTTTTTTGAAAAATAAGTCATAAAAACACACCGAAAAATAGAAACCACCTTCAACAAATGGTACTGGAAAAACTAAATTGCCGCACTTAGAAGAATCTAAATTGATCCACATAAATGTCCATTGGCTGTACAGAACTTGCCCTGTCTCTTACAGTCTGGAGCATTCTAGAGAGCTGGCCTACTTCTGACATGTGGTAGCACTAGGGAGAACGGCCCCTATGCCTATAGAAGGCACAACAGTGAAGGTGACCCTGGTGGCTAGTCTGTGGTGAGCCACTCATGAGGGTGATAGCTCAGAGAGCTGGCCCTCCTACTCTCTGTAGTGTGGTGGCCTGGATGTGAATGTGATACTTTCCCCTTCCCCATTTGCTACCTGTCATATTTGGGAGAGCAGCCTCCTTTCAGGGCAAGGGAGCTTGATAGCTAGTGCTGCCGCCTCACTTGCTGTAGTACATAGGTACCACATTGGAGCTTGCAAAGGCAAAGATGAACTAGCTTGGAAGTTATCAGAAAAGGTGTGATGGCCCATTTCTTAGAGGCTGCAGCACTTGGAAGAGTAGGCCCTGTGCCTTGACTGATCAGCACAATAGATCTTACTCTGAAAGTGTATGTGTGTACTCACAGATAAAATGGCCCTGAGGGCATGAGAACACTAGAGCTGACTCTGACCTAGATGGAGCAGTGCTGAAGTGCTTGCCCTTGTGGTGCAGAAAGGAAGAAGCAGCTCACTTACCAGTTCAAGTAAAAACCAGACCCATATACAAGGCTCTGAATTCAACCACCACTAAGTCTATATCATCTGAGAATGATTAGTAAAGTGCCAATCATGCTGACCCAAAGCTTCAGGATCTCCATGACCCAGGTTAACAACAGGTAAACGGGGAACAGTCTTAGTGAGAATGCAATATTGATGATGATCCAAAAGCCAGAGACCTGGAACCAGACCAATTAATCACTACATTGAACAGTTATAAGTGAACATGTGTTAACAAAGGGATGTAGTGTGGGACGACACACTTTTACATACTACAGCTTCCCTGACTCTCTCTCTCTATACACACACACACACACACACACACACACACACACACACACACACACACGATTATACACACATACATGTGGTGTGTGTGTGTGTTATTTTGGGGATATGTTGCAAGAGTGAAGACCAGATATGAGCTGATGGGGAGATATGCGGGACTGGAGGAAATACTGTGAAATTCACAAGGAATAAAATTTTAGATTTTTTAAAATGGAACGTCTTAAAACTGAGAAGTTTCTGCCAACCAAAGGAAAACATCATTCAAAGTGACAACCTAGATACTGGGAAAATGTTTTTTTTTTTTTTTAATATTCCTCATCAAATAAAAGACTAATATTCAAAATATATAAAGAACTCAAAAAACTAGATATCAAGTAACAAATAATCCCACTTTAAAAAAATAAAAAGAAGTATACTTCTAAACAGAAAAAATTTCAAAGCAGGATGCTCAAATGGCTGAAAAACATTTAAATAAATGTCCAGTATATTACATTATTAGGGAAATACAAATCAAATCCGTGGCTGCATGCTATGGAAAGGTGTAGACACTATGGATTTAAGTTTAGCATTTCCTCAGGAAAATGGAAATCAATTTATCTCAAGATCCAGCTATACTGTTCAGGGATATATACTTTGGTGTCTCTTTACTCTACCACAGAGACAAATGCTCACACATTTTTATGGCTGGTCTATTTATAATATCCAGAAATTTGAAACAATTTAGGAATCTTTCTACTGAAGAATGAATAAAGAAATTGGGGTACATTTACACAATGGGATATTCATCATTTGTTTAAAAAAAACACTTCTGGCCATCAGAGTGGGGGTGACTCTATGTCTTTTTCCTGCTCAAGGAACCCTTTTCCTCTTACTGAGTGGCATTTTCTAGCCTTGCTTTGAGTCTACAGGCCTAGTCTCTTTGCATATTGTTATGCCAAGTTCAGGTGATTTGATTTGGACACTTGCTTTTTCTTATGGGAAATTGAGAGGAGCAGTTGATTTGGAGAAGAGATGAGGTAGAAAAATTGAGATTAGGAGAGGGAGAGGAGGTTTCAGGTGGGATGTACTGTATGAAAGAACAATAAATCAAATTTAAAATTATGAAATCAAGAAATGTGACAGGTATACTGATGGAACTAGAAAAAATCATCCTGAGTAAAGTAAACAAGACCCAGATAGACAAACATGGTATGTATTAACTTATTTGTGAATATTAGCCTTTCATTCAATGACAACCAATCTACAATCCAAAGAACTATAGAAATTGGTTATACAGTAAGTGAGTAGGTGGGGACAAATAGATAGCATAAGAAAATTGAAATAGCCAGGCGGTGGTGGCGCACGCCTTTAATCCCAGCACTCGGGAGGCAGAGGCAGGCGGATTTCTGAGTTCGAGGCCAGCCTGGTCTACAAAGTGAGTTCCAGGACAGCCAGGGCTATACAGAGAAACCCTGTCTTGAAAAACAAAAAACAAAAACAAAAAAAAAAAAAGAAAATTGAAATAGAATACATAGTTATGTGGGGAATGGTGAACAAAATGGGAAAATTAATTAGTGTTAAGGGAGAGAAGTGGTTGAAGAAGGGAATGTAGTAAGACAGAGCTCACACCAATGTCTTGTTGCAAGAGTATTAAAGAAACCAAATTAAAAAAAAAAAACAGCTTCTTAAAATATAAATACACATGAAGGCAACCCACAGGGAATTGCAAAATAATGGAGAAGATAGAGTCCCAGCTGACCATGATAAAATACAGCCCTCAGTACCAGGATAGAGTATGTTAAATTGAATTGTTAGATAACGGGATCCTATAGTGATAACTAAAACAACTCATGCACTACCATGTCTATGGAATGTTCTTCAAACACTGACAGTAAGGCCCATTGCTAAAAACAAACCTACACTTCTCAACCGAACTTGGAGATGCCAAGCTGGTGCCTATAGTGTGCCTTAATTTCTATATTAAGTGTATTTTCTATGTAATGCCAATTTGCACACTTCAAAGCAGAAATTTTAACATAAATCCAGAAATAAACTCTTTGATCTACAGTAGTGTCCTGTCTTCAAGATACACTAGTGCAACAATGACACAAGTTTATGGGAGTAACCGACCAACTTATGATTTGACTTTAGGTTTATGCTCTAAGACAGAATCCATAGGCACGACAGAAGTGGTAAACCTGAGACTTGATAGCACAAGGACATAAGGTAATAACAATTACTACCCTTATAAAAGTTTTAAATTAAATTAAAATTAAAACTTAGCAATAAAACGACTCTTAATGACAATCCACAACAGTTGTAAATTAGTGCCTTGCTCAGCCTTCATCAGTGAAACTGCCATTTACAGTAGATAATAAAAAAAACAAAGACCCACAGCCAGATGTTGTGAAAAGACTGAGAGACCTTGGAACAATCACCTATAAATGATGGGATACTTATATCAAATCTTCCCCATCTGGGATTACAAGTATATTGCAAGAGGAAGATGAAATAATATTTAATCCATAGATGACGAAGAACACTAAGAAAACAAAGATTTCTAAATTAACATGATCTGTGCACAAGTAAGCCCAGACATGTATGCAAATTTCATAGGTATACATGGGTCTAACCAGATGGGGTGCTAGAGTTGAAGGGAGAAGTGGACACATACCCTTATCTGTAGTTTCATCTGAGGGAGACTCATTGAGTAAATGAATTGCAATTAAAAGTAGGCTGTATGCCCAGCAGTGGATGGCCAAAAGAAAACAAACTCAAGGGTAATATTAGAAGTTCTTCCCATACAATTTGGCATCAAGGCTTGTTCTTTATTTCTTTGAACTTATTTTTTAATTTTTTATTATGTCCATATGGGAGTACATGGATGGGGGGATAAGGTTGGGAGGACAAGTGAGTAGGAAAGTACTAGGATGAGAAGAGGGAGGGGAAATTATAAGTAGTATAAATAATGTAAAAAAATCTCTCCAATACATAATGTAAAAAATGCTTTGATGTGCATATTTGTATGTCCATATTTTTCTTTATCTTATTCAACTATGAAAAAATTCTGAATATTACTTTCTTCACAGCCTTTTTTATCTGTTTGTTTCTAAGACTATAGATAATAGGGTTTAAGAATGGAGGAACAGTGGTATAAAATACAGAAAGAGTCATATCCTCAACTACTTCTGAGATTGCTGGAGGTCTTAGATATGCATAGGCACCAGAACAAAGAAACAAATACACCACAATAATGTGAGGAACACACGTAGAAAAGGCTTTCCCTCTTTCTCCTTTGACAGGAAGTTTGAAGACAGTTGATAATATGCGAACATATGATATGGCAATGAATGTAAAGCAGGTACCACTAAGGCCAATGGCAGTCAGAAGAAGTATGATTTTGTTGTTCAAGGTGTCAGAGCAAGTAAGGCTCAGCAAAGCAGGAAGTTCACAGAAGAACTGAGGGACTACATTGGAGTGACAAAAGGACAGCTGGAAAGTTTTGAAAGTGTTCATTCCTGAAAGGATAAAAGAAGTAAGTAGAGAAGCCAGTGTCATCTGAACACAGAATTGATGATTCATAATCATAGGGTAGAGGAGGGGCTTGCAGATGGCCACATAGCGGTCCTGGGCCATGATGGTGAGAAACTGAACCTCTACACAGGCACAAAAAAAGAACAAAAAGATCTGTGTGGCACACCCAGCAACAGATATGTTCCTGTGGTCAGTGAGAGAGTTAATACAGGCATTGGGCACAGTAATAGAAACATAGCACATGTCTAAAATGGAGAGATTCCTGAGGAAGAAGTACATGGGTGTTTTCAGGGTCTGGTCAACTGTAGTAACAATGATGATGATAAGATTCCCAAACAGGCTGCCCAGGTACACCAGCAGGAACAACACACTGAGTAGTATCCTGAGCTCCCATGTCTCAGCAAAAACCTCCAGGAGGAACTCAGTCACCAGGGTGGAGTTGGCCATAGTCTCAAAGTATAAGTTTATCTTAAAGAGAAAAGCAGTAATTGAGAATAACAATAATAAATTAATTAAATCACTAGCATTCCTCTTAAAAGTTTATTTTTGTTCTCTATACCAGTCTTTATGTGTGAAAAATCAAGTATTTTATTTTTGTTTGCCTATGTTTTAGTATGCTTAGTTGTTAATACACTATATGTGGTTGTCTGTCAAATTGTATGGTATGATGTTAAGCACTTACAAATAATTTATGTAACAATGGCTGTTACATGAATACTCTCATCTTAATAAATATTAAGTGTTTAATATAAAGTCATATAATGTAAATTCCTCTTCTAGATAACCTATCTGCACCAGTTATGAATGCCCACAGATATCTAACTTGTGGATTATTTGTAAAACTGTTTATGTATTTATTATCATATATGCATTTGCATATGAAATGCATTTATATTCTTTTATTATTTCATACACACACATATGCATCTTGGGAGGGATGTTAGAAATCAGTGAATTTGAAAGACAATGACATAAAAAAGACAGACTAGGAAAGAGAAATAAAGATGATCAAAATAGAAGTGTGGGGGGGACATTTTCAGAATAGGCCATTTGCCTGGAGTTAACTTCACATGCTTGATGCAGAATTTTCTCTTTTTGGAGAAAGCTTGGGATTTCTAAAAATTCACTCATATTATAGATGATGATTTCAATCTATTGAAACTCATTATTTGGATTTATGAATAGCATATTCATACAAATCCAAAGTGACACCTGAAATATTTCTCTGCTAGCTTAATCTTAGAACAAAGACTACTTTGTACATAAAGCTAAACATGATACAATGCATGATAGCTTTTGTGTTTTGTAACAGTTTTACTCAAGTGTAGTTGATGTCAACCTACACTAAGGAATGTCACACCATGTTTTCCTAGTTGTGATTACCTGTCAAGTTCCCTGAAAATGCATGGTACAAAAACACTGAGTTCTAAAATCTATGATCAAGTAGAGGGGTGTTAATGTGAAGAGTTCAAACTGCATGAAATTAAACGTTAATTATTGCTGAAAGGACCCTGACATAGCTGTCTCCTGTGAGGCTTTGACAGTCCCTGACAAATACAGAAGTGGTTGCTCACAATCATATATAGGGCAGAACACAGGGTCCCCAATGTAGGAGCTAAAGAGAGTACCCAAGAGCTGTAGGGGTCTGCAACCCTATAAATGGAACAACAATATGAACTAATCAGAACCCCCAGAGCTCATGTTTCTAGCTGCTTATGTATTAGAAGATGGCCTAGTTGACCATTATTGGGGAAGAAAGGCCCTTGGTCTAGCAATGTTTATATGCCCCAGTACAGGGGAATGCCAGGGCCAAATAGTGGGAGTGGGTCGGTAGGGGAGCAGGGCAGAGGGAGGGTATAGGGGACTTATGGGATAACACTTGAAATGTAAATGAAGAAAATATCTAAATAAATAAATAAATAAATAAATAAATAAATAAATAAATAAATAAAAGGTTAATTCCCATTAGCTTAGTGAAATAAGGTAACACTTTTTATCAATTCCTCATGAGAACTATTAATGATTCTACATGTTATAAATCATTAATGGTATAAAATTTTATAAATGGTATAAAATGTTATAACATGTGATAACATTAATGAGAGACAAAACAGCTTAAGTGTTGAGCAAAGCAACTATTAAAAAGACAGAGGAAAGTAAAAAAGCAATGGCAAGTGATGAGATAGAGACTGTTCCTCTTTTCTATTGAAAGAGTTACATGTATTTCATAATTTATTTTGGCAACTTCAAAATTCTAACAGAATGAAATTCACAAAGGTTAAAGAAACCGTTACTTAACTGGGCGGTGGTAGCTCACACCTTTAATCCCAGCACTTGGGAGGCAGAGACGGGCAGATTAAGGCCAGCCTGATCTACAGAGTGAGTTCCAGGACAGCCAGGGCTATACAGAGAAACCTGGTATCAAAAAACCAAACCAAACCAAAACAAAACAAACCAAACCAAACCAAACCAAACCAAAACAAAACAAAACAAAACAAAACAAAAAAAGAATTAAAAAAGTAAAAGAAAACATTACTTAGAGATGTGAGCTCATGAACATTGAGAAATGTAATTCTTTATTTTCCCAACTTTTATTAGATATTTTCTTCATTTACATTTCAAGTGTTATCCAGAAAGTTCCCTATACCGTCCCCCCTCCCGGCCCTGCTCCCTAGAAATGTAATTCTTACTTGAATAATTTACCTAAAATGGTATTAAAGTGTTTTGTCAAATGCAGAGAGAGCAAAAATATTATTCCAAGTATATAAATTAGAATGGCAATTATGGAATAGATCATCATATCTTTACTATACCATATTTGACAGATATTCATCAAGATCACAATCTAAAATGCTGACAAAGTGACCTATATGATTAAAAAGTAAAACTAAATTAAAGAATAGGTCACCTAACACATTTTTGAATTTTAGTAAAAAAGATACTGAATACAGGTTTTATCAGTAGATGAATTTCTTCCCAAGTGTTTAGAAACCTGGTGATAAGTTCAGAGTCACCTGTAGTAGCAGTGTACAGTGAGAATAACTGGGGATCTGATCAGGAAGCAGCATCCACCACATTTTAATTATATCTTCAGTATGCTTCAAAAAGGAAGGGTGAACATTACCTACAAAGAGCATCCTTTCACAAAGGTCCATGATAGCATGTCAGGATGATCATGATATACCAGTTTTTGGACAAATTATAGGTTGATATTGTGCTTAAACACAACAGGATATTGAACCACTAAATCTAACTACTTTTAGAAAGTGTCACCTAAATGAATATTGTAAATTTTTAATATCTATGCAAAGATTTAAGAACTATTTATATATTTCCAATATTAAAATTATGTTGGAAGATAAACGACAATATAGTAAACAGAAAGTATGCACAAAGTGGTTTTACATTTGTTTTTTTGAGAAGTTTGTACCACATTTAATAAGGAATTATTCAACTGCAGCTGAGGTAAGTGGCCACTAAGAGTGAGTAGATTTATGATAGTGTTGTGCTTGGAAGATCCTTTACAATTGCTCTAAAAGAGTACAAAGCTTAGCTTTACATGAGAAATGGGTTCAAGCTGTGATCATCACAGTAAGTAAATAAATCAGGCACAGAAAGACAACTGCATGTTTTCATTCATTTGTGGATCTTATATTCCATATAAATTATCAGTCTGTCCATTTATCTATCCATCCATTCATCTAGTATAGTTTATGCATATATTTAGGGGAAGAAATGATACCAGTTGGTGGGATGGAGAAAGTGGAGTGTACAAGAGTGAATATGGTTAAAGTATAGAATATATTTATAATAGAATATCTTTGTGAAATAAAAAAGACATTCCTAGAGTCAAAGATCATTACCAAATAAAAAGGCACCAAAAGGACTTAATTAAAATTATAGATAACTGTGCTTTCAACATCTGAGCATCTGATTATCAAAGAACCTGGCAGATTTTAAATAAATATCCCAATGAAAATATTTAAAAGATTTTCATATTCAGCCTTCAATCCTATTGAAATTCAATTTAAAAGTCATAAGTGTGAACACTATACATGAATAGACTCTAAGAGAAATATATGAAAAATTCATGAAAATTATCAGTATAAATGCAAACAAAGTATTCTCTATCAATACAATTCTTCAGTTACTTAGCCAGGTCATCACCAGTCTGAAGACACTGCCTTTCACCTTTCATCCATGTATAACACTATGGATGGTCCTGAACAATATTACACTGAGTGAAGTAAGTGTGGTACATCATATGTAGAGTCAAAATAAGTTTTAAGTTAAAAGACAAATCAAATTACTATATCTTCCTTTTCCAACTCCAAAATTAATAATAGATGGCAAAATAGAAAAAAAATCCTAAATGTCTATAAATTACATTTTAAAGATATATTAAAGAAGAAATAAGAAACATCTTAGAAAACAATCAAGTCAAAGAAGTATAGTATGACAATTATTGTAGTCAACAAGTTCATTATTAAAAGACAGTTAATAATAATAAACTACCACCATTAAAGAATAATGTTAGAGAAGAAACACAAAGATTGAATTTTATAAAAATTTTAAAATCAATAAACTGATATAAAATAATGAAAATATACGTTATATAAATAGAATTGTTAAAATATATTAAAATGATATTACATCAACTAATGACTACTGAGTGATTAATAACTAATACAAAAGCACTAGCCGCGTGTGTGTGTGTGTGTGTGTGTGTGTGTGGTTGTATGGTTGTGTGTGTGTGTGGTTGTGTGTGTATATGTGTGTATATATGTGAGTGTGTTCTTTGTGTGTATGTGTTTGAATGTGTGTGTGTGTGTGTGTGTGTGTGTGTGTGTGTGTGTGTGTGTGTAATAATTAAGAATTTGAGAGTAGAGGGCTATACAAGAGAATGGAGTGAGTGGACATAGAAATGCCTACAGGGACAAAAGAAAAATAGGGAAATGATGTAATAGTATTTTAAGTTAAAATTATTGAAATAATAATCAAAATAATAGCACCAAAATAAAAAGAACTAAGGTTAATACATATATGCCAACAAGTTCAATAATCAAATGTGAATTGATTTCCAGAATTATGCATCTTATATAGACACCTTTTTTCAACAGTAGGAAGATATTTTGTTTCAGAGAACATAAGTAATAAATAAGGACACTGTTTAAGAATTTATTAACCTAAAACATTTAAAGATTACATGGTTTCAAGAATAAATTCCATAAAATTGAGGAATGTTTTATTTCTATAATGATAAGCACTCATAAAGTAATACTGATAATGTTTTCAAGACTTAAATACCAAAGCAAGAAAATGCCACGAAAATCAAATGAATGTCAGTGAATACTTTTGATCAATTTTAAAGTAGTAAACAAGTTATTTACAGATCTTATATTTAGTGCATTAAACATGTCAAACTTCTTCATCAAATTTAGTTTATCCTTGCATTGGAGAAAATTTCAACATAGCAGTCAATGTTCTTGACATATTAACAGAAGTGAAGATAAAAAATTATATGCCAACTTTGACAAATGCAGGAAAACATTGTATAATATTCAATACCATTCATTTATAAGGCCTTTTTATCTTCTATACAAGATATAAGGGATTATTTATGCTGTGAAAGTATAAAATATTCTCTAATGTTGGATACAAGGAAAAATTGACATTCTTGTTTTTACCACCTCCACTGAACATAATATTGGAAACTTTTCCTGTAGCAATCATCTAAAAAAATAAAATAAAATAAAATAAAATAAAGATACCTGCAGTACCCCATTGGGCTTCTGTACTCTTTGTTGTTTCATTCTTAATTTTTGTTTTAAGAGTACATTGTGATTACATTTCTCTTTCCAAAGGACCTCCCTTACATACAGTCCTACTCTTCTTCATATTGATAGTCTCTATTTTCAAGTGGTTATAGCATGCATAAATTATTTCTATGCACATATATATTTTTGTTAAACTTGTACAGTCTGGATATGTTTTGTATATAGGTTTTAAAGAATAGACATTTGGCATTAGACAACCAATTTAATACTTTTACTAGGTCTCTTTAAAAAACTGTTAGCATTAATGAAATTCTAATATTACAGTTTTTAATCAGCAAAACTAAATATCCATGTACAAAAATAATCTGGCAATATTTTAATTCCTATAGAAATCTGTAAGTAAATTTATTACATTCTGATGATCTGAATGTTTCCTTTAATGATGGATATTGATATTTGCATAATATTCAGACTGGTATAATACAGATGCATTTAATATTTTAATTTAAATTATTAAAAGCTAGAAAAAATATACAAATTTACATGTCAACATCATGTGTAGTAGCAAATGATGGAGGAAACACTGAATGCAAAACACAAATGTCTACTTTAATAAAAAAAAATTCAAGTTCTTTATAAGCCTAGAGAAAAGAATGAATTCTCTGGGAGTAATAAAATATACTAACAATTTTTTCTTTCTTTCCCTTTAGATTTATGACACACAAGATCTTGAGCAAATTGAGATATGTATCACATGGCATTTCTATAATTTATTGAACAATGAAGGTGTTATAAGCTAGCTTTGCCAATATTACTTTTGGTACTTTTACTGATACTAATAAATATAACATTGATATAAATGCTCACAAGTAGATTAATTTCACATCTTCATAAGTGAGAAAACATTAGAATGAATTGACTAGGAAATGACTTGAATGATTTAAGACTGATATTGATATTTAAAGAAAAATATACTTAGACATACTGAAAATCATTTCAAATATCTTAGACACCATTGCATCCCCAGTTCTAGATCTGTTTTCAGATAAACCAAACTCAAAGTGGCTGCAAAAAATCTGACACCTCGTCATCAGTTTCTATAGAGAAATCTTTAGAATAGTGGGCAGAACTTTCTTCTGTGAAACCAGTGCATTATCTTTTCACAGCTCTTCCTCAAAATCCTTATGACCGTAAGTTGTGTGTCATCTTTACTAATTCTTATATTTACAAATAGACATATTTAAAACAAGATATTTTCCATATATAAATGTAATTTTTAAACTTGTGAAATCTAATAAGTTTTAAATAATTCTTAAAGGTGATTAATTCATGTTTATGAATAATAAAGTTAAATTTTATAAATGGTCTATCAATTTACTTTAAATTTTATTAATTTTATTTTAAAATATTAAAAAAAATATTATTGGTTTTCCTCTAAAAGCCATGTATGTTTGAAATGAAATGTTAAAAGATGAGTTTAAAGAGAATGAACCTTCTCTTTATCAATACTTATAAGAGTGGATTTGTATAAATAAATTTGTATTTTAAAGAGTGGATTTGATACATGAACCTTCATTTATCTATTTTAAAAGAAACATGGGTAGGGAGGAGGTGTGGGATATGGAGCAGTTGGAGGGTGGATGGGGAGGGGTGGGGAATAGAATATGGAGTGTAAAAAATGAATTACAAATAAAATTAAATTTATAAAAATAAACTGTATATGATTTCCACATACTAAATATATATTTCCAGTGAAATTAAATATAAAAATACACTAAAGAAATTCTTCATGATTCTGCCCCAAGCCAAAAACAAAACAAAACAAAACAACAAAACAAAACAAAACAAACAAACACAAAATCCTTAGAGACCTAATTCAGTGATTAGAGACATTTACTGGCCATCCAGGGGCATTGGGTTCAGATTCCAGCATGCACACAGTGAACTAAGAGTGCTGCATAAATGTGGTATGCATACATCCATGCCAGGAAAACACCCATACTTATGTGTTAGGAATGTGCGGGTATTTTTTTTTTTTTTTTTGGTGGTGGTGGTTTGTTTGTCTGTTTTGTTTTCTGTGTGTGTGTGTGTGTGTGTGTGTGTGTGTGTGTGTGTGTGTGTGTGTGTGTTGTTGAAATATCTACTAATAAAAAAAAGATAATGAAATTGAAAGACAGCAAGGAGGTTATATGGGACAGTTTGGAGTTAGGAAAGGGAATCTAGAAAGAACATACTTTTATTATAATTTCAAAAACTAAACGAATAAATAAGTATTTTAAAATATTTTAAGAGCAGGATTACATAATTTTTAAGCAGGACAATATGTATCTACTTTATGTGTAAAAATACAAATATATAAATTTTATATACTATGATATACATTTAAAATATGAATAATGAATTTGGTTACATAATGTTGTACACATTTTGTAACTATGGAATAGATAAAAGGAATTTGAAAGTATGAAGTGGTTGTCAAGTGGCACAGAAACACAATGATCAAATTTCATAATTTATGTATGACCTGGTAGTCGACCATATTCCACAGTATTGCTGTTACACTTAAAATGAAACTGCGATAAAATAGCAAGATTTTTCTGTGATTGCTTTTCTCTTAAACTCATAGACTTCGTCTTCACACATTCTCTTAAGGAAATTACTGGTAATAGCAAATGTGAAAAATATGTCATATTTTTTTCCTAAATATTCCATACTTGTAGGTAGAATTCCCTTTTCTTTTTCTTCATAAACTTTCCAAACTGAAGCAAAGAGTTGCTGGAATATTCCCCAGTAAATAATAGAAGGTCAAGGTAACAACCATTGTCTCAGTACACTTACCGAGGCATTGTTCATCACTCAAAGATGAAAATGAAGCTCTGTGTTGTTCACTTTAAAATATTTTAAATCTTTCAGATACTTTGGTCAAATATTCCTATCTGTAATGGATTGGAGAAATGTTCATTTTAGTAAAATTCCAGTATTGCTTTTTAAAAAGTCATTATTTTTGTTCGCTTATATCTAAGTCACTGGCATCCTCCTGAGTACAAAAACTCTTAGAACACAGCCCTTAATTAGGACAAGATACCCACATGTAATTTAGATAGGTAATGGTTTCCATAGAACTGGTAGGAATGGACCCAATTAAAATTAAACATTAGATATATGCTGAAGGACAAGACAGTGTATGGAGATGCTAATAGAGATAATTCACACTGTATGAAATATACAGATAATATCCATTATCTGAAATAATATGTTTGGTACCTATATGGAACTCAGGACAAAATCATCTGTAATCTTCATAACCCAAACGAAGTAGATGTTCAATGTCTCATTCTTTATTCTCTTCAAGATATTATAGTAATTGATAAGAAATCAAAGAACAAAACACTAACCATCTTCTTTGAAAACTAAAGAAAAAGAAGTAAAGAAAACATAGAATTTGATTCTAAAGGATTGAAATAAAGATGCAAGTCTTTGAGTGTCCACAACATAGAGAACAATAACAACATGCTCTCTTCAATACCTACATTCAAATCCAAATGACAACTTTCAGTTTCATGAGTTTATTAAAACACACTTAAGTCTTTCATTTTTTTTAGTTTGTGCAGATTTTTAAAAATTATGTCAAAATGTAAATTAGAAACCACACTCAAATATTTTTAAAAAATACAAAATATTTCACAACACAGTGCATCCATCCTTTAGTGGACATAGGGGGATCATTCACAAGTTGGTTTCAGTTGGCTCAAACAAGGGGAAACTGGAGATGGACTTAGTTGTTGGCTGAATCTCTTGAATAGTTCTATGAATAGACTTAATGGAAGACTGAAGAACCTATATGTATATAAGAAAGGAATAATTGAGGAGATTTGCCAAATCCATGTCTAAGAGCTATGAAAGGAATGAAGGTCACAATCTCATAGTGGGTAAATCCATCCCTACATGAAGCACATCAGGCATGAAGCAAAACAGAGGAAAGAGAGCTATCTATCAGTTACTAGACTATGATGAGAGTATTTTGCCTATAATTTTGAGTATTGTGTACACAATAAAACTTTGTCCTTTGACTAAATATTTAGTTACTAATCAAGAAGTTTGGGTATGAGCATCAGACCATTGTGGACCCCACTGTAGGGAGATGCCTAGTGAGGAAACCATTTCCAGAAGATTTTAGGCTACAATTTGAGGATTTCAGTCCATGTTGTAACTACTTCTACACATCAGGAAAATATTTATAAAGACAATAAAATATTCAAACCCATTCCTTTGCAGGCTGCACCTCAGTAAGCATAGTTTCCCCCAAATTCTCTGGGTTGTTAAGTTCTCTTTCATATCCCTGCATGGGTAAGAGCTCTTTGCCAACTGGCTGAGACAGTCCATGTTAGTTTGTCCACTCTAGGTGTTTCATACCGTACCTTAGAGTAAGCAAATCAGAAAGTTTTGTGGATCCCATGTAAATAGTTTGGTGAGAATTTATCTGCAGAAGTAGCAGAGCAGGCAACATACTAATCTATTTTTTTCCCTAGGAAGTAGCTTCCAAATTCTTCTCAAGCATTAGGCAGTAATTAATCAAAAGAAGTCCAAGGAATCTGGAACATCTAGGGATGTGCAATCCTTGAAGCCCCTTGATCACTAAATTCTTCCCTACTGTCTGTGTTTCTAAGAGCCCAGATATTTTGAGGTTTTTTTCTTGGGATTTCACTGCAGCCTCCAGAAATTTTGTGGGATATGTACTAGTGAAGACTACTTGTACACAGATTTAAGCCAATTGAAATGTTTTTTAGTCATTCAGAGACTATATCCAAGTCTAACCCTTAGCCATTTTGAGGATGATCTTTTAAGCACAAATACTATATTCTTTTTTTTTCAATATTTTATTAAATATTTTCTTAATTTACATTTCAAATGCTATCACGAAAGTTCTCTCCCTCCGCCCACCACCCTGTTCCCCTGCCCACCCACTCCCACTCCTTGTCCCTGGAGTTCCCCTGTATTGGGGCAGATATTCTTGATGAAAATACTTTAGTTCACAAGAACCGTAATCCAGAAGCAGAAGTAAAGTAGCCAAAAATCAAAGTTAGTACATTTATAGACTTTTCCAGAACTAAGAACTTTGATAGATTAGGTATTTGGTTTTATATTGGCAACTGGTTGTGCCTACATGCTCAGTTTTATGACCTGATTGTTACTTATATCATAAAGGCAGTTGTGCTAAGGTTTAGAATCCTGCTACAATGCAATAGGCATATAAATACAAAATACATCTAGCCCATTTATAACATCCCCAAATCTCAGCAACTTTAACATATTCCACAGCCCAGAAAGTCTCTTCTGAATCTCAAACTTTCCTAAATTTGAATACTGATAAATTAAAAAATATTACCGATAAACTATCTTTCAGAATAACCATTCACATTCCAAAACCAGAAATAAGAGATAAACAATAATAGACAAGACAAAACAAAACTCAAAACCCAAACAGGGAAAACACAAAAGCAACCAGCTCCATATCTAGATCTGGAGGACTTCAGTGGCATCCTTAGAACTCCATGAGACTTGGAGTTACAGGACTCTACTTCTACTACTTATAGCAAGTAAAGTCTCTCTTAGAATGGCTTCTTCACACTGTAGCTACAGGTTCCTTAGGCAAACACCTCACTTTTGGCATGTCCATTGTCCTAAAATCTCCACTATCTTTACTTCTTCCTACAAAGACTTCCTAGGGCTAAGTTAAATGAATGAAATCCTGACATTTATGCCTAACCTCATTGATGTTTGAATTTGGTATACTATTTCCTGTCCAAAACTGACATTTTGCATGCCTGTAAATTAAGAATTGAACAAATACATTGGAATTATTCTACCAACTTGTCATATAACTTGGCTTTATCTACCATAGATAAGATGGCTTCTGAGTGTCTTGATAATGTTACATGGGAAAATGGAACCTGGGAAAATATTCTCTAAGATGCTGGTTTGAGCAGGAAACCTCTTAGTTGCATTCTCAACCCCATCAGTCACATTTTTTTTTTTTTTTTTTTTTTGCCACTAACAGGCCTCACATGGCCTCCCTCAATCCTCAGAAGAAATCAGGGGCTCTGATTACAGGCAAGCAAAGAGTTGGCAGAGATGACAAACAAATATGGCCACAAGGGAATGTGGTATCTGAATGTAATTTGTCTGAAAGCAAGCATCAGTCTCATAAGTGACTTTTACACAAAACAGAGGAATGCATACAAAAAACTAACAGGAACCAACTGGGTTAAAAATCAATGTTAACAACTGGGATCAAAAGCAGCCCCACCTAAGGTCAGCTTAGTCTTTGAAGCCAGGGGCAAGGGCTTGAAGCCCTTGCCATAGTTCCAATTCTAGTCTATTGCATAGTATACCTTCCCCCTAGGCCATTGTAAATTCCTGTGTATAGGTGTAACTCTGCTATCAATAGTTCTAAGGATTTACTCTAGTTCCTTCTTAGACCATAACCTTCCTTCTTCCTAGGTCATTTTAAAGTCTTGTATATGGGAGTAACATGGCTATTATTCTAAGTGATTGTGTTTGGTGACTTTCTACTAATAAGTAATGTAGTCTGCCATACATAACTATAATAAGAATTCTAAACTTACTTTGCTAAGCTTGCCCTGAAATTTCTAACTCTATTTAGTAGATAGTAATGCCTGATGCCTTTCACTATCTCTCTTATAATACTAGAGGCAATTCTGAATGTCACTGAATAGGCAGCATTCTTACTGAATTCCAAGCTCAGGGCTGGTTCAAGGTCTACCTAGGTCATTGATGAAGGCCAGGAAGCAAAGTTCAATTTTGCTTAGGTATTTGGCAATTCATTGCTTGGAGACACCTATAATAAAACAATAGTGAGGGAAAGCACACAGATCCATTCGCAAGGACATTATTGGAGCATTTGTTATATGGGATGCCACGATTCCAGGATATTAAGTTTTCTGTGAACTTTTCACCTCAGGACTTTGTCCAGGTTTCTGAAAATGTCATGTGAGTCACTACTGGAGTGGATGTAGCAAATTTTAATACTTCTCAATGTAAAATACAACTGTTGATAAATAGGAATTGGTTTTCAATGTACTTTTTTATTGTATTAATGCAAAGTGTGCAGTTTCTAATTAATTTTGCTTATTTATTAATTATTTATTAACAACTACAGATAACTACAGACCACTGCACTCACTTCTCTACAACTTTAACGTTACTCAAACTCTTTTTTTTTCAGAAGCTGCAAATTCATTTTCTTTTCTTTTTTTTTTTTTCTTTTTGCATCCCTATTATAAACTTCAGTATAAAGGGTGATAACAATGTCCAGCATTATCTTTATACTGGACTGAATTTTTCTCCATCAAACAACTTAGTCCATTTCTTTAAATTCAGCCCCACTCAAGTGTTTAGTACACATGAACATATCCAGATTCTCCCACAGTACAGAAAAAAAAAAAAATGCTGCTAAAATTGCCCCATCAGATGTCTGTATTTTCTTCTAAAACGTCTTGAGATAGACATCTACTTTTCATATTTTCTCCTAGTTCTCTGGTCTTCTCAACTTCCACCAAAGTGGCCCATTAAACTTTAATTACAGCATGGTAGATCTTTTCAGGTTCAAAATTCCAAACTCTCCCATATTCCTACCAAAACCACTTCCAGTAGTCAACCAATTAAAACCAAATAAAGCATCAGGGCATAAAAGCAAGTGACAGAAATGATTGTGTTTTAATTCAAATGTAAACTAAATAACAAAATTAAATAATATTTTCAAAATCTGAAAAATTAAACAAAAGAAGACAAATTCAGACCTCCTCCTGTGGAGAATGAACTGAGAACTAAATGTATATTCTTATGATCTCCTTGCATTCAGGCAAATTCTTTCAGATGCAAACTCTGGTACTGGATTTATTAAATGTCCAATCTTTATTTTTTAAATAGGAATGTTACTTTCAAAAACATTTTACTTCCCAGTATCCAACATTGTAAGAACCAGATACAAAAATTCTAATATTCATATATCCTAAAATTTTATTTGTATGGAGGCACCATATTTTGAATTATTTTGTATTTGAATAATTGATTGTGATTTCTAATTTTCATTTTGACATAATTTTTATAAATCTGCAAAAACTGAGAAAAGAAATTGAACAACTTAAATATGTGTTTATAAACTCATGAAACTGAAAGGCAACATTTGGATTTGATTGTAGCTACTGAAGAGAGCAAATTGCTTGGCAATTTAGTCTTGGCAACAAAATCATCTGAAATAATATAGTGACTTCTAGGTCTATGGTATTGATACTTGGGTTATTAAGAAGGAGAGGGCAGAAAAATTAAACGTGATTTAAAATTCCATCCATGATGTCTTCTGATCCTTTGCTTCTCATAATCTTGACCAAAGTATATACCTACACAGATGTTGAAAGCTTAATCAAATGTGGGACTCCATAACACAGCATCAATGAGGTATTTTACTTTTTCTAGTTTGAGATGATTTGGTGATGAAAGATCCAGAGAGAGAGAGAGAGAGAGTAAAAAAATATGTAAGCCCCTAGACCTGTGTCCAAAATAGACCTCACTAATAGCAGGGAGTAAAAGTTGAACATTGTTCCAGGATGTACTAACCACAAAGTAGAAGTTTAACTTGATCCATTGTTTCAGGAAATGTTCTTACAGAATGCTCTAACTGTTCCTTGAACCCATTATACTTGCTAAATGCTACAGCCCAATGACAGGTGTTTGTGGTTTCTGCCTTTATAAACCCATTACCACTTAAGCTCAGAGCCAACTACTCTACCCCTGCATGGGATACTAGTTGTCCCCAGTGCTTGGGCCTTTCCCAATTAAACCTCTTGCTGTTTGCATCAAGATTGGTCTCTTGTGAGTTCTTGGGGGTCGCTCCATTCTGGGGCTTGAGTGAAAGTCATTCCTGTTTCAGGGGACTTTCAGTGATACAACTGTTTTAATTAATCCGGACTCTTGTAATACCTCAACAGTTGTCCTATAGTTGTCTTAGTATATCCATGGGCTCAACACATTGTATTTGAGTATGTTATTGTTCCCCCAGCTGATGTACACATATTTGGAAAAATAAGTCAGAGCGAGAAATACATTTATCATGTGTTAAATGTATGAGTTTAGAAAGAACAGTAATACTTGGAAGGAGAAGATAGAATGCTATGGAGCAGCTATGTGGGAAAAAGAAGTAGGGTCAAGTAAGCATTGTGAAGATGTCATAAGCATTGTGTATGATCAATAGAAACACATTTTTCACAAAATGAAAACAAATCATGGCTTCATTATATTACTAGAAATTATATACAGAAATGATTTGTTGCTAAAAAAAATAGTATTTAAAGGATCAACATGGTTTGTTGAACGTTAAACTTTATTCTCAGTTTCTTTCTCATGAAACATAATTATCAATTCAGTATTCACTCAATAGCATTGTAGTCTTCTGACACCAATCTTACATTTGTTCATGATTACTGCATATGCTGGTATCTACTGCTGTCATGCAACTATACAGACTTTCTTTCAACTGCAGCACATCATTTTCCTTTCTCCCAACAAACACCTTAATATTTTTATGATATTAACCTCTTATTCTTTTTATTTTTGTTTTGTACTTCTTAGACAACAGATTAAGGTGTTTTTTTTTTTTTCATACTGTTCTTATATAGATGCAATTGATGGCCCAAGACTGAAGAGTTCATGAAAAGGAGTTGAGGCTTGGAACTATGAAGAGAGCCTAAGAGAGGCTGTTGGTGAAGCCTAGTTACAGCAGAATACAGCAGTGTTTTGGAGATGCCAGTACAATGAGGTGACCACCAAGAACAGCAGCAGCAGTGGAGTACAGGCACCTGGAGCCTAGACGACTAACTGTGTGCTACAAAGGGCAAGCTGGGGAAGTGACCCAAGACCTTGGAAAAGCCTAGAAGATGGTGAGTAGATCCCAAATATTGGATGGTTGGAGCCTGGTTTTGCTTTTGATTGTGACTGTGCCCTGATATTTTTCCCTGTTGAAGTAAGAAGGTATTTTAGTGGAGCCCACAGTTAAGAGAGTTTCAATTTGGAAAAGAATTTGAATTTTAAAAGACATTGGATATTTTAAAGGGATTGAACTGTTAATATGTAAACACTGTGGGACTTTTAAAGTTATTGAGATCTTTGGGATGAATAAGAAAGTAAAGGTTGAGGGTTATTAGTGATGTATTTGTGTGTCAAGTTGACAAGGGGTCAATAGTACTGGCTGAGTTTGTGTGTCTACTTAACACAAGCTGGAGTTATCAGAATGAAAGGAGCTTATAGTTTAACTTGTAGTTTGTAAGTTGAAGCTTTTGGTTTTTAGAGAAAAAAAATTATTCAGGCCAAAATGTCTAAGGCTACATTTCTGTAGGCATAATTTGAAGAGCCCTGATAATAGTAGTGGCAATTAATAAAGTAATTTGGAACACCATCCTTAATTCCTATGCTGTGAAGAAGAATCTCTGCTCATCTCCTGTCTCGTGGCGCAAGCATTTTGACCCTTAACAAAGGGAATCCTTATAGGAAAATATTTGGTTGCCTCAAGGATGACATCATGATTCTATTCAGAGTAGATTTCCAAACACACATTTTCCTATAACCTGGCCACTGCAGGAAAAAAGCAACAGAGAAAGAAGAAATACTCTGGTGCTACCAAGGGCACAGAGGTTGCATCATGGACAGTACTGCAAGGAGGAGATGCCTTATTCCCTTTAAGTTTACTGAGCAGTTTGCTAACTGTGCATTTTTGCTGAAAAGGAATATTGAGATAGTTAATAACTGATCATATTATGTTTGTTGAAAATAACAAAGCAGAACTCCCAAGGTAATTATAGTAAGGGAGGAATTGTACATTTCATTCCTCAGTTTCTGCAGGTAATGGAGGGTTCATCCAAATACCTGCCAATAGGACTTTTATGATTTTGACAATGTTATTAAAGTAAGCCAAAAATTTTCTTAATGTATGCATTCTCCATGCAGGGTGAATGATTCTATTATATACGTTAAAAACACAAAGCTATGTTTGAATTGGTTTTTATGTTTCAGGTTTACTTTAATAAAAACTTCATTGATGTTGAATTCTTTTCCTGTTTTGCAATTGCTTTCTTATTTACTTTAGCTGAAGAATGTGCTATTCTGTCATTGATAGGGCAGATTTAAAAGAATGATGTCATTTGGTAAAATAACATGGTTTTTGGAAGGAGATGATATCAATTTGAATCTTTTTTAACAGCTTTTTTTCTCAATATTAAAGTGAAAACTGAAAACTCTGTCTCCTTAAAACAATAAAATTCACTGCCCATGAACACCAAAATACTGTGAAACAGTTATTTAGTATACATAAACTATAAGTTATTCTATTAGAATCCCTTCTGCCACCATCATACACAGGCCTCCCAGCCGTGTGGCTCACCAGCAACAGGAAACAATATGTGTTTGTATGTTTTGAAGAGCTGGGAGAAAAAGAGAAATGGAATGGTTTGAGCTTTATGAAGAGAAATGAAACTGGAGCTATGAAGATAGAAAGGCTACCCTGATGTGAATATGCCTGCTCTGCCACCTGAGACTATGGTGAAATCCCAGCTGGAGCTGTCACTAAAGGCTATATTGGGATCTGTAGCCATGCAACATAGCCTATGTCAATGTCTGTAGCTCCTATTACTATTAAGACCTTGTGTACTTCCCTGGTCTGGGCTTGCCTTGTATCAAGTTGATGTACAGGGGTTGTACCTAGCTGTACTTACCCTCACTGGCTGTGGCACTCTGGAGAGCACACATTCCTCTCTGATTGCTGCACTCAGGAGAGTGGGCCCTGCCTCACAGCTGAGAAGCACTGTTGGGGTCCACTGCCCGCAGTGAACTGGGTTCCTGGAGGATTGGCCCGAAGCTGAAATGAAACTAAGGGAGTGGGGGAAGAAAGAAGGTCTCCGAGGCTACATGGTTGCTTCTGCTTAGAACGACTGTTTAATGGTGGACAAGCATTTGGGGATAAAGGAAGGGGAAGCCCCACCCCCAGTCTTCTGCGCAGGCGTTCTGGAGTTTGGCGGGAACCCTGAAGTCTCATGACATCTCTCAGGTTGCGCAGGTGGGCTGGTCGTAGGTGGGCCTCTGGTAAGCTGGGCGGAGCCGGGTGACCTAGGAGACTTGCAGAACCATGCTGCAGGGGTACCGGGCTCTCTTAGCCTAGTTAACAACACAATGGATGCCATTGGGTGCGGCACGGCTCTGGTCAATTGCACCAACTGTGTTGGTGGGGAAGGACACCACAAAGCACAACAGATCTGGTACTGGTGGTAAGTATGGCAGAGCTACACCTGTGTTTATCTGCCATAGAATTGAATGGGCAAGAGAGATATGCCCTATTTACTACTCATCTCTCACTACCTGATTCATGCAGGAGAGCTTCATCAGATGTGATGAGAGCTGCACCAGACATCATGAGTGCAGCAGAATTAACCATTCTCTTCCTTGGTTCCAGCACTTGGTAGAACAGGCCCTACTCTTCACCTAGGCAGCAGAGTAGAGCTGACCTTGTATCTAGGCTTCAGCTAAGCTGGCCTGAGGTCATAACATAGGAGAGAGCTGGTCCTGCTAGTAATCTGCAGTGCTTTGTTATAGGACAGGATGAATTCTCCCCACCCCATTCTACCTACAGCTGGCTGTAGAACTGGTGCCAGGTTGATGAGAGTTGAAGAAGTGGCCCTATTCCTCCCCATCTCCATCAATTGGGTTAGCAGGCCCTACACTTCATCTGATCATCACAGTAGACATGATCCTAATGGCAGGGGTGCAGGTAAATAGGCACTGAGGGCTTAAGAGTGGGAGTGATAGCCCTACCCCTTGCCATCTGCAGAACTGTGTAGGATAGCAGAAGCTATGCTGGAGAGTTCACCCTGGTCTTCTAGATGCAGAGAAGACATAGTAAGATTCATAATTCACCTACTACCTAAACCTACATCCAGGGCTTTGTGTTGGCCCATCCTGACATTTACATCATCTATCAACTAGTAGCAGCATCTTCATGAGACAGGAAAAAAATAGGATATCTTTGTGGAGTCCCCATGAGGATTCAGTATTCACAGTGTAGGTAAGCCAGATGACTTGAAAGAGACCACTGACTCGGTACAACTATCATTTGCAAGTAAAGATGTGACCAGTTAAAGGATATACTCTGGGCTTAACTGTGACATGTTAAAGCTTCCACAGCAATTTTTTAAGTGTTTTATCTATCTATCTATCTATCTATCTATCTATCTATCTATCTATCATCTATCTATCTATCTATCTATCTATCTATCTATCTATCTATCTATCTATCTATCTATCGATCTAGTTATCCATCTTTTGAGGTTGTAAGGACAGAGGGCAGATATAAAAGGCAAGGGAGATTAATGAAATTGGGGTACATTCTATGTTACTCACAAATAATCAATCAGCCTATTTATCAATCAATAAATAAAGGTGTTGGTAACAAAAAAGTCATTATAAACCACTTAAGAATTAACCTTTTCTAAATAGCATAAATGTTGATATCATTCTTAAATATCAATTACTTGAAAATATATTAACACTTAAAATTAGTTCAAGTTCTTTTTATAGTGTCTTTTCTTGACTTATTAATTCTACTTGATTTCTCAACTATTCTGGAACAAATTTATATGGGGAAAGTACATTTTTTTGTTGTTGTTGTTGCTGTTGCTATACAATTTGGAAATGTCAGCACATTTTAGGAATAAATATTTTTATAATTTCAAATAAGGGGTAAATAATATAACATCAACATACTACTTTTTAACTAGGTTTGAAAAAAAACAAAAACAAAAACAAACAAAAAAAAAACCTTCCCTTGAAAGTACTCCTCTACATAAACAATAGCACTGGGGAGTAATACGCCCATGGAACCAAGTATGTGCCTAATCTATTTCAATGGAATTTTATAACTAAAATCTCCAGAAATGTTGGAAATAAATACTGCAGATAAAAACCAAAATGGCCATATTTCAGTTCTACCCCCACAATTGTTCTGAAATGAGTAATAAACTTTATGTATTTATTGTAAAAAGTTCATAATTTTAAATTTTATTTGACATATGTAAAAATATTATGACCTTGGTTCATCTAGCCTTTCAGACTGTTGCAGTCAGTATTTCAGTAAAGCCCTGAACTTTCTCAGCACATAGAGACATAACAACAAATGATGCTAGCTGGCATTCTTTTGACTTAACCAATTTTTCCAATTTCCTTTTGGGCCCCTAAACAAGAATTCTTTGCCCCAGGTCAGCTGGAAGCAATTATGAGAAGACCATCTTCCCAATACCTTAAATTTGTTGGATAAGTTTTGGTCATTTTATGAGTTATAGATATGTTGTGATTTTAGGGAATGGTTACAAATTTTTATGGTCTTGGACAGGGATGAAAGTAAATAGGAAGTTAGATTGAGGGATATATATATTTTTTTTTCTTTACATTATTCTGTCTTTCTTTCTTCCTTAGGTAATGGAATGGGTTTAAGAAGAAAATTGTGAGATATGGAATATTATCAGAAATTAGACATATAGGGGTACATTATTGAATCTACTCTTAAACTAAAAAAAAAAAAATCTTTGGTGATCACAGAAATGCAATTCAAAGCAACCTTGATATTCCACCTTAGGCCAGCCAGAATGGCTAAGATCAAAACCTTAGGTGACAGCACAAGTTGTAGAGAATGTGGAGAAAGAGGAATACTCCTTCATTGCTGGTAGAATTGCAAACTGGTACAACCACTCTGGAAATCAATGTAGAGTTTCCTCAGTAAGTTGGAATAGGTCTACCTGAAGAACCAGCTACACCACTCTTGGGAGTATTCCCAAAAGATGCCCCAACATGGCCTGCAGCACATGTTCCACTATGTTCATAGCAGCCTAATTTGTGATAGCCAGAAGCTGGAAACAACCAAGATGTCCCATGACAGAATAGATACAGAAAATGTGGTTCATTTACACAATGGAATACTACTCAGCTATTAACAATGAGGACATCCTGACTTTTGCAAACAAATGAATGGAACTAGAAAATATCATCCTGAGTGAGGTAACTTAGACCCAAAAGGTCATGGACGGTATGTGCTCACTAATAAGTGGATATTAGCTGAAAACAAAAACAAAACGAGAACAAGAACAAGAACAAGAACAAGAACAAGAACAAGAACAAGAACAAGAACAAGAACAAGAACAAGAACAAGAACAAGAACAAGAACAAGAACAATAAAAACCATGCAGAATACACAAGATACAGTCCACAGATTTCAAAAGGAGTAACAAGCTGAAGTGCCCAAGTGAGGGCACCTCAGTCCCACATAGGAGAAAGAAGAAAGCAATCACAAGAACTGAGGGAGGGAGGGATGGACTTAGAGGGAAATTAGACTGGGTCCAGGTGACAGGGGCAGTGGTGGTTAGAGGGGAGCTTGATTTGGTATTGGGTGAGGGAAAAGAACTGAAGACCTAAGGTCCAGCAGAAAGAATGCATCATAAAATAAAAGCTTAAAAAGAGAAGTATCCAGATGTCTTACTTGCATCATTTATTTCTAGTTTTCCTTTTCTTTTTGGTTAAATAATTTGAGTTACTTTTCTTGATATTTTTCTGACTTTTGATTTCAAGGGAAAGCTTAGAAGACACAAACAAAAATGTACATTTTTTCCTACAAAAATGTAGTATTTTATGCATAAAAATTGTGACATTAATATTTTTCTCAACACTATAAATTTTGAAGAACACTCACTACTAGGTTAAAGAGAATTTTGTATTTCTTACTTTTTATCATCCTAAATATTCTGTTTTGTATATTTCTCCAGGATATAATTTTCTTTCTACTATTTAGTAAAAGGACTAAAACTTTTGAGATTTTTTTTTTAATCTGTATGAGTATACACATGGGCTGAGAGAAAATGATTTTCAAAAGCACAATTGTTTGTTTAAGAGAAACTACATTAAAGCTATACTTAGGAGACTGAGAATATGGCTCACTTTGTATGAATCTTTGCTTACAAGCTTGAGAATCTGGGTTCTGATCCCCAGCTCCCATGTAAAAAGCTGTCACAGCCACAGGAGCCTGTAAACCCAGATTGGAGGAGTGTAAACAAAGGTAGGAAGACTTCTGGGTCCTTCTGGGCAGCCAATTTAGTTAAGACTCTCCAAACTCCAACTTTAATCACAGATCTCATTTGTGGATAAGTAGGCAGATAGATATAGAATACACTCAATTACTTTCTCTAGTCTCCATATAAAACCTACATGTAGAAGAATTTTAATACAGGAACATACTGCTGTGACAAAGAACTACATCCAAAATCCTTCAAGGTCTATGCTTATCAGGCTGGAATGACACACCTTTAGTCCTTCTGTCTAGAACACTCATCTTTAACTGCTCTGGCTTTTATATACACATGCCCTTCATATACACCTTGAGTTCCTCTGGCTGGAATACAGATATATGTTTAGTCCACACTATTAATCTCAAACACTAATATTTAATTGAGGGGCAGAGAAAGTGGAGAGTAAGAAAAGATTTGATAGAATGAATCTGAGGTAGAATATACCCAACTGTCTCAAGTGAAGACAGCAAAGAAAGGCTACTTTAGAGCAATGTAGGAAGAGAGCTGGAGTTGAATTCAGTGCAGTTCAATTGAATGGAGTTGAGTTTAGTTGAATTCAGGCAATCATTGCAGTCAATACAGTTCAGTCCCTGAAATTCAGAGGTAGTCTTTCTTTCTTTCTTTCTTTCTTTCTTTCTTTCTTTCTTTCTTTCTTTCTTTCTTTCTTTTCTTTCTTTCTTTCTTTCTTTCTTTCTTTCTTTCTTTCTTTCTTTCTTTTGATTATATATTTTCTTCATTTACATTTCAAATGTTATATCCCCTTCCCTTGTTTCCTCTTTGAAAATCCCTATCCCCTTCACCCTCCCACTGATGACCAACCCACCCCTCCTGCTTCCTGTTCCTGGCATTCCCCTACACTGGGGCTTTGAGCCTTCACAGAACCAAAGGCAGAAGAAGTTTTTCTAAACAGGGTAATTGAGTCAGAAGCTAAGAGAAGTCAATTTGAATTATTCAGCATAAAAAGAAATTTGACAAAATCAAATTCACACAATATCTTTCCACAAATCCAGCCCTTCAAAGGATAATAACAGAAAAACACCAATACAAGGACGGAAACTATGCCCTAGGAAAAGCAAGAAAGTAATAATTCAACAAACCTAAAAGAAGACAGCCACAAGAACAGAATTCCAACTCTAAAAACAAAAATGACAGGAAGCAACAATTACTGTTCCTTAATATCTCTTAAGATCAATGGACTCAATTCCCCAATAAAAAGACATACACTATCAGACTGGCTACACAAACAGGACCCAACATTTTACTGCTTACAGCAAACACACCTCAGGAAAAAAGACAGATACTACCTCAGAGTGAAAGGCTGGAAAACAATTTTCCAAGCAAATGGTCCCAAGAAAAAAGCTGGGGTAGCCATTTTAATATCGAATAAAATAGACTTTCAACCCAAAATTATCAAAAAAGGCAAAAAGGGGCACTTCATACTCATCAAAGGCAAAATCTTCCAAGAGGAACTCTCAATTCTGAATATCTATGCTCCAAATGCAAGGGCAGCCACATTCATTAAAGAAACTTTAATAAAGCTCAAAGCACACATTGCATCTCACACAATAATAGTGGGAGACTTCAACACCCCACTCTCATTAATGGACAGATCCTGGAAATAGAAACGAAACAGAGCCACAATCAAACTAACAGAGGCTATGAAACAAATGGATTCAACAGATATCTACAGAATATTTCATCCTAAAACAAAAGGATATACCATTTTCTAGCACCTCATGGCACCTTCTCCAAAATTGACCATATAATTGGCTACAGAACAGGTCTCAACAGATTCAAAAATATTGAAATTGTCCCATGCATCCTGTCAGATCACCATGGACTAAGGCAGTTCTTCAATAACAGCATAAGTAGGAGAACACCAACATTCACGTGGAAACTGTACAACATTCTACTTAATTATACCTTGGTCAAGGAAGAAATAAAGAAAGAAACTAAACACTTTCTAGGGTTTAATGAAAATGAAGCTACAACATACTCAAACTTCTGGGACACAATGAAGAGGTAAACCTATACCTCTGAGTACCTAAAAAAAGAAAATGGAGAGAGCACACACTAGTAGCTTGGCAGCACATCTACAAGCTCTAGAACAAATGGAAGCAAATTCACCTAAGAGGAGTAGACAGCAGGAAATAATCAAACTCAGGGGTGAAATCAACCATGTGGAAACAAAAAGAACTATCCAAAGAATCAATCAAACCAGGAGCTGGTTCTTTGAGAAAGTCAACAAGATAGATAAACCCTTAGCCAGACTCACTAGAGGCCACAGGTATAGTATCCTAATTAACAAAATTAGAAATGAAAAGGGAGACATAACAACAGATCCCGAGGAATTTCAAAACACCATTAGATCCTTCAACAAAGGTTATATTAAAAAAAAAAAATTGGAAAATCTAGATGAAATGGATAACTTTCTAGACAGATACCAAGTTCCAAAGTTAAACGAGCATCAGATTAATAACCTAAACAGCCCTATATCTCCTAAAGAAATATAAGCAGTAATTAATAGTCTCCCAACCAAAAAATGCCTAGGACCAGATGGGTTTAGTGCAGAGTTCTACCAGACCTTCAAAGAAGACCTAATTCAGGTTCTTCTCAAACTATTCAACAAAATAGAATCTGAAGGTACACTACCCATTCTATGAAGCCACAATTACTCTGATACCGAAACCACATAAAGACACAACAAAGATAGAGAACTTCAGACCAATTTTCCTTATGAATATCTACACAAAAATACTCAACAAAATTCTCCCTAACCAAATCCAAGAACACATCAAAATGATCATCCATCATGACCAAGTAGGCTTCATCACAGGAATGCAGGGATGGTTTAATATACAGAAATCCATCAACTTAATACACTATATAAACAAACTCAAATATAAAAACCACATGATCATCTCCTTAGATGCCAAGAAAGCATTTGACAAAATCCAACACCCATTCATGATAAAAGTCTTGGAAAGATCAGGAATTCAAGGCCCATACCTAAATATAATAAAAGCAATCTACAGCAAACCAGTGGTCAACATCAAACTAAATGGAGAGAAACTGGAAGCAATTCCACTAAAATCAGGGACTAGAGAAGGCTGCCTACTTTCTCCCTACCTATTCAATATAGTACTTGAAGTCCTAGTCAGAGCAATTTGACAACAAAAGGAGGTCAAGGGGATACAAATTGGAAAGGAAGAAGTCAAATTATCGCTATTTGCAGATGATATGATAGTATATATAAGTGACTCCAAAAACTACACCAGAGAACTCCTAAACCTGATAAACAGCTTCAGTGTAGTTGCTGGATATAGAATTAACTCAAACAAATCCCTGGCCTTTCTCTACACAAAGGATAAAAGGGCTGAGAAAGAGATCAGGGAAACAGCACCCTTCACAATAGTCACTAACAGTATAAAATATCTTGTTGTGACTCTAACGAAGGAAGTGAAAGATTTGTATGATAAGAACTACAAGTCTCTGAGGAAAGACATTGAGGAAGATCACAGAAGATGGAAGGATCTCCCATGCTCATGGGTTGGCAGAATCAATATTGTAAAAATGGCTATCTTGCCTAAAGCTATCTACAGATTCAATGCAATTCCCATCAAAATTCCAACTCAATTCTTCAAGGATTTAGAAAAGACAATTTGCAAGTTCATCTGGAATAACAAAAAACCTAGACTAGCGAAAACTCTTCTCAACAATAAAAGAACCTCTGGTGGAATCACCATGCCTGACCTCAAGCTGTCTTACAAAGCAACTGTAATAAAAACTGAATGGTTTTGGTACTGCAATGGACAGGTAGATCAATGGAATAGGATCAAAGACCCAGAAATGAATCTACACACCTATGGTCAACTGATCTTTGACAAGGGAGCTAAAACTATCCAGTGGAAAACAGAAAGCATTTTCAACAAATGGTGCTGGCACAACTGGTGGTTTTCATGTAAAAGACTGGGAATTGATCCATTCTTACCTCCTTGTACTTAGGTCTAGTCTAAGTGGTTTAAAGATCTCCACATAAAACCAGAGACACTGAAACTTATAGAGGAGAAAGTGGGGAAAAGCCTCAAAGATATGGGCACAGGGGGAAAATTCCTGAATAGAAAAGCAAAGGCTTGTGCTGTAGATCAATAATTGACAAATGGGACTTCATAAAGTTGCAAAGTTTCTGTAAGGCAAAAGATATTGTCAACAAGACAAAAGGGCAACGAACAGATTGGGAAAGGATCTTTACCAATCCTAAATCAGATAGAGGACTGATATCTAATATATATATAAAAACTCAAGAAGGTGGACACCAGGAAATCAAATATTCCCATTAAAAATTGGGGCACAGAGTTAAACAAAGAATTCTCAACTGAGGAATACCGAATGGCTGGGAAGCACATGAAAAAATGTACCTTAATCATCAGGGAAATGCAAATCAAAACAACCCTGAGATTCTACCTCACAGCAGTAAGAATGAGTAAGATCAAAAATTCAAGTGACAGCAGATGCTGGCATGGATGTGGAGAAAGGGGAACACTCCTCCATTGTTGGTAGGACTGCAAGCTGGTTCAATCACTCTGGAAATCAGTCTGGTGGCTCTTCACAAAATTGGACATTGTACTACTGGAAGATCCTGCAATACCTCTCCTGGGCATATATCCAGAAGATGTTCCATCTGGTAATAAGGACACATGCTCCACTATGTTCATAGCAGCCTTATTCATAAGAGGAATGGATACAAAAATTTGGTACATTTACACAATGGAGTACTACTCAGCTATTAAAAACTTGAATATATGAAATTCCTAGGCAAATGTATGGATCTGGAGGGGATCATCCTGAGTGAGGTAACCCAATCACAAAAGATCTCACATAACATGTACTCACTGATAAGTGGATATTAGCCCAGAAACCTAGACTACCCAACATACAATTTACTAAACACATGAAACTCAACAAGAATGAAGATCAGAATGTGGACACTTTGCCCCTTCTAGAATTAAGAACAAAGCACACATTGAAGGAGTTACAGAGATCAAGTGTGGAGCTTAACCAAAAGGATGGACCATCCAGTGACTGCTGCAGCGGGGGATCCACCCCATAATCAGCTACCAAACACAGACACTATTGCAAGATAGTGCTGAAAGGGCTATGATATAGCTGTCTCTTGGGAGGCTATACCGGTGCCTGGCAAACACAGAAGTGGATGCTCACAGTCACCTATTAGATGGAACACAGGGTTCCCAAAGAAGGAGCTAGAGAAAGTACCTAAGGCTGAAAGGGTCTTCAACCCTATAGGTGGAAGAATAACATGAACTAACTAGTACCCCCAGAGCTCATGTCTCTAGCTGCATATATAGAAGAAGATGGCCTAGTTGGCCATCACTGGGAATCTGAGGTCATTCAAACTTTATATGCCCCAGTACAGGGGAACTCCAGGGCTAATATGTGGGAGTGGGTGGGTAGGGGAGCAGGACGGGGATGGGGGAGGGTTCAGGAGACGTTCGGGATAACATGTGAAATGTAAATGAAGAAAATATCTAATAATAAGAATAAATAAATAAATTAAATAAAATAAAAAGATATTTGAGCCAGAACAGCTGAGTTGAACCATCCAGAAAGAAAGAGTGAGGTTATTCAGGAGTAATTCTTTGATACTAAAGTATTGTAGGCTAAGATGGAGGCTGGAATCTGAAGCCTTCAAGTTACTAGTTTGAAGACATTAGATTGTATGGAGACTAGGAGAGTCCCAGCCTAGGGCTAGGGATAGTTAGGTAGAAACTCTCTGGGCTCAGCCCAAGTCATAGATTCATAAACTTTGAGTATGGTCTCATCTCTTCCCATGACATAAGGGAATAAAAGTGAATTTTACACCCTCTCATATATATATATATATATATATATATATATATATATATATATATATATATATATGATTATGCAAACAAATATCATATTCATACATATTAGGATACTGAAGTCTTTAAAGTCCCATCACCATGACTTAGCAATGGACATGCTAAAGTGGATGAGGAAAAGTCCAGGAGGTCTCCACACAACACACACACACACACACACACACACACACACACCAAGAAATACAGTGAGTAAAAGAAATAATCACTAGGGAAGAATGCACCAATTGGTTATTCAATACCAATGCATAAACCATGAAAACATGCATACAAGGAACATTACACCAACTGAGCAGGTTACACTTGTGTGTGTGTGTATGTATGTGTGTGGGTATGCATGTATGCACATGTGTATACCTGTGTGCATGTGTGTTTATATGTGTTATGTAACAGTAATTAAATAATATTAGGTTACAAATTAGAAAGAGAGCAAAAGAAAGAAGTATATTGGAGATTTTAGATGGATAAAAGGGAATGGAAAATAATATCATCTTGAAACTACAAGAAAAAATATAAAATGTATAAAATATTTTAAGTCCAATACTAGTTTCACAAAAGAGTCATTTAGATTTTTCTATGTGATAATTTTTATCATTATTTTCTAATTTTTAGAAATATTTTAAATAGGTAAATTTATTTTCCATCATTACTGTGTCATTCATATAAATCTATAAACATTTATATTTTGTCTGGGAAGTTTTTCTCCATAGGTCTCCATATTTTTTTAATAATTCTTTTATTTTTATTAAATCTGTTATCTGAAAGAGCCAGAAATTATGGGCAATGCACAATTCATGTAGGAAAGAATTATAAGCAAGTTAAAAGTTGTAGATAAATTTGGTAAAGACAAATAGTCTATAATCCCTAAAAAGACCAGCCTAAATAAGGAAGTGGCATAAGCAACAACTCCAACAACAGGAAGATGGATCTACTGGCACAACCATCCTATCATTTCTCCAAACTATTCAAATGCAAATTCCCTTCAAATGTAAACACTAAAACTAGGAATGTCAATGGGCTCATCTGTTCACACATAGCCATCCAGAAAAGTGTTTCACAGAGGTTGATGTAACTGTCATGTATGAGTCTGGCTACATCTTAAGCATGTTTTGGGCTAACTTGAAAGACTCAACCATGTGGTACTGTTTTGAAGTCATGAAATATTAAATAATGAAGTGGATATAGAGGCAGACACCAAAGTTCCTGCAGGCTACTGAGGCTAGAGACAGTGTGGCAAGACAAAATTCCCCACAAGAGTTCCATGAGGGGTCGTTGAATGTAATTAAGAAATGAATCCCAAGTTGCAGTGGTAACCTTGCAATGCTGATGATGACAGAACTCTAGAACATCTACCAAAGAAAGCTGTCAGTGAGAGATGGTACAGCTTCAGTAAGAATGACAGTGAGGGGAAGGCAGATGTAACATTGTGGAGTTGCCTACATGATACCATCATTATTTCCAAATATCAGAAATGGAGCTGCAGTACTTGATATTTGTTTGATGTTTTAATTTTGTTTTAAACTAATTTTATATGTGTGTGTGTGTGTGTGTGTGTGTGATGAACTGCTATCCCATTCACCTTTGCAGTGGAAATATTTACACTGTGCCATTGTGTACTTAATGTTTTTAACTTATCTTTTAATTTTATAAAGGCTCACAATAGATGGGTCAGTTTTAGTTCAAAAGAAATTTGAAGAAAAGACTCCTGAAGAATAATGGTGCTGATAAAATTCTATGAACCTAGCAAAGCATGATGTTGCCTACCTTTAATCCCAGCACTTGGGAGGCATAGGCAGGTGGATTTCTGAGTTCCAGGCCAACCTAGTCTAAGAGTGATTTCCAGGAAGGCACAGCCAGGGTTACACAGAGAAACCCTGTCTCAAAAAACAAAAGACAAAAAAACAACAAAAAAAAAAAAAAAAAGAAAAAGCTAAAAATCTATGAACCTTATAAGACAAAGTTAATTTTGCATTATGAAATGAATATGAAAGTTTAGACATCAGGAGTAGTATGATATTGTGTATACATTATAACTTTTAGTATCAAGTCAGCAAAGAATTAAACTGTCATGAGTAATTTTCAACTGTGTGAGATGTAGAATGAAAATAGAAAGAAACTTTTAGATATATTCATGATGTTGTTTCAGATATGAATGTATAAACTAGCAAGCACACTTTGAGTATAAGAGGTTACAATTCTTTTGAATATGGTCCTTAACTGAATAAAGCAGAAAGGGTGAGCAGAGAATCTGCATTGTCTTGGTATGTGTATTCTCTGATTCATGATTTCACATTGAATGTGACCCTTATTATTGACAAAACGTCTTCCCCACCATAATGTATTCCTATGTTCAAAACATAAAATAATATGTATTTAGTTTAATCTGATCCTGGGGAAAGTGTAAGCCAATTTATTCATGATTCTTTTTCTATGTATTTTCTGGGAATGATCAGTCCTTCCTACAGAAAGTGCCAATTATTATGACACTAATTGTCTTAAGAGAAAAGTCAATAATAAGGAAGTTCATTAAGAAATATTTTTCTTTGGGGAATATTAAGATTGTAGTCAAAGACCTTAAAAAGGTCTTTTTAAAAACCTTATATTATATCGCGTTTCAATGAAAATCTAAGCATAATTTAAAACACAGTGAGTGATTTCTTATTTGTATTTGCTTTATTCTATATTAAGAAATGGTTAAAGTTTGGCTCCTACTTTTAAGTCATATCCGATGCCAAAGCTGTAACTAAATGTCATGATTACAAGGTGTGCAAACTTTTATGTGATCCTTCAATAATATGAATGTTAATGTTTGTGAAATTTTTTTCCTTAACTGGATTTGTTGGAAGTCCTTTCTATACATGTCTGATGACAAATCCATGTTCCAGGTATTTGAGAATTCTGAATTAATTTAAAATACATATTTCAAATTTCTGTTTACAAAATAGTTTAATACTTGCTCCAAAACAAAAAATTTTTAATTGCATATACATGTGTGTATATTACATATGTAATAATACATACATATAATACATATATATCATACATACACAGACACACACATTTATTTACACACACACACACACACACACACACACACACACACATATATATATATATATATATATATATATANAGAATAACATGAACTAACTAGTACCCCCAGAGCTCATGTCTCTAGCTGCATATATAGAAGAAGATGGCCTAGTTGGCCATCACTGGGAATCTGAGGTCATTCAAACTTTATATGCCCCAGTACAGGGGAACTCCAGGGCTAATATGTGGGAGTGGGTGGGTAGGGGAGCAGGACGGGGATGGGGGAGGGTTCAGGAGACTTTCGGGATAACATGTGAAATGTAAATGAAGAAAATATCTAATAATAAGAATAAATAAATAAATTAAATTAAATAAAAAGATATTTGAGCCAGAACAGCTGAGTTGAACCATCCAGATGAGATCAAAAGAAAGAAAGAGTGAGGTTATTCAGGAGTAATTCTTTGAGACTAAAGTATTGTAGGCTAATATGGAGGCTGGAATCTGAAGCCTTCAAGTTACTAGTTTGAAGACATTAGATTGTATGGAGACTAGGAGAGTCCCAGCCTAGGGCTAGGGATAGTTAGGTAGAAACTCTCTGGGCTCAGCCCAAGTCATGGATTCATAAACTTTGAGTATGGTCTCATCTCTTCCCATGACATAAGGGAATAAAAGTGAATTTTACACCCTCTCATATATATATATATATATATATATATATATATATATATATATATATATATATGATTATGCAAACAAATAACATATTCATACATATTAGGATACTGAAGTCTTTAAAGTCCCATCACCATGACTTAGCAATGGACATGCTAAAGTGGATGAGGAAAAGTCCAGGAGGTCTCCACACAACACACACACACACACACACACACACACACACACACACACACCAAGAAATACAGTGAGTAAAAGAAATAATCACCAGGGAAGAATGCACCAATTGGTTATTCAATACCAATGCATAAACCATGAAAACATGCATACAGGAACATTACACCAACTGAGCATGTTACACTTGTGTGTGTGTGTATGTATGTGTGTGGGTATGCATGTATGCACATGTGTATACCTGTGTGCATGTGTGTTTATAAGTGTTATGTAACAGTAATTAAATAATATTAGGTTACAAATTAGAAAGAGAGCAAAAGAAAGAAGTATATTGGAGATTTTAGATGGATAAAAGGGAATGGAAAATAATATCATCTTGAAACTACAAGAAAAATGTAAAATGTATAAAATATTTTAAGTCCAATACTCGTTTCACAAAAGAGTCATTTGGATTTTTCTATGTGATAATTTTTATCATTATTTTCTAATTTTTAGAAATATTTTAAATAGGTAAATTTATTTTCCATCATTACTGTGTCATTCATATAAATCTATAAACATTTATATTTTGTCTCGGGAGTTTTTCTCCATAGGTCTCCATTTTTTTAAATAATTCTTTTATTTTTATTAAATCTGTTATCTGAAAGAGCCAGAAATTATGGGCAATGCACAGTTCATGTAGGAAAGAATTATAAGCAAGTTAAAAGTTGTAGATAAATGTGGTAAAGACAAATAGTCTATAATCCCTAAAAAGACCAGCCTAAATAAGGAAGCAGCTCAAGCAACAACTCCAACAACAGGAAGATGGATCTACTGGCACAGCCATCCTATCATTTCTCCAAACTATTCAAATGCAAATTCCCTTCAAATGTAAACACTAAAACTAGGAATGTCAATGGGCTCATCTGTTCACACATAGCCATCCAGAAAAGTGTTTCACAGAGGTTGATGTAACTGTCATGTATGAGTCCTGGCTACATCTTAAGCATGTTTTAGGCTAACTTGAAAGACTCAACCATGTGGTACTGTTTTGAAGTCATGAAATATTAAATAATGAAGTGGATATAGAGGCAGACACCAAAGTTCCTGCAGGCTACTGAGGCTAGAGACAGTGTGGCAAGACAAAATTCCCCACAAGAGTTCCATGAGGGGTTGTTGAATGTAATTAAGAAATGAATCCCAAGTTGCAGTGGTAACCTTACAATGCTGATGATGACAGAACTCTAGAACATCTACCAAAGAAAGCTGTCAGTGAGAGATGGTACAGCTTCAGTAAGAATGACAGTGAGGGGAAGGCAGATGTAACATTGTAGAGTTGCCTACATGATACCATCATTATTTCCAAATATCAGAAATGGAGCTGCAGTACTTGATATTTGTTTGATGTTTTAATTTTGTTTTAAACTAATTTTATGTGTGTGTGTGTGTGTGTGTGTGTGTGTGTGTGTGTGTGTGATGAACTGCTATCCCATTCACCTTTGCAGTGGAAATATTTACACTGTGCCATTGTGTACTTAATGTTTTTAACTTATCTTTTAATTTTATAAAGGCTCACAATAGATGGGTCAGTTTTAGTTCAAAAGAAATTTGAAGAAAAGACTCCTGAAGAATAATGGTGCTGATAAAATTCTATGAACCTATCAAAGCATGATGTTGCCTACCTTTAATCCCAGCACTTGGGAGGCATAGGCAGGTGGATTTCTGAGTTCCAGGCCAACCTAGTCTAAGAGTGATTTCCAGGAAGGCACAGCCAGGGTTACACAGAGAAACCCTGTCTCAAAAAACAAAAGACAAAAAACAACAACAACAAAAAAGAAAAAGCTAAAAATCTATGAACCTTATAAGACAAAGTTAATTTTGCATTATGAAATGAATATGAAAGTTTAGACATCAGGAGTAGTATGATATTGTGTATACATTATAACTTTTAGTATCAAGTCAGCAAAGAATTAAACTGTCATGAGTAATTTTCAACTGTGTGAGATGTAGAATGAAAATAGAAAGAAACTTTTAGATATATTCATGATGTTGTTTCAGATATGAATGTATAAACTAGCAAGCACACTTTGAGTATAAGAGGTTACAATTCTTTTGAATATGGTCCTTAACTGAATAAAGCAGAAAGGGTGAGCAGAGAATCTGCATTGTCTTGGTATGTGTATTCTCTGATTCATGATTTCACATTGAATGTGACCCTTATTATTGACAAAACGTCTTCCCCACCATAATGTATTCCTATGTTCAAAACATAAAATAATATGTATTTAGTTTAATCTGATCCTGGGGAAAGTGTAAGCCAATTTATTCATGATTCTTTTTCTATGTATTTTCTGGGGAATGATCAGTCCTTCCTACAGAAAGTGCCAATTATTATGACACTAATTGTCTTAAGAGAAAAGTCAATAATAAGGAAGTTCATTAAGAAATATTTTTCTTTGGGGAATATTAAGATTGTAGTCAAAGACCTTAAAAAGGTATTTTAAAAAACCTTATATTATATCGCGTTTCAATGAAAATCTAAGCATAATTTAAAACACAGTGAGTGATTTCTTATTTGTATTTGCTTTATTCTATATTAAGAAATGGTTAAAGTTTGGCTCCTACTTTTAAGTCATATCCAATGCCAAAGCTGTAACTAAATGTCATGATTACAAGGTGTGCAAACTTTTATGTGATCCTTCAATAATCTGAATGTTAATGTTTGTGAAATTTTTTCCTTAACTGGATTTGTTGGAAGTCCTTTCTATACATGTCTGATGACAAATCCATGTTCCAGGTATTTGAGAATTCTGAATTAATTTAAAATACATATTTCAAATTTCTGTTGACAAAATAGTTTAATACTTGCTCCAAAACAAAATATTTTTAATTGCATATACATGTGTGTATATTACATATATAATAATACATACATATAATACATATATATCATACATACACAGACACACACACATTTATTTACACACACACACACACACACACACACACACACACACACACACATATATATATATATATATATATATATATATATATATATATATATATATATAAANAAACATTGTATCCATTTTCAATAAAGATTAAATCAATACCTAAATGTAGAAAACAGTACTTATAGACAGAGCGTGAATGTTTACAGGATATCAGTATATGTTGGATCTTTTAAGGAGTGATCATAACATTATATTTTAAAGAGAAATATGAAGTCACAAATGGAAGACGTATGGAAGTATTTTGATGTGGTGGTCTCCCAAGATTCCTTTACAAAGAAAACACATGGAAATTCTGACTTGTACATACTATAAGTGTGTGTAGGTGAGTGACCCAAAAACTTTCCTAATTTCTTTTAGTTTCACATTTATTTGTTTTTTTTCAATGCATTTATGTTTGTGTACATAGTACATTCCTGGTGCCTATAAAAGACAGAAATAGTTGTTAGATCCCTTGGAATTGGAGTCACAGACTCTTGTGTGCCACCATGTAGCTTTTGTAAAATGAGTAACAAGTGTTTTCAACTTCTAAGCCAAGGGTATATTCACTCTTTTTTTTTTCCACTTTTTCCATGTAAAAATTTTTTTTGAGGATGTGATTTAATGAAAATACTTCTCCGTTCCATTACATCACTATTTCCCCACCCCATACATGTGTCTTCTGTCTTTCAAATACAGTACCTCCTTTCTGTTGTTTTGGTTTTCTAAGATATTACATGCATGTATGTACTTATTTGTATATGAGCACACGTGAAGTGATAATAATTTATAAGGAGATGGAATACTGGCAGAAAGACAAAGTATTCTGAGAATTGGTGAGCGAATAAAAAGATGTAAAAGGAGATAAAATGTTGTGATTTGAGATAAATTCAAAGGAGACACTTGGGGAGACACTGAGGGAGATTCCAAGGAAGAAAAATTCTGGGATTGTGGGAGCTGTAACTAACTAAATCGTAGATTTAGAGCAATTTGAAGGGGTTAATTATGAGTTAGCCAGAGAATGAGCCAAAGCTTATAGCCTAGGCATTTAATAATAAATAATTAGTCACAGAGTTGTCATCCTGGAAGCAGGGGCTAAGAGAAAGAGATTTAATATATTTTACATACACACACACACACACATACACACACACACACACACACACATACACACACACACAAATGCTCTTCACTGGACATGTTGATCTTTCCAATTTTCAAGGGGGCTCCAACTCTCATCTCCTATCAAAGTCATTGATATCTTCAAATTTTAGGATTTTATAAATTTAAGATGATATAATTATTAAATAACAAATCTGTTTATGTTACCTTGTTAATGATGACAGATTTATTAATTATTAAATAACAAATCTGTTTATGTTACCTCTGTTCATGATGACAGATATTTATTTTTATATGTTAAAATATGTAATATAACTATATCTGAAAGTTTACAATCACAACACATGCCTATTTTAAATATAAATTTAATGAGATGCATAGTTTTATTTTCTTAAGCGAGGACATTTAAATTGTTTTGGTATGAAAATCTAATAGCACAAAAGACTGGTTTTAGAGAGTTCCAGCAAATTACAAGTGTTTAATCATAACAAAAAGCAAACAAAAACTACTGTAAAAGTCAGAGAAGGAATTTGATAAATACAAATATATAAAATAACTATGAATTTGAAGTCAGGGTGAAGAAGTCATAGATCATTAGGAAAGAAGGTTAACAGCTTTTGATCTGACCTATGCCTGGTCAAACTGTGACCAGGTTGTTATCTCTGTTCAGAACAATGAATACTATCAATAATATTAAAATTAATAAGGATGAATAAATCCTCATTTGATCCAGAGAAAATTGTTTCTGCTAGGAAGTAGAACTATCTTTTTATTGAAAGGAGTTTAATCTTTCTATATTAATGTCAAAAAGAGCCAAATTTGTCCCTAGGAGATGATCACTCGTGCTTAGGTTCAGAGGCTCACCACTAAGGAATATACATGAAAGATTTTGTCTAAGCATAGCAGTGCTCTGAACAAAGATTAAGACAAAGAAAATAAAATAGTACAGGGAGAGACTTGAAGGTTTTATTCTGCTGTTTGTTGCCAACTGAACAACTGCAATTTCACGGAAAGAGTCAATTCTGTTAAGAAAATAATGGTATATCTCATAATTTTTCTAAAAATTTATAGTAAAACATGGTACAATTGTCAGAAATGGTAAATTAGTACAACTTATGTATGCATTAAAAGTGGCATCTTACAGAAAGATAAAATGGAGAGCTGTAACAACATCATAGTATATATGCAGTGTCTTGACTCAATTTCCACAGAGAATTTCTGTACATCAGTGTGTTAATTTTTGATTATTTTGTATATCTGACAGGTTGTGGAAGACTCTAGCATGCCCAATGACACTAGAATAACAGAGTTCATCCTTATGGGATTCTCAGCTGCTCCTGAAATACAGACTGTATGTGGGCTGTTCCTGCTGGTAATGTACTTAGCAGCCATAATGAGTAACCTCCTCATCATCACTCTCATTACTCTGGATCTGAAACTCCAAACACCCATGTACATTTTCCTAAAGAATTTGTCCCTCATGGATATCTTCTTTATTTCTGTTCCAATCCCAAATTTCTTTATCAATAGCATAACTCACAATAACTCAATTTCTATTCTGGGTTGTGCCCTCCAAGTGTTTTTAATGACTTCTTTTACATCTGGAGACCTATTTGTCCTAACAGCAATGTCATATGACCGCTATGTTGCCATCTGCTCTCCCCTACACTATGAGGCCATTATGAGTAGTGGTAAGTGTGTGCTGATGGTGGGTGTTTCCTGGGCTACTGGAGTACTCTTTGGAGCTTTATTCACAGCTGGCACATTTTCCATGCCTTTCTGTGGCTCCAATGTGATCCCACAGTTTTTCTGTGATGTTCCCTCATTGTTAAGGATCTCCTGCTCTGACACACTTGTGGTCATTTATACCAGTATTGGAATTGGTCTTTGTCTAGGCATGTCTTGTTTCATGTGTGTTATGATCTCTTACTTTTACATTTTCTCCACTGTGCTGAAGATTCCTACCACTAAAGGTCAATCCAAAGCATTTGCCACCTGCCTCCCCCACCTCACTGTTCTCAGTGTTTTCATTGCTACTGCTTGCTTTGTCTATTTGAAGCCACCCTCAGATGTACCATCAATTGCAGACAGGCTGTTTTCAGTGCTATATACTGTGTTGCCTCCAGCACTTAATCCTGTGATTTACAGCCTGAGAAATAGTGATGTCAAGTGTGCTTTGTGGAGGTTGCAGCAAAATCTCTGCCCAAGTGGCTCACTTCATATAACAATTCAAAGTATCTGTCCACGGTTTTTTGGCTCACATTTTACAAGCAAGTTTAGTAATTTTTGACTCTCATAAAATATGTAGATACTTATTTTTCCCTTAAGTAAATAAATACTCAGATGAAGGCTGATATAATCAAAGATCAGAAAATTATATCAGACTCATGTATAAAATTGCATTACCAGTTTCTGCTCTTCTATGATAAAGCCATTCTCTTTTGAGGAATATAACTTTCTAAAAGGATTGTTAATTTTCTATTTGTGGTAAGGATGAATGAATATCTGTTTGCTTGATTAATCCTTAACTAGTTATTTTACAAATAAAACCAAAAAAAATTAATTTTTAGATGGAGGAAGCACTTGAAGAATGAACGTTAATGCACATATGTTTTCTGTGCTAACTACTCTAATAATTAGAACAAATAGGCCAGAAGTAACCTACCTGGTCTAGACTGCAGTAGGCTCAATTCTTGAATAAGTATCAAACTCTTGAGGCCAAAACAAACCCGGAAAATGATCATATATGCCAAGCTCTATAAGACACATATTGGCCACCCTGGTTGAGAATATTATCAGAAAGATACTGGGGAGATGGGAATTTGTGTGTTCCTTTTCTGCACTTTGTATTAAAAAGCAACATTGCTTATACAGGAGAGACAACAGACTTACAAGTCTGAGTAATGAGTTTAAATAACTTTACAAATGTTAAAGACTTTTAAAGACATATGATCACTTTGCATATTAGCACATTAGCAATAACGAAAACAAATACTGGGGAGAGGAGACTCTATGACTATCCTAGGAGCTTGGAAGGGGCTCTCTGACCTGTGAAGCTATCTGAGCTTCATACATTGAGCAAGAGGCTTATAGTTACTGTGCCACCTAAGCTCAAATTTGCAAAACGGGATGAGTGGGATGCTGGGCTAATGCTATTGGAATGCAGATTATTCCATGATAAATTTCAAATCTCAAATGTTAGACAGAAATATATTTTTGCAACTTCCCCTCCTGGATTTGACTTAATCTGTTTTTGTTTGTTTGTTTTTTGTTTTTTTTCTGTTTGTTTGTTTATTCATTCTTGTGTTTTTATAATGGAATGATTTGCTCTGTGCCACTGAACATATGAAGTACATATTTTTTTAAAGATCAAATATACTCTTGCTTTTCATTTCAGGAGAAAATTGAATCATAAACTTAAAAACTATTTTTTTATTTTAAATTCTGAAATTATATGTATTTGAGATGGTGAGTATGTATGAATGAAGATGATATCAAAAGCCAGAACATTTCATGGGGTCAAAAATGATTGGTAATTTTGGATAACCTAACGTGAGTGCTGGAAACAAAACCTCCATCCTCAGAAAGTACAGTACTTGCTCTTAACAACTGACTCATCTCTCATAGACACCACAGACTTTTGAGCAATGCTAATGTTAGAAGTGTTAAGACTTTAGGGATTTTTACAGATGTACTAAACACATTTGTATAACATTATGCTTTAAAATGATACATTTAGGGGTCACATGGAAAAGAGAATGCTATAAGATGATTAATGTTTGTTTTAAATTTCATGAATTATAGTATCAACTAGGAAAAAAAATTTTTTAAGTATGGGTATATCTTTAGGGGCAATTCCTGAAAGGATTGACCTTGATGTACAATGGCTGTGGGTAACTATATTTTCTGGTTTGGCAACCTGTGTAGAATAAAAGAAGCTGAGCAGAGTACCATTAGAGTGTGATAGTGTCATTTTCTGCTTTCTGACTATAGGTACACTGTATCCAGGTCATGATCCTGCAGCTAAACTTTCTTGGTTATTTGGACTCTACTGTAAAAATGAGCTAAAATTAATCCTTGGTTTCTCATGTTGATTTTTTCCTCTAGATTTAATACAGCCTGGAAAAAAGTGATTAATACTAGATGTATGGCAAGTGTCTTGTTCAGAGTTCCTAATTCTGTATTGTGAAATTTTTTTATTAAAAATTATAATCTGTCCAATTATTTGTACTATATAATTGAGGAAGTACATAATTATTCTGTTTCTGGGGAAATATGAATATGTTCTTCATGATATATCACAGTCTATTTAACAGTTGGCTGAGTAATATGATGTGTAGAAAGCAACAATAATTACAACACTCCCTAAAGACATGAATTCTTCATAATACTATTCAGAAAGATCCCTCACTGGGTACAACAAGGGAGTAGCCATGTACAAACAAACAAACAAACAAACAAAAAACTGTTAGAGACATTTTGATTATGTACAGTTTCGAATGAATCCAGATGAAAAAAAGGAAAATATTTTCCTCACTGCTTATATTTGGAGTATGCTGATAAGAAAGTATTACAATTTATTTCTGACTGTTTTCTCACAACCCTAAATATGCAATCATATGTTATAATTTCTGGCTCCAAAGCATGTTACATGTTCTCTTGTCCTTTCAGGTGATCTACTACTAAATTAAACTTTAAAGTATATGAAAATATTTCCCTCCTCAAGAATACTTGCTAGACAATCTTCCTACATATACCTGAAGATTAACCTTTCTAGGAACATGAAGAATTTGAATTGTTCTAAGGTTTAAATTTCAAATTTCCAGTAGTAAATGTTAAAATGCACTGCCTAAAATAACTTAAAGACGTTATAGATATGGAGAAAATTGGGAGTGATATTAAAAGCAGTGCAATTTAGCGAAGATTTATTCACCCTTATTTTTCCTGATGTTTTTCTTTAGGCATATAGTTGGAATAGCCTAGCAAAGTTAATAGACCTTAGCCCTCTACCATATATTCTTGTGTACACGGACACTTTCTCTGAAAATATCCAAATGATATACATTATCATGTTTCATTAGAGCTGTATTTATAAAATGCTATCTCCAGAGGCCTTTGTCCTATACACTCTTCCTTTGAATTTTGGTTGAAAGCTCTAAACTGAAACAATCAACTGATTCATCCCTATACCAAGGTCTTTATTGTCCCAAATCATCTTGTATGAAGAATATTTTGTTGTTTGTAGAATATTTGTGCATGCTGAACTTTGACTCCTGAGGTGCAGAATAAGATAATCTAATAATCTCTGTATTGTGTTCTATTATGTATTCACAATAACATTCACAAACACACACATGCAGAGGCTTGT